>CM029017.1:139586465-139964104 GCA_016801055.1 Panax notoginseng
CTGGGTAATAGGTCTGATTGCTTCCCTGCGTAAAACTGATGTAGTTTAGTTTTAGGGAATGTATAAATGTTTACATGCTATATAATGTATCCATTTTAGGAGTATTATCCTACAACACAGATGTTAGATGTTTGTAATACAGGATAACATGTATATGCACATATTTCTTCATATTTTCCATTACAATGAGATTGGCATGGAATGATATTACAAGTAATTGAAAATGGAAAGTATGAAGAGACTTTCCTCCGCGTTTGGTTTATCAGAGGCTTACCTATCTTAGGCTACTCTCGCGGCTTTTTGGCATAAAGGTTCCCAAATCATCGCAATTTCCTCTACGGGAAGTTAATCCAGTCTTTCAACTTGAGCGAATTTGGGTGGTGCCTTTTCTGAGCCTCATTGGAATTAGTCTTCCTGCGAGTCCAGTAATCAAACACCGACAGGATAGCCTCCTAATGGAGGAACCACACAACATACATTCACATATAATGTGTCTCACCGTTTATGAAAATGATGACATGTGTGAAGCACTAATATCACAAGCAGATATAGTGTAAAGAATTAAGTATAGTAAGTAAATGCATTCGTACACATCTATCAAATGTAAACGCAACATCCACACACAAGGATATAACAGTTTTGAAAAGCTTGTAATAGCGGCTTAAGTCCTCTTACTGGTGTCCCCAGCAGGGTCACCACCTGTCGACATCAAGATTTTATTTGTCCCTTTTCTATTCTTGTTCTTTGGTGTTCTCATGTTAGGTGAGATTTGTTTGAAAAAACAAGTTGTGAAAACGGTCCGACATTTATATGTCGATGATTGGACTGTAATAGTAGCCAGTAGGTTTTTAAATAGTTGTACCAACACAACCGAGAAAAGGTTTGCACATTGACCCAATGACGTGACACTACTTAACGGGTCTGTGAAACCGAGACTCATTAGGGTCCAAGGACTTGCTTATGCGGAGGGAAGGTGTTAGACACCCCCCGACATCCGTGTTGCCACGGTGACCGCCACTTTTCAAGAAACTGTTATGTGAATATGTGTGTATGTGTGTGGGTCAATGTGCAGTTATTTGGAAGTAGTGTTATGCCTCATTCGCACCTATATACAAAGGGTTTGAATTTCTATATAAAATTCAGTTTTAACAAGATATAGCAATGATGTTTTGTAAAAAGAGGTTTTTTTCAAACCCTTGTGCTCAATAGTAATTGAGGCCTTTGATACTTCCATTTTATTATGTGTTCAGCTTGATTGCTTTTATTTTTGAGATGTGAAGCATCTTTGAGAAAATAATGTACAAAGCAGTGCCAAACTCCTTGTGGGCATGAAAGCCATATAAGGAAATTCAAACACCGTGAATAATTTACATGCTGCTTACAGCTGAAAATGTCCATCACGAGAACCGAATCTAGATTCAGTAGACTGAATCTGTGATCACATGATTCCTAGGCTCACATGATGCCGCAATTTATATGAAAGCAGTAAGCAGTTATATATATAAAAGCTGTAAATATATAGATACAAACATGATCAACCACCACGAACCACCTCCATGGGGGATCGAAAATGTAAATATATAAAAGCGGTATATATATATATATATATATATATATATATATGTGTGTGTGTGTGTGTGTGTGTGTGTGTGTGTGTGTGTGTGTGTGTGTGTGTGTACAAACAATCAACCACCACGAAGCACCTTTATAAGGGAATGCAAATGTAAATAAAGCAATAAAAAACCCAATCAATCACCACGAAGCACCTCCATGGGGAATTGAAAATGTAAATAAAGAAATAAAAATCACGAATAAGGCTGTAAAATGAACAAACAGTTCTGGCTCTATTCGTACTCGCTCGACTAAAAGTTCGATTCGAGCTCGACTCGAAATATAAATGAGTCAAATATGAGCAAATTTTAAAGTTCGATAAATTACTCGAACCTCCTCCAATTTTAATTTTCTATTGATACTCGGATCATATTCGTTCAAAAAATTCAAAGTGCTCGGGCTCAATTCAGAATTGTGCTCAACCTTGTAGCTAAATGAGCCCCAATCAAACCTTATTTTATACTCGATAAATTTTGTGAACCAAATATGAGCAACTCAATACTCGGATCAACTCGATTCGTTTACACCCTTAACCACAAAGCACCTCCATAGGGGATTAAAAATATAAATAAAGCAATAAAACGATCAACCTCCTTGAAGTAAACTCCAGGCGGGACAAAATATAAATAAAGCTGTAAAAGCGATCAACCGCCATGAAGTAAACTCCAGGCGGGACGAAATGTAAATAAAGCAGTAAAAGGCCACGAAGTAAACTCCAAGCCAGACTGAAATATATATATATATATATATATATATATATATGTAAATAAATGCTCCAGATGTAAAATTCAGGCTCAATCGAGGCATAACTAGATAATGTTAGTCCATATATATAAATATATACATATATATATATATATATATATATATATATATATATAAAGAAATAAAAGCCACATACCAAAGTCTGGGCATACACACGCTACACGACTCTCAACGTGAAGAACTATGTGTGCACAGTAGTGGAGAAAGGCTCTAAAGTGTGTAAGAAGGCTTACAGTGGACTGCCAAAGAAGACTTCAATGACTTTAAATGGATGAGCACTCGCTCCCGTCGGTAAAAATATAACAATATATGAGCTCACAAGTGTTTAAAATAAGAAAGCACTCAGTTTATAGTGTGTACAAAGCAAATTGGACAGGGCTTCCTCGCCTTTTCTCTTTGTAAAATGGCTGCCCCAAGCCCTCTATTTATAGAGGGGGGAGCTGCAGGTGTACCTACGGCAGCCGCAGATGTACCTGTGGCTGCCCAGGGTGCCCCGGGTTCCGCGGGTCCCGCCGTCTCGGAGTACATGCACGCTTGCAATGTAATGTCCACTCGAACTTTCAGAACTTCAATTCGAGCATCCGATTGAGGTGTATAAGACCTTTTTCGGCATGTTGTTATCGAGAGCTACACAATGACATGGGATTAGAGGTTGTACGAAGTCAGAAAGATGGGACCATGCCCTTAGTCTTCAAGCTTCAAATTCTATCCGGTGTGCTATCTTGTGCAGTAGTCACTCAGGATTGGTGCTCTTTGATTCTTGTAGGACATTGTTGTGTATGTATGTATGAATTTTGAGACGACGCAAAGTGGGATTGGGATGGCAAGATGACGGTTCTGCCCTTCACCGGGGTTATCTCCGGCTTAAGCTAATTTAGCAGTCGTTGCTCAGGGTTATCTCTGAGATTGGACTGTTGCAGGTGTTGACCATCCTCACTGTTGTTTCTGAGATGTGCCTGACTTCCCGGGGTTATCTATGGACTTTGGAAATGAGTGCCTCGGGGCCATTACTGAGTGTTTGAAGCCGATTGCATGGGTTTGAAACAAGCATTTTTGGGGTTATCTCTGGAACTGCAACTATAATTGCATGCCTCGGGGTTATCTCCGAGGTTGACATTGTCTTTCCCGATGTTATTTTCGGGACTGAGACTGAGTATCTCGGGGTTGTCTCCAAGATGACAAGGTCTTCTCCGGTGTGATTTTCAGAATTTGAACTGCATTCCTCGGGGTTATCTCCGTGGTTGAAACTGAAACTTCCGGTGTTGTTTCCGGGGTTGAGGTTGAAACTTTCGGTGGTATTTCTGGGACTGAGCTGGATGTCTTGGGGTTATCTTCGAGATGGTAATACTGAATATATCCGGGTTCTCTCTAGAATTGAACTGAGTTATCTTCCAGGGTTATCTCTGAAAGATGATTATGCCCTCCTGTAATTTTAGTAATAGGTATGCAGAAAAATTTCGAGTGTCTACAAATAGAATCCGGGAATAGCAATTTGTGAATAGTACCCGGGAATAGTATCCATAAATAGTACTTTGTGAATAATACCCCGTGAATAGTTTTTCGACATGAAAAGATAAATAATTATCAAGCATGCTCAGAAAGATCTTTCCATGAAAAGATACTGGATGAAGCGTAAATATCAAGGATATTCTACTAATTTCATGGAGTATAGAAGCAATACTTTTATAGAATTAGTGTAGAATTAGGAATACGAAACGAAAAAATATTACTCACATACTACAGAGTATGGAAGAAAATATTATTTCTTACGAATACTGAACAAAAATAACATCTCTTACCTTAGAAGAAGTCTGGATACTGGAAAGTGAAGTAGCAGACTACTCTTCTTCTTTCTCTCTATACCTTCTCTCTCTATAATTACTCTTGTGAGTCCTAGTGAATTTGTGGGAATGAAAGAAGAATGAGCTTCTATTTATAGGAAAACGTAGTTTCGATAATTGCACGTTTTGGGGCTCGAATTATTACAGTATAGTACCATCATCATTACCTTCATTTTTAATTTAGTCCTACAAGTATTATCAAACTTGCACCACCTCCCCTAATAGTACATGCATGTGAATCAATAGTACATGAATGTGAATCAATAGTTCCATACATGTGAACCAATAGTAAGTTGCATGTGAACTAATACCAATTAATTGCTCATTTATTAGATTAATTACCTGATTGGTCAATGCAACCTCCAAAAATCAATTATTATCGAAATAAATATCGATTTCCACTAACACTAATAATCCCAACATAATGGAAATATCAATTTCATCTTTAATCAACACGAACTTATTCATCATTAATATTATAACTCACAATATTTAACAACCAGATCATTCCCAGGAAAGAGGGGGCTTTCTGATAAGGATTTCCCCCTATTGGCGCGCAATTAGGTGACCAAACCCCTTTCCTCGACAGAACTGTCTAGACATTGTCAATATTATAAATAATAATATGAATAACTTTGTCGTCTCAATTATTGATTTAACAATATAAAATATTATGCAGATGATACTGTGACAATAATTGAATCAATAATATGAGAGATATTATGCAGCAATTACTGTAGCAATAATTGAGTATAACTTAGTAACTTCTCATGTAAGCATCAATAATTAATACCGTGTGCTACTATGCGACCATGCGTATTACTGTACTTTTACTACCGGGTAGTTCAACAGTTTAATGGTAAAACTTTCGCCGTTATTTTTAGAAAAAGATATTTCTGTCATTTTCTAACTACGACAATACTTCCGTTGTGGGGTCCACTAATGATTGTGTAGTCGTACGAACATTCTCTGTTAAAACGAATATTCCCCAACCAATCGAATATTTGAAAACCACTTGCTTACTTTACAAAATTTATAAATATTGCCTACAACTATAACATTATATCAAATCCACACCATAATATTCAAAAATATATTTCGAGAAAAATTAATTTTTATTCATAAAATTTGGGGTCTTACAACCTCCCCTTCTTATGAAATTTTGTCCTCAAAATTAGGGTGCATATCTGGTATGTCAAAGAGGTGAGGATACCTTAACTTTATTTCAGATTCTAACTCCCCGATCATTTCCTCAACATCGTGATTTTTCCACAAAACTTTGACATGAGGTATAACCTTGGAGCGTAGAATATGATCCTTCTTATCCAAGATTTTAACAAGTACCTCTTCATACCTTAAATCTTTCGCCATGTCGTCTGGTTCTAATTCAATAATGTGGTTTGAGTCTTTCATATATTTACGTAACATAGATATGTGAAAAATGTTATGAACACGAGACATACTTGGCGGTAAGGTGAGTCTATAGGCCACAGTTTCTACTCGATCGAGGATTTTGAATGGCCCAATGAATCGAGGATTGAGCTTTTCTCTCTTTCCAAATCTTGTAACTCCTTTCCATAGAGCAACACGTAACAACACATGCTCTCCAACATTGAATTCCACGTCTCTTCGATGAAGATCAGCATAACTCTTTTGTCGATCTTGTGAGGTCTTTATACGTTGCCGGATAATTTGAATCTTTTCCATTATCATGCGTACCAATTCCGGTCCCAACAATGTTGCTTCACCCACTTCATCCCAGCATACTGGAAAACGACACTTGCGTCCATACAATACTTGGAATGGAGCCATGCCAATACTTGCTTGATAACTATTGTTGTAGGAGAATTCCACTGATGGCAAGAACTTGTCCCGACTTCCTTTGAAGTCAAGGACACAGAGTCTTAATAAATCTTCAAGAGTTTGAATAGTCCTCTTCGACTGCCCATCCGTTTGAGGATGATATGCCGATCTAAATTATAAATCCGTGCCCATAGCTTTTTACAAACTAATCCAAAATCGTGAAGTGAATCTTGGGTCTCGATCAGAAACTATGGATACTGGCATACCATGCAGTCTTATAATCTCATTTATGTAAATACGAGCAAGATGTTCAAGTGAATAAGTTTCTCGTATAGGCAAGAAATGAGCAGAGTTGGTTAATCTATCCACAATAACCCAAATTGCATTAATTCCTTGAGAAACCTTGGGAAGACCGATAACAAAATACATGGTAATGTACTCCCACTTCCATTCTAGAATTTCAAGTGGTTGCAATAAACCGTTTGGCACTTGATGCTCCACCTTAACTCATTGACACGTTAAACATCTTGACATAAAATCTGTGATCTCTCTCTTCATATTGCTCCACCAAAATGTATGTCGAAGATCATGATACATTTTGGTACTTTTAGGATGGATTGCAAATGGTGTGTTATGTGCTTCCATCATGATTTTATACTTCAAGTCAGAGTCGTTAGGAACACAAAGTCTAGAGTTGATTCGAAGTATTCCTTCTTCATCGATTCTTGCTTCCGAGATAGCACCTTCTTGTACTTTCTTCCTCATACGCATCAGCTCCAGGTCTATTGTTTGAGCAGCTTTAACCTTATCGATTAAAGTCGGTTCTACTCGTATATTTGCCATCATCACGTGGGTCCCTAGAGTCTTTAACTTTGTATCCATCCTTTGTAAGTCATATAAAATGGGCCTTTGCGTTGACAATATCGCACTTATACACGCATATGATCTTCTACTCAATGCGTCAGCTACTACGTTCTCTTTTCTAGGATATTATTGAATGGTATGATCATAATCTTTCAACAGCTCGAGCCAATGTTGTTACCGCATATTGAGTTCCTTTTGGGTGAAGAAATATTTGAGGCTTTTATGATCTATATAGATCTCCACTTTATCCCCATACAGGTAATGCCTCTAGATTTTAAGCGCGAAAACGATAACTACCAACTCTAGATCATGAGTAGGATAATTTCTCTCATATTCTTTGAGTTATCATGGCTATAACTTTCTCATGTTGCATGAGAACACATCCTAACCCTTTGCCAGAAGCATCGCTGTATATGACAAATCCCTCTGAACCAGTTGGTATTTTCAGAACAGGTGCTGAAATAAGTCTCCTCTTGAGTTCTTGAAAAATCATCTCACATTCCTCGCTCCAACCGAATTTTATATCTTTGCGAGTCAGCTGAGTTAATGGAGTAACGATTCGAAAAAATCCTTCCACGAATCTCCGATAATAACTAGCTAAGCCGAGAAAGCTATGTACTTTGGCCACTGACTTAGGTTGCTCCCATCTTTGTATTGTTTCAATCTTTGTCGGGTCAACAGATATTCTGTGATTTGATATCACGTGATTTGTTTTCACGAAGCTTTTGGAGTATCAGCCTCAAGTGTTGCTCATGATCTTAACAGCTTTTGGAGTATATGAGGATGTCATCAATAAAGACAACTACAAAATGATCCAAATATTGCTTGATTACTCGGTTCATCATATCCATGAAGGCAGCAGGAGCATTAGTTAATCCAAAAGACATGACTAGGAATTCGTAATGCCCGTACCGAGTTCTGAAAGCAGTCTTTGGAATGTTATCAGTTTTAATCTTCAACTGATGATATCCAGAATAAAGATCGATCTTTGAAAAGAATTTGGCGCCTTGCAACTGGTCAAACAGGTCATCAATGCGAGGCAACGGGTATCTATTTTTGATGGTGACATGATTCAACTTCCGATAATTAATATAAAGTCATATACTTCCATGTTTCTTCTTCACGAATAGAGCAAGAGCACCCCACGGAGATGTACTAGGTCGAATGAAACCGATGTCTAAGAATTCCTGCCGTTGGGTTTTCAACTCCTGAAGTTCAATATGAGCCATTCGATATAGGGCTTTAGAAATGGGTTTTGTACCGGGTTCAAGGTCGATACAAAATTCTATTTCACTCTCTGGGGGTAGGCCAGGAAGTTCTTCAGGGAATACGTCAGGAAATTTATTAACAATAGAAATATCATTCAAATCTGACATATTTTTATAAAAATTCGTGACTTGGGCTAAGAAAGCTTGACATCCATTTTTCAATAAACGAATAGCTTTATGGCTTGATATGACAGTGATTGACTTTAGTAGTTTGGTTGCTTGAATTCGCATAATAGGTTGGTTAGGAATATGAAAGCTAACAACCTTACGAAATAATCAATTTTAGCATTATGAGTAGTTAACCAATCAACTCCTAAAATCACATCAAATGCAAGTATTTTCAAAGAGATAAGATCAGCAGTTAACGTGCGTTTGTCGATTTGAATCAAATAAGACTTATAAATAGTGGATGTAATGAAGGTTTCTCCTAACGGAGTTTTAACAGATAAGTCAAAGTCTAATTTCTCCGAAGTTAAATTTAATCGTTGAGCGCAGGTAAGAGAAATAAAAGAATGGGTAGAACCGGTATCAAATAAGGTATAGACTTCGCTAGAGTTTATGATTAACTTACCCGTGATAACCTCGTTCGGGTTCCTTGCTTTTTGGGAGGTTACGACAAATGCTCTCCCTTGAACTACTGGCTTTGACTTCTCTGTGGCGCCCTTTGGTGCCTCCGTTCTCAGCTGGACTTGACTTTACTGTATGATAAAATCAGGCTAGGTGACCTTCTTTTCTGTAATTGCAACACGTTTTGGACTGCATCATGCAGTTTGGACTGATGTGTCCCTCCCTTTCGCAATTGAAGCATATGATCGGTGGTCATTCTCCTTCTTTATCAATGGATGTTGGTTCTGATATCTTTCCATCATTGTTGAATCTCCTCTTCTTGAAATTTCCAATCCTATTATCTTGACCATGATTACCACTGAAGTGGTTACCATTTCTGGCATGTTGATTACCTCCACGTTTGTTGTCACCGCTTCGA
The DNA here is from genome assembly GCA_016801055.1 of Panax notoginseng. Classification (NCBI taxonomy): domain Eukaryota; kingdom Viridiplantae; phylum Streptophyta; class Magnoliopsida; order Apiales; family Araliaceae; genus Panax; species Panax notoginseng. The sequence continues at coordinate 139,595,603 of CM029017.1, forward strand.
TGAACTACTAGTATTATCGATTTGTCGGTAGCTCTCTCTTGGTTGGGTTGACTCGTTATCGCGCTCTAATAACTGAGCCCTATTTACAACATCTAAATACAAACACAGTGTGTGAGAAATCAGGAATTGATGTATCTCGGTTTTTAAACCTCTTAGAAACATCCGCGTCATTCTCTCCTCTTTATCAGCCAAGTGGGATGCAAACCGAGACAACTCGACAAACTTAGCTTCATACTGCAACACGGTCATATTGTTCTGCTCCAGCTTGATGAACTCTACCTCCTTCATGTGATGAATACTTTCAGGAAAGTACTTGTTGTTAAACAGTTCTTGGAACTTCTCCCAAGACATCTTCAGTGTGGCAGGCTGAGTAAGCTTTACAGAATCCCACCAATAATCTACCTCTCCTCGCAACATGAAGGTGGCAAAGGAAACCTTTTGCTCTTTGGAGCATCCCAAGACATCAAATATCTTGGTGATCTGCTTTATCCACGTCTCCGCCTTAAGTGGTTTTGGCTCTCCCAAAAACTCCGATGGTCCCAGTTCCTTAAACTGCTTAGCGGTGACCATCCGAGAGTTGCCAGTGTTTCCACCAGCATTTTGAACAGGAGTCTCTCTCGCCTGATGTTGCATGAATTGCATAAAGCCTCTGAACATCCCATCGTTCATTATCTGGTCGGAGTTGTTGTTTACTTGAGGATTATTGCATTCCTGATGCACATTATCCTGGGTATTGATTGTTGGTGACTCAACGGTCTCATGTGCTTCATTGCTTATCTCAACATTTCCAGATGCCATTTTCAAACACTTCCACAAAACAAGGGTTAATTGACATACCACATATTATTCCTATACTCTGACCGACCAATTAAATAACAAATAAACTTAGGTAGGTTATACTAGCGAAGGAATTACCCGACTCTCCACTCCTAGTTCTAATCTCACATTTTAGCTAGGGATCATACCCCTAAGCTTTGATACTAACTGTGACGCCCCCAAAATAGGTATATATCACCCATCTTGAGTCGCCAAATACATGATTCAAAAATCAAATACAAACTTCTTTTATACAATACGACAAAACGTAGTTGAGAGTTTTTACACGAATATTATCTAAAAGACAGTATTCAAACTCAAAAAGGAGTCCTCATTACAATTATTATCACACTATTTTATAAAATAGTGACGACTACTATAGCCAACATCTCAGACCATCACCCCCGACTAGTCTCAGCTACGTTCTCATTTCCTGAAGAGAACAATGAAAGCAAAAGGGTGAGCTTAACTAGCCCAATAAGAAATATTATGACTAAGATAATACGTTAACAGAATGAGTGTAGAATTAGGAATACGAAACGAAATAATATTACTCGCATACTACAGAGTATGAAATAAAATATTAATTTTTACGAATACTGAACAAAATAATACCCCTTACCTTAAAAGAAGTCTGGATACTGGAATAGTGAAGTAGCAGACTACTCTTCTTCTTTCTCTCTATACTTTTTCTCTCTATAATTGCTCTTGTGAGTCTTAGTGAATTGGTGAGAATGAAAGATGAATGAGCTTCTATTTATAGGAAAACGTAGTTTCGATAATTACACGTTTTGGGTCTCGAATTATTACAGTATAGTACCTTCATCTTTACCTCTATTTTTAATTTAGTCCTACAAGTATTATCAAACTTGCCCTCCCCTAATAGTACATACATATGAATCAATAGTACATGAATGTGAATCAATAGTTCTGTATATGTGAACCAACATTAAGTTGCATGTGAACTAATAGCAATTAATTGCTCATTTATCCGATTAATTACCCGATTGGTCAATATAACCTCCAGAAATCAATTATTATCGAAATAAATGTCGATTTCCATTAACACTAATAATCCCAACACAATGAAAATATCAATTTCATCTTTAATCATTACGAACTTATTCATCATTAATATTATAACTCACAATATTTAACAAGCAGATTATTCCCAAGAAAAAGGGGGCTTGCCGATAAGGATTTCTCCCTATTGGTGCGCAATTAGGTGACCAAACCACTTTCCTCGATAGAACTTTCTAGACATCGTCAATATTGTAAATAATAATATGAATAAATTTGTCGTCTCAATTATTGATTTAACAATATAAAATATTATGCAGATGATACTATGACAATAATTGAATCAATAATATGAGAGATATTATGCAGCAATTACTGTAACAATAATTGAGTATAACTGAGTGACTTCTCATGTAAGCATCAATAATCAATATCGTGTGCTACTATGCAATCACGCATATTACTATACTTTTACTACCGGGTAGTTCAACAATTTAACGATAAAACTTTCGCCGTTATTTTTATAAAAAGATATTTCTGTCATTTTCTAACTACGATAATACTTCCGTTGTGGGGTCCACTAATGATTATGCCGTCGTACGAATATTCCTTGTGAAAACGAATATTCCCCGACTAATCGAATATTTTAAAACCACTTGCTTTCTTTGCAAAATTTGTAAATATTACCCACAACTATAACATTATATCAAATCCACACCATAATATTCGAAAATATATTTCGAGAAAAATTAATCTTTATTCATAAAACTTGGGGTTTTACAAAGAGAGTCATCTTGAGGGCTTCTGGTTGCGAGAGAATCTCCAAGTCTTCATGTCCTCTAAAAGGTCCCAAAAAAGTCCCTCCTTCATAGAATGGAAGGAGTATTTATTGAGTTTCTTGGAAAGTGGTCACGTGCCTGGCACATGACCTTGAGGAAATTTTAGAAATACCCTTAGTCACCAGAGTAATGCCCATATCGTTCTGTCCTTTTAGTCACCAATCAAATCCCTCAATCAATTTCCAAAATGAGTTGTCTCCATAAGTCTTCTACTTTGGAACTCATGGAGGATCCTCCTCGATCTCATGCTTCAAAGGCTGTTGTTGCTCAAACCACGCTTTATTGTTCTTCCTTCTTTATTTGAGCATCTCGTCACCGAAAATCCTCGAAAGAACTCTGCGCAGGAAATGGGAGGTCGTGCCCTAGGAAGCTGAACGCTAGGGTTTTTCCCTTTTTACTTATTTAATGCTTCATTCATTAATTGCGATCTTGTTCATTTACTTCCGTCTTTTTATTTAATTCATTTAAGTCATATACGAACCCTAACTTTTACTTGGGCTCACACAAAGATTGTTTGATCATCATGATCATAACAACATTTGTGAAATTCTAGCCTCAACCACAATCAATTAACGAACCCAACCATAATGAGAAGTGTAATAGTATAAAAAATTATTGTATCGCCCTCGATATTTGCAAAATTATTAATCGAACATAGATTAATGAAAGTATCTGTAATAGATGTGTTAATTGTGTTGTGATTCTGGGGACAGAATCCTTTTAAGGAGGGAATGATGAAACGATCCAGAATTTTATATTTAATTTAAAATATTTATTTAATTAAATAAATAATTTAGTTGATTTATTTATTAAATAAAATAAATAATTGATGAAATTGTTGTGGAGTAATTTAATTGAGTATGATAATATTAATTAAGTTGATGTTAAATAATTTTATGAGTTGTGCATGTTTTATTGCGCTAATATGTTGGTTGTGTTTTAACGTAATTAAATTAAAGAATAAGTGAATTTTTATATAATTACAATGTTGTGAAATGGAGATGTTCTAATTTAATTTAATGATTAAATTAGATATTTAATAAGTTGGGAATTATAATCATGTGGCTATTTGATTTAATGAGTTAATATTAAGTTTAATTAAATTGAATTTAAATATTAGAATTTGATTAATTAAAGTGTGGCATTTTATAACATATAATAAGAAGATAATAAAAATAAATTAAAAATGGATTCTTTAAGAGCTAGCCAAACAAGGCCCTTTGGAACATGACAACTGCTGAGATCATGTTCGCCTATTGATACCCACATTACGAAGTGGCTATATCAGTCTCATATTATATGTATTATATTGCCTAAGTCTGAGAAAAACAAAACAGAGAGAGGAATTGAGAGAAGGAATTCTCTATGAAATTGAGAATCAAGAAGGAAGTGGAAGATAGCCAAGACATTCTACATCATCTTGCTAGTTATCTATTATAAGAATCAAAGGTAATCCTAAAGTTCTAGTTTAGTTTTGTTTTCTAGTTCTCTATAATTAGTTTTAGGTGAAGAATTGGTTTGAATAAGTTTTCTGTATATTGGTTTCGATGGTGACTTGTTAAGGAATTTGATTATATGTGTTGGTTAGTATGTATAAATCATTACATGTTGTTTATAAATGACTAGCAATAACCCGTGCCTGAAGGCACACTTTAATTCAAAAATAATTAAAAATAAATCATGAACACACAAAAATGAAGCACTGAATATGGACACACACTAAACTAAAAGCCTAAATTAATTCTTAATACACCCGCACTTTTCATACATACTCTACAAAAGCATTTAAATGAAAATTCTTATAAAGACAAATTTTAATGAATAAATAAAGAATATCCAACTTTAATAGTCATATTCTCATAAATTTAAAATAAGTTTAACTATATTTCAAGATTTATTTTTTATTATTTATAAGCCTTTTTAATTGATTGTAACTTTTTAAGTAACTTGACAATTAAAAATTATTGTTTGCTTGTTATAACAATTCTTTTTTGTTGTCGCACGTAGATAGGTATATAATTTCACAAAGCCGTAACTTGATACAAAAACTAATTGCAGGTCGTTATATAAATTTAGGATTAGCTCAGCAACGAAGTTTAAAAATGAAGAACCAAGACAAATAAGAGAGAGAGAGAGATGTCAAACAAATAAGTTGACGAATGATTGATGGTTAAGTTATATGGTCAATTTTACAATTTGCTAATGTAACACATTGCATGATCAAATCTTTATGAATTTTCATCCATATATACGGATGACCCATGTAGCTTCCTTCATTAGATCAAACAAATAATGGTAAACAACTATAAAAGGACATGCAGAAACAAAACTTTTTAAAACAGTCAAAGAAAAAACACATTCATCCAAAAGGAAGACACAAGAGCACACAGTGAGGTCAACAGATGAGGTCACCCACAAAATTTTTTTTCAAATAAGGGAAATAGGAAATAGGAAATAGGATGAGGGAACGTAAACATGTAGTCTTACTTTGACCATTTAGGCAAAATGACAAGGGCTCTAACAGGGACGTGTCAATAAAAGCATATAATCTCAAGCCAAAGAAATTTAAAAACAATTGTTCTCCTCCAACCCAGATCAAAAAATACAGAAGATGGAAAATAATAAGAATTTACAATTTCAAATCACATGTATTCAAACAAATTCAAAAAAATGGATAAATTCCAACTGGCTCAATTACTCGATATAACTGAAGTAGTAGTAAAATAAGAAACATCAAGCAAACATAAATTTTGTTAGCTTAAGAATATGAGCAATAGAAGTAATAATAATATAAAAAAACTTAATTTTTTTTCATGCCTTGAGACACCAGAGAAAACAAACATCCACCCAAGGAGGCATAACATAGCCTTTTGACTCTAAGCTGTGATTTTGTTTCTTTCATTCTTTCTTGGGAAGTCAGAATCAACATAAAGACTACACCCAACGATCAATATAGTTCTATTTATTGTTTTAAAAATAAAGAACACCCATAAATCCATTTATCAAAATAAAAAAACTGTACCAAAAATCATAACCACTAAAAATGAGAAAAGAAAGGACTCAAAATTTTTCAATCAAATTTTTGCTAGTTTATTCTACTTTCTCAACTACCAAACAAGTCCAAAGTTTCAATTGGAATTTCTAATTAAATATATATATAATAAAGTGCCTTCAGGCAACATGCTATATTTATTAATTTATGATAATTATATCAAAGATATTTGAATTATTATAATAATAATAATAATAATTAATTATTACTTGGTAGAAATAAATTAGTGTAAATAATAAATACACAAATATTTTATATTAACATTGAAATTTAGTAAATTGGGTAGTGTAAAGTTGGTTGTAGTTTAGCAAAAAAATTTATTCATATTTAATTTTAATTTTAAAATTAAAGATAAATTTTAAATAATATTTTTTAATTAAAAATTTAATAATGATAATGTGATACACTAAAAAGGTTAAGAATTTTATGCTACATTGTAATATTAAAATAAAAAATTATAATCAAATTTAAAATTCGTGCGTCTAAGAAGGCTATGGAATATGGAATATGGAATATGGAATATGAAATATGGAATAATGGAAGATTGGATTCACCATCTTAAACGTCATTGGAATACATCCTATATGAAAAATGTTACTTTCACAGTAATTTCATAATTCCTTATATTTAAATATAATTCCCTATTTTTAAGAATAAAATTTTTTTTACGCTATCGTGAATTTATTTTCAGTCATTTTAGAGTTTATTATATACTTTTGTCTTGTTTACTTTAAATTTTTTTATTAAGGGTTAAAACTCTCCCTTTCAAAGTTTCACAAAAATTTATTTTTAACTTTAAAGTATCACTTTTCTCAATGTTGATTAATTTTTTTTTATAAAACTGATTCATTTTTAAGTGTGTGTGTTCAAATAATAGTGTTTTTTTGGGAAGTGAAAGAGTGAGAGAGTGAGATGATGGATGTGGGTTTGAATTTTTGAAAAATAAATTCTTGGCCGTTGGATATTGAAGCCTTGAGATTAATTTGAGACCGTTGGATTTTGAAGTCTTGGGATTTGAGCCGCTCTGTTTTATTATATAGATTTTTAGAAATCAAATTCATATGTAATCATGTTTTAAAAACATGAAAGTGATCAAGTTAATTATTAGTTGAGTATGTATAAAATAACATATTTTGGGGTTAAAATTGATTGTTGAATCCTATGATAATTTGTAAATTGATTATAGATTGTGTTGATACACTGGAATACGAAAGTAATGTAAGTTATATAAACTAATTTGGTTGAGAAACAAACATGTGGTGAGATGATTCGTTAAATAGATTGAAATATGAGTTTTGAGCATGAACGTGGTGTTAATTCTTCTAAGTTGGTTGTTTTGTTGATTAGAATCATGTTATGCATACTTGGTGTTGATTATATGAAGTTTATATGTTATGGGTATGTGTAGATTTCTGTTTGTAGGGATTTGTTGATGTTTTGGTTCGGAATAGGGAAAGAAGTAGTGTGCAGGTTTCCGGTCTGTGCACCAGCGCAGCTGCGTCGGTGCCAACGCCAGAAACTGCGTAGCTGCGTCTTCCTAGATTCCAATTTTCCTGTCTGTGCAGCTGCGCCGGTGCCAAGACCAGAAACAATGCAGCTGTGCCAGAACCTGGACAAAGACAATTTTGTTTTGTTATTTGTTCAGTTCATAAAACCTAATCTAACCTAGCCTATTGAATATGATAATGTGATATACATATAATAAGATGCTATAACAGATTGTTAACATGTATATGATGATTTCAAGTTGTAAATTAACAAGTTATATGTGGACTTAAACTTGTTGTCTATGAGATTTGGTTATGTTGTTTAAACGTTAAGACTTGTGTGTTTGTAAGGATTTCAGATTTGGGATATGTAATTGATGATAATAATCAGACCTTAAACTACGTTTATAAGTTTAACTAAAAAGGGAATTAAACCTATAAAGTTAACATTAGTATAACTAATGGATGTTGTGATCCTAATAGATTATGTAAGATATTTGGGAACATGGGTTGTAAATTGAATAGCTTACGTGCAAGGCAAGTTCCTAAACTCTACTTTTAAATTGAGCAAGTTTCTTAATCATATTTACTTATTGAGTAAGAATATATCCTTGGTTTATTATTGTTCAAGCAAGGTTTCCTTATAATGTTCAATGCCTATGTTTCAACTAAGCTCTCTAGTTACTTTTGAAATCAAGACTTCTATGTATATGTTGTTTAATCACTTATCATTATTGTCTTTCCATTGCTTAAGCACTCCTTTGTAATATTATATTGTTACCGAAATGTTATAAGAATAGTGAACTTTTATTGATTCAACTAATCCTTAGTTGATAAACGTTTGAACTTTAACTTTAAAGTTAAGATGAATAACCCTATTATAGGAGATTATATTATGCGATAGCGTTAAGATATTTGTGCACAATACATTGTACAAAGGGCTAATCCCCCGGTGTACGAGATGGATGGTCCATGTGGTCTATTTGACTGTTAAAGGTTACAGTAGAGATACTTGTTAACCTAGGACGTATTTCGTGGTTTTGAGACCCTCAGATATATCTTGATCTTGATTTCTAATGTTGATTCAAAAGGCGCATCTTTCCATTGAGCTTACCGATCTTTTGTTTTAAAGAAAATTATGTATTTCTTTCAGTCGAGCTTATCCATTGATGTTTCATATATTGTTACTGTTAATATTATTCCTGTGAGCAACTGTTTGCTCACTCTTGCATATAATATTCCAGTTAAACCTGAGAAACTGTCGACGAGCAAAGGAAAAGGCAAAGTACATAAGTAGATCATGAAGTTTACATTGAATATGCTAAAAAGCTTATGTAGTCAGACTTTATTTATTATTATGTTTTATTCCGTAATGATGTAATTAAATGTTAGATAATCGAGGATTATTTATTTCGAGATTATTTAACCATTTAATGGGAGGATTTCTATTTCAGTTGTGAATTCATTTATATCCTTTGTGAATGGGTAGTTACTCGTGATTTAATTGGTCAGTGAACATCAAATCCGTGGGATTCAAGTGCCCCAATTTTGAGAGTGCCACAATACCATTTGTTAGTTAATCTTGTTTTATTTGTCTAATTGTGTTTTACATTTTTCGGTCTTACAAGAACATGTTTATGTCCACTAAATAAAACAGTATGTACCCAAAAAAAAAACACTAAATTGCCTTTATAATTCTACATTAAGGAGTCTTTCAGTGACGGGCAATCAATAAAATAGACAAGCAAGAGATAAGAGACAGGATTATGATTTAGCAAAAAAAAGAGACAGGATTATGACTCGTCGCGTAACATTCGTCAGTGCATTAAGGCTAGGTCGATCGTGGATAAAAAAGGAAGCAAGAGACATGGACAATTAATAATTCAAACAGTAACAATTATCACCGAGAACATAGTGGTGGACGTGGATAGAGTTATGGAACAGTTACTATTCAACTCTATGATGAAATAGTTATTAATATCAATTTTTAAATTGATTATGATTTATGTGGTGCTCAACTTTTCCATTCTCTAAAACTAAAAGTGTTATAGGCATCAAACTCCAAAGTTTCCTAATCTTAAATATTTGATTTATTTTGAGTATTTACTGTCTAAACACATTCAGCCTTAGTAATTAAAAAACTGCCTTGCGATTTTTAATGACCAACGGGATATCAGTTTTACAATGACAAAACTTGTAAGCTTTCTAATACTAAATTAGTAATACAATTTTTTTAATTTGTTTGTATAAAGAAAACAACATATACATAAGTGTACATCTTCAGGAGCAATACTCTGTTCCCCACTGTACAAGGAGATCTGAAGCAGCAAAGGCGGAGCCACCCGTGGGCTAGGGTGGGCTCTAGCCCGGGTGGATTTTTTGACAAATATTTAGTATTTATATATCTTAATAGCTTAGCCCCATCCCTTTACATCACATGTCCCATGTTAATTGTTATCCGACCCATTCCATATATTTTTCTTCTCTCTAAACTACTTCAAACCTTTATCAATTGCTCTTGGTTTTCGGGTGAAACTAATAATGGAATGAAATCTGCAAATTTAATTGGGAAGGAATTGAAGCTTATTTTCGGCAAGAGGAAACTGATTTTGGCTAACATCAACACGGATAACAATAATTTTTATGAAAGGTACAACATAAGTTTTAGTTCATTTATGAAATTAAAGCCATATTGTCGATTTTGCTATGTAAGTTATAAGCATTTGTGAATTATTTGTGGAAATGGGAATATATATGGTGGGTGTCAGGTGGAGTAATAAAGAAAAAGAATTAAAAAATTCTTGGCTTAATTATTTTTAAATGGTTATGAGATCTCTCTTTTAAAGTTATGCATTTCACTTGTTTGATTAAATTTCTCTTAGAGGCTATAAAGTTTTAAAAGTGAAAGCATGTTGTTATTGTAAGAAAAAAAAGCTTATATTTATAAAATATATGTGTCTCAAGTGGCTTAACTGAATTAGAAATGGTTTAGAAGTAAGTTTAAGTGAATTGAGTAATTTTGGTTTGGTTAGAAAATTGATGTGGCTGAGCAGTTTTGAGCCCATATAAAACCTGTGTGAAATATTTATTTGGACTGGTTTATATTTTTTTAAAATAGTATGGCATACCTTCTATAACATGTTAAAAATTGGTTCCAATTGGATGTGTGTAGGTTAAGTTAGAAAATTGTAAAGTGGCACCGAAAAAATGCGAAATTTGGGAATTCTGGGCAGAAGCCCAGCGCTGAGATAGAGCGTCACTGCTCTGGTCCCCTGCTCCAGTTTTTAATTCTCTGTAGCCCAGGATGAAATTTTTTCCTGGCTCCGCCCTTGTGAAGCAGTCTTTGGGCAACACATTACTTGATAACATCTAGTTTGTCAAAACGCCCAGCTCTCGTTTCAATTATATCCTCCATCTTCTTTACCTTATTTTCTTTCTTTTTTCTTCAAGGAGTTGACAACCATTTCAAGTAAGCATTCTCTCCCTATATACATTTGAAGGAGATATTTTAAGGTGTAGAGTTCACTGAGATCTCTTGCGACAGAGGTGAGGTTGGCTGGTCAATATGTGAAGGCATGGCCAGCCACTGCAATGGCTTGAGAGCCACTGTAAGCTGCGCAAAAGATGGTCGTAAGTTCGGATCGCTGCAAATAATGGCAGATACAAAGAAATTAGCTTAGAACAAACGACTTTAAAATGTGTACAGTTATTGGACTATCGCAACTTTTGCAGGGAGGGAATAAGTAGAATGGAAATGACAAATATGCAGTAACTTACGTCTGCCAACATTCCCAAATTATCCTTGCAACCAACGGATCAAGATTATTGGGGATGTCAAGGCGACGATTTTGGAAACCTACTGCTCCCACGACTTGCATTGGATTCATTCCACTCCAAGGCAATCTCAGAGTTGCAAGCTCCCATAGTATGACACCAAAACTATAAACATCACACCTGTTCAACAAGTAAAAACGCATTAAAAGTGAATAATGAAAACTGATGTAAAAACGAGTAGATATAAGGGACCTATAAATTTTGTTGTATATGCCAGCTAAGTTTTGGTTCGAGGATTAAAAAAAATGTAAGGGGAATCCTAAAACGGTTGTACGCGCTATTTGGTATTTGGTGTTGTGGTCTTCGATAAAAGCATGCAAGTTCTTTAAGACTGCACTCAGAAACTATTAAGTTTCAACAAATCATGCTCCAAGAAAACATCAGAGAGGTTATCTATAACATGAATTGCACCAAAAAGAAACATCTATAACATGAAAATGAGAAAAGACAAACAAAAGTCAACTTGGTTAAGATCCATCTTACAAAAAGACAAATGATTTGAGTAGAGCAAGGATTCTAAAATACTGTTCTCTCCGTCCCACAAAAAGAGTCCCATTGCAAAATTTGCCAATATTAAGGATATATTTTTGTTCCATGTGTACCCCTAAAAATAATAAGTTACTAGTTTAGTAGTGTGGTATGATGATAAAAATTTTTGATGGCAATGTATTACTACTATCACCAAAAAGTGGAAGATTCTTTTTGTGGAACAAAAATATTTTTGCAAATGAGAATCTATTTGTGGAACAAAGTGCACCTGTTACTGTTGCGAAATTGCACGAGACACTTGAGCATCATTTCGTACAGTTTAGAGATAAAAATAACTGCATAAGTATTATTATACTATGATTTGTATGCATGCAAATGCATATAAGAGACTGAAACATGGTAGGCAGCAGAACCAAACAGATCACTCACAATAAACTTTAAAAAATCCTTGTTCTTTATAATAAGCAAAAAAAAATAACAAAGGAAAACAACCAAAGTCCTAGCTCTGTGGCACAGTGACATTGATGTAGTACAATTGTCTTTGGAGTTTGAAGAAGAGTTAGATAAGAAATTGGAAAAAAGAGCTGGTCTGAGAAAATGACATTGACATTAATTCCCGAAGGCCATAATGCTGAGTTCGGTTAACTTTAGGGTCGGGAGTTCAATTTGGTTGATTTCATTTCTGAATAATTAGCTTCGGGATAGGTATTCGGGTTCGGAAATGGCGTCACATCTACGGGAAGATCGGATTGTGTTGAATATTATTATTTTAATTATTCTTATTTTATATAGGAATCGTTTTTATGGTAATTGTGTTTTAGTAGGAAACAAATCTTTTACAATATTACTTAATTAATTGTCGTTATAATTAATTACCTATTAGGAGTTTATTTCCATAGTTATAGGAATTCTATTTCTTTCCAATAACGAAATCTTTTAGCTATAACACCCGGCTTGTGGGTTGAAGGATTCATGAATAAGTATTATCTTTTATAATTGAAATTTTATTTTCTGGTGGATTCCAGTTTGTGTTCTTAGAGCTTACGTTAACAAACTCTTGTGAATTTTCGTTTTGCGACTTTGCCTTGTCGATGGCCAACAACGAAGGTGGGAGAGATATCCTTGACGACGCTGGTCGTAGAGATGCCAAATTATGGGCAGCGATTGATGAGCGACGACAGTCGATGGCGAGAGTGGAGACTATGTTGCAGCAATTGTTAGTGCAACAACGCATCCCCATTGTTCTTTTCGGCAACAGAGACGGAGACGAGGGATTTGCCCTTAGCCGCCCTGTAGGTGAACGTCCGCATGGAGCAGCGAGACACGAGCAGTTCGAAGGTCTTGATGAAGACTCTGTTGAGAATTTGGCAAGATACCAAAGAAATCCTCCTCAACACTAAAATCAACTTGACTATAGAATACGTGCAGACATACCACTGTTCCATGGTAAGTTACAGATTGAAGAATTTCTGGATTGGATTTCTGAGGTCGAGAGATTCTTCGAGTTGACTGAAGTCACGGCAGATCGACAAGTTCATCTGGTAGCATACAAGTTGAGAAGGGGGCTGCGATTTTGTGGGAGAAGTTACAGATGGATCAACGACGACATGGCAAGACCCCTATACTATCATGGAGACGAATGAAACAACTTATGATGAATACGTTTTTACCCCCCAGATTATGAATAATTTATTTTTTGGAGTTATCAGAATTATGCACAGGATAACAGGACTGTGGCAGAATATACAGAGGAATGGTCTAGGATGTCAGTTCGAACAACCTGAATGAGACTGAAGCACAACAAGCTTCCGAATATTTGGAGGGATTAAATCCTTCTATTCGAGACAAATTTGGACTACAAGTCGTTTGGACAATAGATGAAGTGCATAACATGGCCTTGAAGGCAGAATTAATGGAGAAAACATCCAATCGATTTTCATATCACAAGGACATGGCGGAAACTTCTAATGCAATTGCGAAAAAGAAATCAATTTTTACCAAGTGATGAAAAGAATCAGTTTAAAGCTATCGCAGATCAGTCACAAAGAGGTTCGGGACCTACCATTATTCCTGTTGGGATGCGGCCGACAACATCAGCTATGAGAGAAGCCCCCGGGAGCCAAACCCATATGCTAAATCAGGCGGTTTGAAATGCTACAGATGCGGCCAACCAGGCCATTGTTCGAATAAGTGTCCAACGAGGAAACTAGTGAATTTTGTGGAAGTTGGAGAGGATGATGCGATGTCCAGTATGCCGAAGAAGAGATGGGTGAATTCTTGGATGGCACGAAAATAGCAGAGGAACATGGAGAGCATGTAAACTGCGTGATCCAGCGAGTTATGTGCTCAACGAAGTTAGAAGATTCCTCACAAAGAAACATTTTTAAGGTGAGCTACAGTGTTCAAGAGAAGGTTTGTGATTTAATTGTAGACAATGGGAGTTGTGAGATTTTTGTGTCAAAGAAATTAGTAGAATACTTGAAACTGCGTGTCGAAAAACACCCAAAGCCCAATGTAATTGGGTGGATTCAATAGGGACCTAAGGTGAACGTGACTGAAGTGTGAAAAGTCCCTTTCTCAATCGAACAACACTATCGAGATGAGGTGGTCTGTGATGTAGTCGACATGGATGCTAGTCATCTGTTATTGGGCTAACCATGGCAATATGATGTAAATGTCACTTACAGAGGTCGCGACAATGTATTTATTTTTAATTGGAGTGGCAAGAAGATCGCAATGGTTCTAAAATGAAATTCAGGTGGTGGCGCAACTAAGAACCCTAAAGAAGATCATTCTTTAGTATCTTTAATCACTTCAGTAACTGATTTGGAGTCTGAAATTAAGGAGGCACAAGAGGTACATGTTGTGGTGGTGTGAGCTCTAGTTGTAGAAGAGAAGGAAAAGCAAAAAATTGTGTTACCAGAAAAGGTGCAATCCCTTTTAGGCGATTTCAGTGAGTTGGTGTCTGACCTTCCATCACTAAGGGATATTCAACATCATAATGATTTAATTTTGGGAGCAGGTTTGCCTAATTTGCCACATTATCGGATTAGAGTCCCAAGGAAAATTAAATTTTACATGAAAAAGTGGAAGAATTACTAAAGGGATTTATTCAAGAAAGCATGAGTCTATGCGCAGTTCCCGCATTATTATTCCCAAAGAAAGATGACAGTTGGAGTCGAGGGATTTGCCTTTAGACGCCATGTAGGTGAACGTCCGCATGGAGCAGCGAGACGCGAGCAGTTAGAAGGTCTTGATGAAGACTCTGTTGAGAATTTGGCAAGAAACCAAAGAAATCCTCCTCAACACCAAAGTCAACTTGACTATAGAATACGTGCAGACATACCACTGTTCCATGGTAAGTTACAGATTGAAGAGTTTCTGGATTGGATTTCTGAGGTCGAGAGATTCTTCGAGTTAACTGAACTCACGGCAGATCAACAAGTTCATCTGGTAGCATACAAGTTGAGAAGGGGGCTACTGTTTGGTGGGAGAAGTTACAGATGGATCGATGACGACAAGGCAAGACCCCTATAATATCATGGAGACGAATGAAATAACTTATGATGAATACGTTTTTACCCCCCAGATTATGAATAATTTATTTTTTGGAGTTATCAGAATTGTGCACAGGATAACAGGACTGTGACAGAATATACAGAGGAGTGGTCTAGGATGTCAGTTCGAACAACCTGAATGAGACTAAAGCACAACAAGCTTCCAAATATTTGGAGGAATTAATGTGACGCCCCCAAATCCGGGTTACCTGACCCCCGAGTTTGGTGCTCACGATCCATAATATAAATAACATCTAACTACCCATTTATTTATGAATAGAAATACACACTTCATTAACTGATATTGTTAATACATTATCCCAGGTTATCTAACCATAACTTTACAAGCATACCCCTTAGATATACAAAAAGGGTTTACGAAACAACATAATAATATTATTCAACATAATTATTTCAGCAAAATGCCTTTTCCTTTGTTCTTCTTTGCCCCTCCGGCCTCTTCATTCCTAGCTGCAATATTTTATTTAAGCAAGGGTGAGCAAAAAATTTGTCCCGCAAGTTAAGATATACAATGAATGTATAATAATTAAGAATAACTTACTACCTATTCGATAGAATGACACCAAAGTTCAGGAAACTTTGAAATAGCTGAACACTTCGTTATCACTAACAAGTCTTCTCATATTTTATGCAACACAATAAACTAATAATTAAAGAGTACAACACTTTCAAAGTTTCTACGATATTCTAATGAATAATCAAGAATCAATTCTATGCAATAACAAAGTGAAATATTTTCCAGATTTATGGTGAGCGATCTTGTAGATCTTAAACTTCTCTTCTCGAGTAACTATCAAAGATTTACTTTGATATACTCAGGTGTATCAGATAACCATAAACATTAAGTCATACCCCTCAGCAAGTACTTAGAGCGGTCAACTCTTTGTACCCTATATTATGCATAATACTTACACGCGCGCAACAGCCGAATATACGACCAAAATGTTCCCTTTTTATAAAAGGTTGTTCTTCTCAGTCTTATAAACAAATTTTGAATCTTAATAACGAAATACTGTGATTTCAATCCCTATTCTCTTTCTCGATCTAGCCAAAACAACTGGCATTGACTTGTCAATAATAAATGAGTTCTCTTCTCGAACCTATCAAGTTCCAACAAAAGTTCGTCTAGCCAGAATAATTAGGTAAGACATTTCTCAACACAATTCGATAATAGATAGAAATTATATATACTATCAATAATAGCTTCTACGGATGCAAGTATCCAACAACAGTTATTCTCCATGTATATTCTCAAAATCACTAATTCAATTTAAATTAATAAACATGCACTAACTGCGAATAATCAACAATAATTCTCTGACGTGGTCTAATTAACAATAATTAACCACCATAATATTTAAACAAAGTATTAACTCAAGGTTGAGTTAAGGAAAGTTGCATTCCGTGTTGATTACTACTACACAATATACTTATTTACGTTTGAAAGACCTATAATCACAATATCGATCTCACAATTAACACAATAATTCACAACACACAATATTGTAATTTACAGTCAATATTTCTCCTAGACACATTACCATATAATCAAATCAGTAGTTATAACTTATACAAACACTTCTCAAGTCTAACTACTCCAGTCTAGTTGGACTTCAGTCTGTTCTCGGTGTTCTAGTCACCTCTATCCGATAATTAACACATTTATCGTCAATTAAACTCGGTCTCTAAGCTTCAATATTATTTTAGATAACTCAAATATCGTTCATAATATTTTTCAGAAGCTTTTAATAATTTTCAAACAATTATTATATTTTATAATAATTTTTCAAACACTGAAATTATTTTTAAATAATTTAATTACGGATTAATTTCATCATCATTAATATTTAATAATATTAAAATATTTATAAAATTCATCTCAAAATATTAAAGTTATTAGTAATAACTAAAAATATTTTTAAATCACCAATATTCTACTTTAATAATTTTTAAAATAATTAAAATTATTTTTAAATCATCACCATTAATATTTAAATATTAATAAATTTATCATCAAAATATTAAAAGTCATTAACTATAACTTAAAATATTTTAAAATCACTTTTCTTTTTTTTGAATGATTTTTAAATTAATAAAACTATTTTTAACTCATTTATTTAATATAATAATTAAATAAATCTAATATCATTAATATTAGTTTATTAATGAAAAGTACTCAAAAATATTAAAAGTTACATTTTATAACTCAAAATATTTTTAAACACTTTATTCTTATTTAAAATGATTTTTGTAATATTAAAATCATTTTTTTCTAATTTATTTAATACACTAATTAAATAAATTAAATATCATTATTATCCAAATAATTATAAATATTAATGAAAAATATCCCAAATTATCAAGAGTTATTTTTCATAACTTAAAATAATTTTTAAAACTATTTTTGTAAGTTTTAGAAATTTATTTCTATTTTTAAGCATTTTACGAAAATTAAGAAAATAAATTAATTAAAACCGTCGCTATAGGCTATAGTGACACAAAGCGTCGCTGTTGGTGTTCTTGGGGCTCAAGAACACTGACAGTCAGTGTTCGTGTCTACTTTGACCGCCTCTAAATCTCTGTTCTTGCATGCTCTGGCCAATCTCAATCATGGATATTGTAGTGTTTATGTAACACTACAATTATCACCAACAATATGGGTCATACAACAACACACTTTGAAGATCCAAACCCCCAAAGTTGTTGTCAGAATGTTCCTGGGTTTTCTGGGTAACCCAGAAACCCAGGTAGTTCGAGTAGGCATTTTCTAGCTCAATTTAATCTAGGTTCTGTTCATTAGTTTGCTGATTTTATGGTTCAAGTCTGTAGTCCTTACGTCAAGGAACACATATATAACATGATTTCAGTCCGAGTACATTATACGCTCCAGATTTAGCCCGGTCAAACCTTGTCAGAAGGTCTATTCTTACCTTTTCTGGAAATTCCAAAAAACAGAAAATGTGACCGGATGGTCTACTTTGACCATCCACTACATCGATCATGTTGATTGTTTAAGGGATCTAGAGGTATGGATCTAAAGTTCATATAACAAGCTACAACCTGGTTATAACAACATCATCAGATCTGTTAACACCTGATAGATCTTGACCTTGCAAATTCTTGTCAGACGCTGTTAACGAGTTTCTGGGTTGCCTAGAAACTCTTGGTCATGCTCGGTCAACTGAGTTTGACCAATAATAACATGAAATCTGGACATAGAATAGCCATGATTCCACTTCCAGATCACAGTCCTCATGTCATACTACAAATCTAAAACATAAAACACCACGAATCATTAACAAGGAAAGATCTGTGGCAACTGACATATGCTTGTCAAACAACTTTTTAGGGTTCATGTATAATTTTGAAAACTTCATTTTTTACCCACTTTGATGCTATGGATCTATGATAGATCATCATAGATCATCATAAAATATCATTTAACATGATTCTAAACACATAAACATGTACTTGGTCTTAGCATGAAAGATCAAAAGTCAAGTTTGGGCTTATACCTTCTAGTTCCAAGTTTTGATCTTTGATCTACTATACTGATCTTAATGTTTGAGAGGCTCCACTAGTGACTAAAACACTTAGGATTTTCGTGGGTTTTGGTGGGAGAAAGAGTTGGTTGGTGTTTGGTAGCAAATGAGCAAAGTTAGTAACCTTTCTCTCTCCTTAATCTTTAATTTAGATACAATGCATGTACGTAATATTAGATTACACTCTAGGTCAGATTTTGTATTGATTTTCCAGCACAAAGTCATACCTAACATGGTGACTCACAAACTTCTAGAAAAACGTTAAGCTTACAAGTAAAGTAAGGGTATTTTGGACAATAAACATGAAATTTTAATGGCATTCTAGTCATTTATCCCAACCCTTAGGTTTTACACATAATTTCTAGGATTTTCTAATTAGGGTTTTAAATAGAAAATTAAGATTTCTAAATTATAATTAGAATTTTCTAATTATATTAAGGTTTACTAATCACATTAGGGCTTTCTAATTAGGATTAGGATTTCCTAATTAAGGTTTAGGGTTCCTGAATTTAAAATTAGGGTTTCCCGACATTCGATTAGGTTCCTAACTGTGCATGCGTTAGGGTTTCTCAATATGAGATTAGGATTTCTAATCTCTTATTAGGGTTTACTAAGTTTATACCCCATCCGATCAATCATTGATCATTAATTCTATACGGTACAAACACGTACTCATCAATACAATTATTATAATTGTATTTTCTATCAAATCCTTATCCGTAACTAGGGTTAGGGTTTCAATTCTCTGTTAAGCACAACTCGACTCCTATTTCTCAGTCAATACACAAATTGACCACATCTCTAGACTCATATCACAGATACACAACACAATATTGATAGTCAATATCAATACTAAATAAAAAAAAATATTCGTAAAATTTGAATTATTCAAAATCCCGGGTTATCACATTTTCCCCTCCTTATAAGGATTCTGTCCTCGGAATCACCGCTTTCTTATTTTCTACAATCTTTTAAAGTTGTATCATCAATTCATTCTTATCAACACGATATTAATTTGTGTCCCACCTTCTAACCTGTGACTTGGATCTATAAAAGAAAATAATTCACAGCAATATCTATCCAATATTTCTCACGTAATTAAATTTCTAAACAAAATTGTTACATGTCACCGCCTCTTGGGCAGCCACTGCATCTTGCACCATCATATTGAATGTACGAGCTATTGGTCTTCCTGGCTGTGCAGGTCCTCGAATCGCCAAGGTTCCGCTACTGGGTCCCTTGTTAACATTTCCCTTCTCCATATTTCTCTTCGGACAATTCCGAAGCAGATGATCTGTTGATTCACAGGCATAACAACCTTGTATCTTCTTTGGACAGGGGTAATTGGGCGACATGTGTCCCTCTTGTCCACAGTCATAACAAACTCCCTTCCTCTTTAAATAGACTCCAGAATGATTCTTACCACAACTCGCACATGGCTCAGCTCCCTTCCTATTCTCTTCTGTCTTGTTACCCGATTGGGTATTCTCACTCCTCTTTCTCTTGTTCGGATTACTACCACCACTGCTACCTCCATCATTTGTCTTCTTCTTTTTCTCTTGATGGAATCGAGATGCAGCTTCGCTTCCCCCTTCAGCAATTATCGCTTTCTCCAACAAAGTTGCAAACGTATTGATTTGTAATATCGCTACTTTGTTAAATATCCCTGGCTTCAGTCCATTATCAAATCTTCTCGCCTTTCTTTCCTCTGTGTCCACCTGATGAGGTGCAAATCTCGCTAACTCGTTAAATTTAGCAGCGTATTCTGATACCGACATGTTCTCCTGCTTCAGTTCTAAAAATTTGACTTCCATCCGAGCTTGCATACTCGGTGAAAAATAGTTCTCACAGAACAACTCCTTGAATCTTGTCCAAGTCACCATAGCTATACCAGCTCTCGCCTGATTAGTCTCCCACCAGTAATTGGCTTCTCCCTTCATCAAGTAAGTTACAAAAGCTGTCTTTTGCTCCTCCGCTACTCTCACAATAATGAATGCTTTCTCCATCTCCTTCACCCAAGTTTGGGCTTCAATCGGATCAGTGGTTCCCTTAAACTCTGGCGGTCCTACCGCTTTAAAGTCCTTAAAATTCCCCAATTTATTGGCTGGCTGTTCTCTTGCTCTTGCTGCTGGAGCTCTATTTCCCATAGCTTAAGCTATCATATTCGCAAAGTTTTGCAACGGGTCTGCTTGACCTCCCTCATTATTAACTGACTGTTATTCTCTCTGATTTCGATTCTATCATCTAGACGACATTATCTAATTTAAATAAAAATCTTACATTAATTCTCTTTCTCCACACAAACTCTTATTAATAGCACAATAAGAATTTAACACAATTTCTCATATAATCACATATTTATTCAAATAGCACACAGTACTTTTAGTACTTAACACATACAACTATCCCTTTTTAACCAAATGTTAGGATTAACAACACAACTTTACACAAAAAGTTGCAATTCTCCCACTTTACACAAAAAGTTGTAATTCTCCATTCACACATAGCTATTCCCAATTCGTCAAACTTACCACACTTATGAGTTCATGAACTTGCCACAATTATATGAGTTTATGAACTTATCCTAGTCAGACCATTGGCGTCCATTCGCTGAGAGGTTCAAAAATTTTATATAATTATGAGTCACGAACTTACCACAAGTATGAGTTTTAAGAACTCACAACTTAATCTTATATTCATATAGAAAGTAAAGATTCATACAAACATATATATATTTACATATGTTCACATAACATTCCCGATATTACAATCTTTAATATCACATCCTACTACCAAAAGATACTATCGCTTATATCTAAGTTGTCTATCGTCCACTCCCTTCATCAATATTCTTCTTACTGGGACACTTGTTGAATCTGTGACCCGTTCTCCCACATGAAAAACACTTCCTCATATCCGGCTTAGGACAATGTAGGGAAATATGTACTTCCTGCTTACAATTGAAGAATACGTTCTTCCACATCATGCATTCTCCCACGTGAGTCTTTCCACACTTGCCACAGACTGCCTTCTTCTTCGGGTTTGAATTTTCAGAATTATTATCACTATCGTTGTCTCTCTTTCTCTTATTGCTTCCTCCCTTCTTCTTGACTGTTCCCTCCAATGATCCGCCACCTTCAGCTTTCATCCTTTCCACCTAGGCCTTCAACTCATTCCTTTCTTCACTCATCTTACGTAACGCTCGCTTCGTTTTCCATAACTCCTCCAAGAGAAACACTTTACTCCAGAGTTCTTGTACTTCTGCCGATACTTGATCTTCTTCTCCGACTTTGATTTTATTCTCTTTCTCCACCTTAACTTTTTTATGACTCCGCCTCCTCATCTTCACTCAGATACATATCTGGATAATCGTCATGATCACTCCACAGATTCACCATAGGTTCATCTTTTCCCATTTCTGCAACTGACTCGCTTTGCCCTGGCACCTCGGCTACTAGCACTGGTGCAACAGTCGCTAGCACTTTTGTACTCATTTCATCTTCTCCTGACATCCTACAATTAGTTTAAATAACTTGATTAGTACTTCATTAGTACAAACTTAATACACACGATGTGTCCACACATCTTTCTAATGATGCGCCTTGTCCTTCTCTCACCTATAACTCTAAATTAGTTTTCTCTATCTCGCATATGGTTATAATCCTAGGGTTTACCCCCTCTTATGGTTTATAACCTACAGTTTTGATACCAACCTGTGACGCCCCCAAATCCAGGTTACCTAACCCCCGAGTTTGGTGCTCACGATCCACAATATAAATAACATCTAACTACCCATTTATTTATGAATAGAAATACATACTTCATTAAATGATATTGTTAATACATTGTCCCAGGTTATCTAACCATAACTTTACAAGCATACCCCTTAGATATACAAAAAGGGTCTACAAAACAACATAATAATATTGTTCAACATAATTATTTCAGCAAAATGCCTTTGCCTTTGTTCTTCTTTGCCCTTCCGGCCTTTTCTTTTCTAGCTGGAATATTTTATTTAAGCAAGGGTGAGCAACAAATTTGCCCCGCAAGTTAAGATATACAATGACTGTATAATAATTAAGAATAACAAACTACATATTTGATAGAATGACACCAAAGTTCAGGGAACATTGAAATAACTGAATAATTCGTTATCACTAACAAGTCTTCTCGTATTTTATGCAACACAATAATATAATAATGAAACAGTACAACACTTTCAAAGTTTCTATGATATTCTAATGAATAATCAAGAATTAATTCTACGCAATAACAAAGTGGAATGTTTTTCAGATTTATGCTGAGCGATCCTTTAGATCTTGAACTTCTCTTCTTGAGTAACTATCAAAGATTTACTTTGATATACTCAGGTGTATCAGATAACCATAAACATTAAGTCATACCCCTCAGCAAGTACTTAGAGCGGCCAACTCTTTGTACCCTATATTATGCATAATACTTACACACGCGCAACGGCCGAATATATGACCAAAATGTTCCCTTTATATAAAAGGTTGTTCTTCTCAGTCTTATAAACAGATTTTGAATTTTAATAACAAAATATTGTGATTTCAATCCCTATTCTTTTTCTCGATCTAGCCGAAATAACTGGCATTGACCTGTCAATAATAATTGAGTTCTCTTCTCGAACCTATCAAGTTCCAACAAAAGTTTATCTAGCCAGAATAATTAGCTAAGACATTTCTCAACACAATTCGATAATAGACAGGAATTATCTATACTATCAATAATAGCTTCTACGGATGTAAGTATCCAACAACAGTTATTCTCCAAGTATATTCTCAAAATCACTAATTCAATTTAAATTAATAAACACGCACTAACTGCGAATAATCAACAATAATTCTCTGACGTGGTCTAATCAACAATAATTAACCACCATAATATTTAAACAAAGTATTAACTCAAGGTTGAGTTAAGGAAACTTGCCTTCCGTGTTGATTACTGCTACACAATATACTTATCTGCGTTTAAAAGACCTATAATCACAATATCGGTCTCACAATTAGCACAATAATTCACAATACACAATATTGTAATTTACAGTCAATATTTCTCCTAGACACATTACCATATAATCACATCAGTATTTATAACTTATATAAACACTTCTCAGGTCTAACTAGTTCGGTCTGGTTGGACTTCAGTATGTTCTCGGTGTTCTAGTCACCTCAATCCGATAATTAACACATTTATCGTCAATTAAACTCGGTTTCTAAGCTTCAATATTATTTTAGATAAGTCAAATATCGTTCATAATATTTTTCAGAAGCTTTTAATAATTTTTAAACAATTATTATATTTTATAATAATTTTTCAAACACTGAAATCATTTTTAAATGATTTAATTACGAATTAATTCCATCATCATTAATATTTAATAATATTAAAATATTAATGACATTCATCTCAAAATATTAAAGTTATTAATAATAACTAAAAATATTTTTAAATCACCAATATTCCACTTAAATGATTTTTAAAACAATTAAAATTATTTTTAAACCATCACCATTAATATTTAAATATTAATGAATTTATCATCAAAATATTAAAAGTCATTAATTATAACTTAAAATTTTTTAAATCACTTTTCTCATTTTTGAATGATTTTTAAATCAATAAAACCATTTTTAACTCATTTATTTAATATAATAATTAAATAAATCTAGTATCATTAATATTAGTTTATTAATGAAAATTACTCAAAAATTATAAAAGTTACATTTTATAACTTAAAATATTTTTAAACACTTTATTCTTATTTAAATGATTTTTATAATATTAAAATTATTTTTCCCTAATTTATTTAATACACTAATTAAATAAATTAAATATTATTAATATCCAAATAATTATAAATATTAATGACAAAATATCCCAAATTATCAAAAGTTATTTTTCATAAATTAAAATAATTTTTAAAACTATTTTTGTAATTTTTAGAAAATTATTTCTATTTTTAAGCATTTTCCAGAAATTCAGAAAATAAATTAATTAAAACTGTCACTATAGGCTATAGTGGCACAAAGCGTTGTTGTTGGTGTTCTTGGGGCTCAAGAGCACTGACAGTCAGTGTTCAAGGGTCTAATTTGACCGCCTCTAATTCTCTGTTCTTGCATGCTCTGGCCAATCTCAATCATGGATATTGTAGTGTTTATGTAATATTACAATTATCACCAACAATATGGGTCATACAACAACACACTATGAAGATCCAAGCCCCCAAAGTTGCTGTCTGAACGTTCCTGAGTTTTCTGGGTAACCCAAAAACACAGGCAGTTCGAGTAAGCATTTTCTAGCTCAATTTAATCTAGGTTCTGGTCATTAGTTTGCTGATTTTATGGTTCAAGTCTGTAGTCCTTATGTCAAGGAACACATATGTCGATGTCGGGATTTTTAATTGTCCCTTTTCTGTTACTTGTTCTTTGGTGTTCTCATTTTAGGTGAGATTTGTTTGAAAAAATAAGTGAAAAAGGTCCGACATGTATAATGTCGACGATTGGACTATAAGAGTCGCCAGTTGGTTTTTTAAATGGTTGTACCAACACAACCGAGAAAAGGTTTGCACATTGACCCAGTGATGTGACACTGCTAAACGGGTCGGTAAAACCGAGATTCATTAGGGTCCGGGGATTTGGTTATGCGGAGAGAAGGTGTTAGGCACCCCCCGACATCCGTGTTACCACGGTGACCGCCTCTTTTCAAGAAATTGTTATCTGAATGTGTGTGTGTGTGGGTCAATGTGTTGTTATTTGGAAGTAGTGCGAGACCTCGTTCGCGCCTATATACACAAGGTTTGAATTTTATGTAAAAATTTAATTTTAAGCAAAATATGGCAGTGATGTTTTATAAAAGAGGTTTTTTAAACCCTGATGCTCAATAGTAATTGAGACCTTTTACACTCCCATTTTATTAAGTGCTCGGCTTGATTCATTTTATTTGACAGATGCGAAGCATCCGTATGAAAATAATGTACAAAAAGGTGCTGAATTCCTCGTGGGTATGAAAACAATCTGAGGAAATCCAAACATCACAGATATAATTTACAAGCTGCTTACAGCTGAAAATGTCCATCACGGGAACCGAATCTAGATCCAATGGTTTGAATCTGTGATCACATGATTCCTAGGTGTACAGAATACCGCAATTTGTATGAAAGCAGTAAGTAGGTATATACATATAAAAGCTGTAAATATATATATACAAACGTAATCGCCAACCACGAAGGACCTTCATGGGGGATCAGAAATATAAATAAAACTGTTAAAAGCTATCAACCGCCACGGAGGAAACTCCAGGCGGGACAAAACGTAAAGAAAACTGTACAAAGCAATCAACTGCCACGAAGTTAACTCCAGGCAGGACGAAATTTATATATATATATATATATATATATATATATATTAAAGCACGTAAACGCTCCGGATGTAAAATCCAGGCTCATCGAACAGAGTTCGACCACAGATAATATATATAAGTATATATATATATATATATATATATATATATATATTAAAGCAGGTAAACGCTCCAGACCGAAGTCTAGGCTCATCGAACAGAGTTCGACACGCAGTTCATATATATAAATATATATATAGGAAAGCAAATAAATGCTCCAGACCGAAGTCTAGGCTCAATCGAGGCATAACTCGATAATGTTAGTCAATATATATATATATATATATATATATATATATATATATATATATATATATATATAGACTGGAATGAAACCACAGACCGAAGTCCGGACAAAAGCAAGCAACACGACTCTCAACGTGTAGAAGGGTATGTGCAAAGATGAAGAGAAGGACTCTAAAGTGTGTGAGAAGGCTTACAGTGGGCTGCCAAAGAAGACTTCTATATCTTTAGAGTGGGTAAACACAGACTTTTGTAGGTACAAAAGGGCTATATATGAGCTCACAAGTGTTTAAAAGGGGAAAGTACACTGCATGTGATGAGTGCAGAGCAAATTGGGCAGGGCTTTCTCGCTGTCTCCTCCTTCAAAATGGCCATCCCAAGCCCTCTATTTATAGAGGGTGGAGCCGCAGGTGTACCAGAGGAAACCCGGGTTGGCCCAGGTTTTTCGGCTCGGGTCGTCTCGAAGTACGTGCACTCAGGCACTGTAATGTCCACTCGGACTTTCAGAAGTGCAATCCGGGCATCCGTTTGAGGTATACAGGACCTATTTTGGACCACCATTGTCGAGAGTTGTGACGCCCCCAAAATTAGGTATACATCACCCATCTTGGGTCGTCAGATAAATAGTACAGAATGCAAATACAACTTACTAATAGAACTGTCGTGTACAATACGACAAAATAAAAACTGTGAGTTTTAATACAAATATTATCTTCTAGAGAGTATTCATACTCAAAAGGAGTCATCATTACATTTATTAACACACCATTACATAGAATAGTGAGGACTACTAACTAATACTATCATTCGGACCATCACTCCGTTCCCCGACTTGCCCCAGCTACGTTCTCATTTCCTGAAGAGAACAGTGAAATAAAGGGTGAGCTCAACTAGCCCAGTAAGAAATATTATAACTAAGATAATGCAGAATAAATTATCATTAGCCATCAACAATGTTAAATTGATAAAATATAATAGACATCAAGTTTAACTGCAGCGGAACAAGCAATCCATTAAAAGAGTTTAGTAGAAAATAAACTCTACTATCTTTTATGATTTAAAAGGTTTTTCAACACTGTGATCGCTGAAACTCAGCTTAATAAAATAATCCACATCATCGAATCACCCCTGCACTACGACCAAGGATATTCGTGTATTCATTAATGGATTGCAAATGGTGTGTTATGTGCTTCCATCATGATTTTATACTTCAAGTCAGAGTCGGTAGGAACACAAAGTCTAGAGTTGATTCGAAGTATTCCTTCTTCATCGATTCTTGCTTCCGGGATAGCACCTTCTTGTACTTTCTTCCTCATACGCATCAGCTCCAGGTCTATGGTTTGAGCAGCTTTAACCTTATCGATTAAAGTCGGTTCTACTCGTATATTTGCCATCATCACGTGGGTCCCTAGAGTCTTTAACTTTATATCCATCCTTTGTAAGTCATATAAAATGGGCCTTTGCGTTAACAATATCGCACTTGTACACGCATATGATCTTCTACTCAATGCGTCAGCTACTACGTTCTCTTTTTTAAGATATTATTGAATGGTATGATCATAATCTTTCAACAGCTCGAGCCAATGTTGTTACCGCATGTTGAGTTCCTTTTGGGTGAAGAAATATTTGAGGCTTTTATGATCTATATAGATCTCCACTTTCTCCCCATACAGGTAATGCCTCTAGATTTTAAGCGCGAAAACGACAACTACCAACTCTAGATCATGAGTAGGATAATTTCTCTCATATTCTTTGAGTTATCATGGCTATAACTTTCTCATGTTGCATGAGAACACATCCTAACCCTTTGCCAGAAGCATCGCTGTATATGACAAATCCCTCTGAACCAGTTGGTATTTTCAGAACAGGTGCTGAAATAAGTCTCCTCTTGAGTTCTTGAAAAATCATCTCACATTCCTCGCTCCAACCGAATTTTATATCTTTGCGAGTCAGCTGAGTTAATGGAGTAACGATTCGAAAAAATCCTTCCACGAATCTCCGATAATAACCAGCTAAGCCGAGAAAGCTATGTACTTTGGCCACTGACTTAGGTTGCTCCCATCTTTGTATTGTTTCAATCTTTGTCGAGTCAACAGATATTCTGTGATTTGATATCACGTGATTTGTTTTCACGAAGCTTTTGGAGTATCAGCCTCAAGTGTTGCTCATGATCTTAACAGCTTTTGGAGTATATGAGGATGTCATCAATAAAGACAACTACAAAATGATCCAAATATTCCTTGAATACTCAGTTCATCATATCCATGAAGGCAGCAGGAGCATTAGTTAATCCAAAAGACATGACTAGGAATTCGTAATGCCCGTACCGAGTTCTGAAAGTAGTCTTTGAAATGTCATCAGTTTTAATCTTCAACTGATGATATCCAGAATAAAGATCGATCTTTGAAAAGAATTTGGCGCCTTGCAACTGGTCAAACAGGTCATCAATGCGAGGCAACGGGTATCTATTTTTGATGGTGACATGATTCAACTCCCGATAATTAATATAAAGTCATATACTTCCATGTTTCTTCTTCACGAATAGAGCAAGAGCACCCCACGGAGATGTACTAGGTCGAATGAAACCGATGTCTAACAATTCCTGGCGTTGGGTTTTTAACTCCTGAAGTTCAATAGGAGCCATTTGATATAGGACTTTAGAAATGGGTTTTGTCCCGGGTTCAAGGTCGATACAAAATTCTATTTCACTCTCTGGGGGTAGGCCAGGAAGTTCTTCAGGGAATACGTCAGGAAATTTATTAACAATAGAAATATCATTCAAATCTGACGTATTTTTATAAAAATTCGTGACATGGGCTAAGAAAGCTTGACATCCATTTTTCAATAAACGAATAGCTTTATGGCTTGATATGACACTGATTGACTTTAGTAGTTTGGTTGCTTGAATTCGCATAATAGGTTGGTTAGGAATATGAAAGCTAACAACCTTACGGAATAATCAATTTTAGCATTATGAGTAGTTAACCAATCAACTCCTAAAATCACATCAAATGCAAGTATTTTCAAAGAGATAAGATCGGCAGTTAACGTGTGTTTGCCTATTTGAATCAAATAAGACTTATAAATAGTGGATGTAATGAAGGTTTCTCCTAACGGAGTTTTAACAGATAAGTCAAAGTCTAATTTCTCCGAAGTTAAATTTAATCGTTGAGCGCAGGTAAGAGAAATAAAAGAATGGGTAGAACCGGTATCAAATAAGGCATAGACTTCGCTAGAGTTTATGATTAACTTACCCGTGATAACCTCGTTCGGGTTCCTTGCTTTTTGGGAGGTTACGACAAATGCTCTCCCTTGAACTACTGGCTTTGACTTCTCTGTGGCGCCCTTTAGTGCCTCCGTTCTCAGCTGGACTTGACTTTACTGTATGATAAAATCAGGCTAGGTGACCTTTTCTGTAATTGTAACACGTTTTGGACTGCATCATGCAGTTTGGACTGATGTGTCCCTCCCTTTCGCAATTGAAGCATATGATCGGTGGTCATTCTCCTTCTTTATCAATGGATGTTGGTTCTGATATCTTTCCATCATTGTTGAATCTCATCTTCTTGAAATTTCCAATCCTATTGTCTTGACCATGATTACCACTGAAGTGGTTACCATTTCTGGCATGTTGATTACCTCCACGTTTGTTGTCACCGCTTTGATGACTGTTACTACTAGTATTATCGATTTGTTGGTAGCTCTCTCTTGGTCGGGTTGACTCGTTATCGCGCTCTAATAACTGAGCCCTATTTACAACATCTAAATACAAACACAATGTGTGAGAAATTAGGAATTGATGTATCTCGGTTTTTAAACCTCTTAGAAACATCCGCGTCATTCTCTCCTCTTTATCAGCCAAGTGGGATGCAAACCGAGACAACTCGGCAAACTTAGCTTCATACTGCAACACGGTCATATTGTTCTGCTCCAGCTTGATGAACTCTACCTCCTTCATGTGATGAATACTTTAAGGAAAGTACTTGTCGTTAAACAGTTCTTGGAACTTCTCCCAAGACATCTTCAGTGCGGCAGGCTGAGTAAGCTTTACAGAATCCCACCAATAATCTACCTCTCCTCGCAACATATAGGTGGCAAAGGGAACCTTTTGCTCTTCGGAGCATCCCAAGACATCAAATATCTTGGTGATCTGCTTTATCCACGTCTCGGCCTTAAGTGGTTTTGGCTCTCCCAAAAACTCTGATGGTCCCAGTTCCTTAAACTGCTTAGTGGTGACCATCCGAGAGTTGCCAGTGTTTCCACCTGCATTTTGAACAGGAGTCTCTCTCGCCTGATGTTGCACGAATTGCATAAAGCCTCTGAACATCCCATCGTTCATTATCTGGTCGGAGTTGTTGTTTACCTGAGGATTATTGCATTCCTGATGCACATTATCCTGGGTATTGATTGTTGGTGACTCAACGGTCTCATGTGCTTCATTGCTTATCTCAACATTTCCAGATGCCATTTTCAAACACTTCCACAAAACAAGGGTTAATTGACATACCACATATTATCCCTATACTCTGATCGACCAATTAAATAACAAATAAACTTAGGTAGGTTATACTAGCAAATGAATTACCCGACTCTCCCCTCCTACTTCTAGTCTCACATTTTAGCTAGGGATCATACCCCTAAGCTTTGATACTAACTGTGACGCCCCCAAAATAGGTATACATCACCCATCTTGAGTCGCCAAATACATGATACAAAAATCAAATACAAACTTCTTTTATACAATATGACAAAATGTAGCTGAGAGTTTTTACACGAATATTGTCTAAAAGACAGTATTCAAACTCAAAAAGGAGTCCTCATTACAATTATTATCACACTATTTTATAAAATAGTGACGACTACTATAGCCAACATCTCAGACCATCACCCCCGACTAGTCCCGGCTACGTTCTCATTTCCTGAAGAGAACAATGAAAGCAAAAGGGTGAGCTTAACTAGCCCGATAAGAAATATTATGACTAAGATAATACGTTAACAGAATGAGAGTAGAATTAGGAATACGAAACGAAATAATATTACTCGCATACTATAGAGTATGAAATAAAATATTATTTTTTACGAATACTGAACAAAATAATACCCCTTACCTTAAAAGAAGTCTGGATACTGGAATAGTGAAGTAGCAGACTACTCTTCTTCTTTCTCTCTATACCTTCTCTCTCTATAATTGCTCTTGTGAGTCTTAGTGAATTGGTGAGAATGAAAAAAGAATGAGCTTCTATTTATAGGAAAACGTAGTTTCGATAATTACACGTTTTGGGTCTCGAATTATTACAATATAGTACCTTCATCTTTACCTCTATTTTTAATTTAGTCCTACAAGTATTATCAAACTTGCCCTCCCCTAATAGTACATGCATATGAATCAATAGTACATGAATGTGAATCAATAGTTCTGTATATGTGAACCAACATTAAGTTGCATGTGAACTAATAGCAATTAATTGCTCATTTATCCGATTAATTACTCGATTGGTCAATATAACCT
This sequence comes from Panax notoginseng, assembly GCA_016801055.1. Classification (NCBI taxonomy): domain Eukaryota; kingdom Viridiplantae; phylum Streptophyta; class Magnoliopsida; order Apiales; family Araliaceae; genus Panax; species Panax notoginseng. Next base: position 139,627,434 of record CM029017.1, read on the forward strand.
CCAAAAATCAATTATTATCGAAATAAATGTCGATTTCCATTAACACTAATAATCCCAACACAATGGAAATATCAATTTTATCTTTAATCATTACGAACTTATTCATCATTAATATTATAACTCACAATATTTAACAACCAGATTATTCCCAGGAAAGAGGGGGCTTGCCGATAAGGATTTCTCCCTATTGGTGCGCAATTAGGTGACCAAACCACTTTCCTCGATAGAACTTTCTAGACATCGTCAATATTGTAAATAATAATATGAATAAATTTGTCGTCTCAATTACTGATTTAACAATATAAAATATTATACAGATGATACTATGACAATAATTGAATCAATAATATGAGAGATATTATGCAGCAATTACTGTAACAATAATTGAGTATAACTGAGTGACTTCTCATGTAAGCATCAATAATCAATATCGTGTGCTACTATGCAATCACGCATATTACTATACTTTTACTACCGGGTAGTTCAACAATTTAACGATAAAACTTTCGCCGTTATATTTATAAAAAGATATTTCTGTCATTTTCTAACTACGATAATACTTCCGTTGTGGGGTCCACTAATGATTATGCCGTCGTACGAATATTCCTTGTGAAAACGAATATTCCCCGACTAATCGAATATTTTAAAACCACTTGCTTACTTTGCAAAATTTGTAAATATTACCCACAACTATAACATTATATCAAATCCACACCATAATATTCGAAAATATATTTCGAGAAAAATTAATCTTTATTCATAAAACTTGGGGTTTTACAAAGAGAGTCATCTTGAGTGCTTCTGGTTGAGAGAGAATCTCCAAGTCTTCAAGTCCTCTGAAAGGTCCCAAAAAAGTCCCTCCTTCATAGAATGGAAGGAGTATTTATTGAGTTTTTTGGAAAGTGGTCACGTGCCTGGCACATGACCTTGAGGAAATTTTAGAAATACCCTTAGTCACCAGAGTAATGCCCATATCGTTCTGTCCTTTTAGTCACCAATCAAATCCCTCAATCAATTCCCAAAATGAGTTGTCTCCATAAGTCTTCTACTTTGGAACTCATGGAGGATCCTCCTCGATCTCATGCTTCAAAGGCTGTTGTTGCTCAAACCACGCTTTATTGTTCTTCCTTCTTTATTTGAGCATCTCGTCACCGAAAATCCTCGAAAGAACTCTGCGCAGGAAATGGGAGGTCGTGCCCTAGGGAGCTGAACACTAGGGTTTTTCCCTTTTTACTTATTTAATGCTTCATTCATTAATTGCGATCTTGTTCATTTACTTCCGTCTTTTTATTTAATTCATTTAAGTCATTTATGAACCCTAACTTTTACTTGGGCTCACACAAAGATTGTTTGATCATCATGATCATAACAACATTTGTGAAATTCTAGCCTCAACCACAATCAATTAACGAACCCAACCATAATGAGAAGTATAATAGTATAAAAAATTATTGTATCGCCCTCGATATTTGCAAAATTATTAATCGAACATAGATTAATGAAAGTATCTGTAATAGATGTGTTAATTGTGTTGTGATTCTGGGGACATAATCCTTTTAAGGAGGGAATGATGAAACGATCCAGAATTTTATATTTAATTTAAAATATTTATTTAATTAAATAAATAATTTAGTTGATTTATTTATTAAATAAAATAAATAATTGATGAAATTGTTGTGGAGTAATTTAATTGAGTATGATAATATTAATTAAGTTGATGTTAAATAATTTTATGAGTTGTGCATGTTTTATTGCGCTAATATGTTGGTTGTGTTTTAACGTAATTAAATTAAAGAATAAGTGAATTTTTATATAATTACAATGTTGTTAAATGGAGATGTTCTAATTTAATTTAATGATTAAATTAGATATTTAATAAGTTGGGAATTATAATCATGTGGCTATTTGATTTAATGAGTTAATATTAAGTTTAATTAAATTGAATTTAAATATTAGAATTTGATTAATTAAAGTGTGGCATTTTATAACATATAATAAGAAGATAATAAAAATAAATTAAAAATGGATTCTTTAAGAGCTAGCCAAACAAGGCCCTTTGGAACATGACAACTGCTGAGATCATGTTCGCCTATTGATACCCACATTACGAAGTGGCTATATCAGTCTCATATTATATGTATTATATTGCCTAAGTCTGAGAAAAACAAAACAGAGAGAGGAATTGAGAGAAGGAATTCTCTGTGAAATTGAGAATCAAGAAGTGGAAGATAGCCAAGACATTCTACATCATCTTGCTAGTTATCTATTATAAGAATCAAAGGTAATCCTAAAGTTCTAGTTTAGTTTTGTTTTCTAGTTCTATATAATTAGTTTTAGGTGAAGAATTGGTTTGAATAAGTTTTCTGTATATTGGTTTCGATGGTGACTTGTTAAGGAATTTGATTATATGTGTTGGTTAGTATGTATAAATCATTACATGTTGTTTATAAATGACTAGCAATAACCCGTGCCTGAAGGCACTCTTTAATTCAAAAATAAATAAAAATAAATCATGAACACACAAAAATGAAGCACTGAATATGGACACACACTAAACTAAAAGCCTAAATTAATTCTTAATACACCTGCACTTTTCATACATACTTTACAAAGCATATAAATGAAAATTCTTATAAAGACAAATTTTAATGAATAAATAAAGAATATCCAACTTTAATAGTCAAATTCTCATAAATTTAAAATAAGTTTAACTATATTTCAAGATTTATTTTTTATTATTTATAAGCCTTTTTAATTGATTGTAACTTTTTAAATAGTAACTTGACAATTAAAAATTATTGTTTGCTTGTTATAACAATTCTTTTTTGTTGTCGCACGTAGATGGGTATATAATTTCACAAAGCCGTAACTTGATACAAAAACTGATTGCAGGTCGTTATATAAATTTAGGATTAGCTCAGCAACGAAGTTTAAAAATGAAGAACCAAGACAAATAAGAGAGAGAGAGAGATGTCAAACAAATAAGGTGACGAATGATTGATGGTTAAGTTATATGGTCAATTTTACAATTTGCTAATGTAACACATTGCATGATCAAATCTTTATGAATTTTCATCCATATATACGGATGACCCATGTAGCTTCCTTCATTAGATCAAACAAATAATGGTAAACAACTATAAAAGGACATGCAGAAACAAAACTTTTTAAAACAGTCAAAGAAAAAACACATTCATCCAAAAGGAAGACACAAGAGCACACAGTGAGGTCAACAGATGAGGTCACCCACAAAAAGTTTTTTCAAATAAGGGAAATAGGAAATAGGAAAGAGGATGAGGGAATGTAAACATGTAGTCTTACTTTGACCATTTAGGCAAAATGACAAGGGCTCTAACAGGGACATGTCAATAAAAGCATATAATCTCAAGCCAAAGAAATTTAAAAACAATTGTTCTCCTCCAACCCAGATCAAAAAATACAGAAGATGGAAAACAATAAGAATTTACAATTTCAAATCACATGTATTCAAACAAATTCAAAAAAATGGGTAAATTTCAACTGGCTCAATTACTCGATATAACTGAAGTAGCAGTAAAATAAGAAACATCAAGCAAACATAAATTTTGTTAGCTTAAGAATATGAGCAATAGAAGTAATAATAATATAAAAAAACTTAATTTTTTTTCATGCCTTGAGACACTAGAGAAAACAAACATCCACCCAAGGAGGCATAACATAGCCTTTTGACTCTAAGCTGTGATTTTGTTTCTTTCATTCTTTCTTGGGAAGTCAGAATCAACATAATGACTACACCCAACAATCAATATAGTTCTATTTATTGTTTTAAAAATAAAGAACACCCATAAATCCATTTATCAAAATAAAAAAACTGTACCAAAAATCATAACCACTAAAAAGGAGAAAAGAAAGGACTCAAAACTTTTCAATCAAATTTTTGCTAGTTTATTCTACTTTCTCAACTACCAAACAAGTCCAAAGTTTCAATTGGAATTTCTAATTAAATATATATATAATAAAGTGCCTTCAGGCAACATGCTATATTTATTAATTTATGATAATTATATCAAAGATATTTGAATTATTATAATAATAATAATTAATTATTACTTGGTAGAAATAAATTAGTGTAAATAATAAATACACAAATATTTTATATTAACATTGAAATTTAGTAAATTGGGTAGTGTAAAGTTGGTTGTAGTTTAGCAAAAAAATTTATTCATATTTAATTTTAATTTTAAAATTAAAGATAAATTTTAAATAATATTTTTTAATTAAAAATTTAATAATGATAATGTGATACACTAAAAAGGTTAAGAATTTTATGCTACATTGTAATATTAAAATAAAAAATTATAATCAAATTTAAAATTTGTGCGTCTAAGAAGGCTATGGAATATGGAATATGGAATATGGAATATGGAATATGGAATATGAAATATGGAATAATGGAAGATTGGATTCACCATCTTAAACACTGTACGTACGTCATTGGAATACATCCTATATGAAAAATGTTACTTTCACAGTAATTTCATAATTCCTTATATTTAAATATAATTCCCTATTTTTAAGAATAAAATTTTGTTTACGCTATCTTGAATTTATTTTCAGTCATTTTAGAGTTTATTATACACTTTTGTCTTGTTTACTTTAAATTTTTTATTAAGGGTTAAAACTCTCCCTTTCAAAGTTTCACAAAAATTTATTTTTAACTTTAAAGTATCACTTTTCTCAATGTTGATTAATTTTTTTTTATAAAACTGATTCATTTTTAAGTGTGTGTGTTCAAATAATAGTGTTTTTTTGGGAAGTGAAAGAGTGAGAGAGTGAGATGATGGATGTGGGTTTGAATTTTTGAAAAATAAATTCTTGGCCGTTGGATGTTGAAGCCCCAAATGATTTGAGGCCGTTGGATGTTGAAGCCTTGAGATTAATTTGAGACCGTTGGATTTTGAAGTCTTGGGATTTGAGCCGCTCTGTTTTATTATATAGATTTTCAGAAATCAAATTCATATGTAATCATGTTTTAAAAAGATGAAAGTGATCAAGTTAATTATTAGTTGAGTATGTATAAAATAACATATTTTGGGGTTAAAATTGATTGTTGAATCCTATGATAATTTGTAAATTGATTATAGATTGTGTTGATACACTGGAATACGAAAGTAATGTAAGTTATATAAACTAATTTGGTTGAGAAACAAACATGTGGTGAGATGATTCGTTAAATAGATTGAAATATGAGTTTTGAGCATGAACGTGGTGTTAATTCTTCTAAGTTGGTTGTTTTGTTGATTAGAATCATGTTATGCATACTTGGTGTTGATTATATGAAGTTTATATGTTATGGGTATGTGTAGATTTCTGTTTGTAGGGATTTGTTGATGTTTTGGTTCGGAATAGGGAAAGAAGTAGTGTGCAGGTTTCCGGTCTGCGCACCAGCGCAGCTGCGTCGGTGCCAACGCCAGAAACTGCGTAGCTGCGTCTTCCTAGATTCCAATTTTCCTGTCTGTGCAGCTGCGCCGGTGCCAAGACCAGAAACAGTGCAGCTGTGCCAGAACCTGGACAAAGACAATTTTGTTTTGTTATTTGTTCAGTTCATAAAACCTAATCTAACCTAGCCTATTGGATATGATAATGTGATATACATATAATAAGATGCTATAACAGATTGTTAACATGTATATGATGATTTCAAGTTGTAAATTAACAAGTTATATGTGGACTTAAACTTGTTGTCTATGAGATTTGGTTATGTTGTTTAAACGTTAAGACTTGTGTGTTTGTAAGGATTTCAGATTTGGGATATGTAATTGATGATAATAATCAGACCTTAAACTACGTTTATAAGTTTAACTAAAAAGGGAATTAAACCTATAAAGTTAACATTAGTATAACTAATGGATGTTGTGATCCTAATAGATTATGTAAGATATTTGGGAACATGGGTCGTAAATTGAATAGCTTACGTGCAAGGCAAGTTCCTAAACTCTACTTTTAAATTGAGCAAGTTTCTTAATCATATTTACTTATTGAGTAAGAATATATCCTTGGTTTATTATTGTTCAAGCAAGGTTTCCTTATAATGTTCAATGTCTATGTTTCAACTAAGCTCTCTAGTTACTTTTGAAATCAAGACTTCTATGTATATGTTGTTTAATCACTTATCATTATTGTCTTTCCATTGCTTAAGCACTCCTTTGTAATATTATATTGTTACCGAAATGTTATAAGAATAGTGAACTTTTATTGATTCAACTAATCCTTAGTTGATAAACGTTTGAACTTTAACTTTAAAGTTAAGATGAATAACCCTATTATAGGAGATTATATTATGCGATAGCGTTAAGATGTTTGTGCACAATACATTGTACAAAGGGCTAATCCCCCGGTGTACGAGATGGATGGTCCATGTGGTCTATTTGACTGTTAAAGGTTACAGTAGAGATACTTGTTAACCTAGGACGTATTTCGTGGTTTTGAGACCCTCAGATATATGTTGATCTTGATTTCTAATGTTGATTCAAAAGGCGCATCTTTCCATTGAGCTTACCGATCTTGTGTTTTAAAGAAAATTATGTATTTCTTTCAGTCGAGCTTATCCATTGATGTTTCATATATTGTTACTGTTAATATTATTCCTGTGAGCAACTGTTTGCTCACTCTTGCATATAATATTCCAGTTAAACCTGAGAAACCGTCGACGAGAAAAGGAAAAGGCAAAGTACATAAGTAGATCATGAAGTTCACATTGAATATGCTAAAAAGCTTATGTAGTCAGACTTTATTTATTATTATGTTTTATTCCGTAATGATGTAATTAAATGTTAGATAATCGAGGATTATTTATTTCGAGATTATTTAACCATTTAATGGGAAGATTTCTATTTCAGTTGTGAATTCATTTATATCCTTTGTGAATGGGTAGTTACTCGTGATTTAATTGGCCAGTGAACATCAAATCCGTGGGATTCAAGTACCCCAATTTTGAGAGTGCCACAATACCATTTGTTAGTTAATCTTGTTTTATTTGTCTAATTGTGTTTTACATTTTTCGGTCTTACAAGAACATGTTTATGTCCACTAAATAAAACAGTATGTACCCAAAAAAAACACTAAATTGCCTTTATAATTCTACATTAAGGAGTCTTTCAGTGACGGGCAATCAATAAAATAGACAAGCAAGAGATAAGAGACAGGATTATGATTTAGCAAAAAAAAAGAGACAGGATTATGACTCGTCGCGTAACATTCGTCAATGCATTAAGGCTAGGTCGATCGTGGATAAAAAAGGAAGCAAGAGACATGGACAATTAATAATTCAAACAGTAACAATTATCACCGAGAACATAGTGGTGGACGTGGATAGAGTTATGGAACAGTTACTATTCAACTCTATGATGAAATAGTTATTAATATCAATTTGTAAATTGATTATGATTTATGTGGTGTTCAACTTTTCCATTCACTAAAACTAAAAGTGTTATAGGCATCAAACTCCAAAGTTTCCTAATCTTAAATATTTGATTTATTTTGAGTATTTACTGTCTAAACACATTCAGCCTTAGTAATTAAAAAACTGCCTTGCTATTTTTAATGACCAACGAGATATCAGTTTTACAATGACAAAACTTGTAAGCTTTCTAATACTAAATTAGTAATACAATTTTTTTAATTTGTTTGTATAAAGAAAACAACATATACATAAGTGTACATCTTCAGGAACAATACTCTGTTCCCCACTGTACAAGGAGATCTGAAGCAGCAAAGGCGAAGCCACCCGTGGGCTAGGGTGGGCTCTAGCCCGGGTGGATTTTTTGACAAATATTTAGTATTTATATATCTTAATAGCTTAACCCAATCCCTTTACATCACATGTCCCATGTTAATTGTTATCCGACCCATTCCATATATTTTTCTTCTCTCTAAACTACTTCAAACCTTTATCAATTGCTCTTGATTTTCAGGTGAAACTAATAATGGAATGAAATCTGCAAATTTAATTGGGAAGGAATTGAAGCTTATTTTCAGCAAGAGGAAACTGATTTTGGCTAACATCGACACGGATAATAATAATTTTTATGAAAGGTACAACATAAGTTTTAGTTCATTTATGAAATTAAAGCCATATTGTCGATTTTGCTATGTAAGTTATAAGCATTTGTGAATTATTTGTGGAAATGGGAATATATATGGTGGGTGTCAGGTGGAGTAATAAGGAAAAAGAATTGAAAAATTCTTGGCTTAATTATTTTTAAATGGTTATGAGATCTCTCTTTTAAAGTTATGCATTTCACTTGTTTGATTAAATTTCTCTTAGAGGCTATAAAGTTTTAAAAGTGAAAGCATGTTGTTATTGTAAGAAAAAAAGCTTATATTTATAAAATATATGTGTCTCAAGTGGCTTAACTGAATTAGAAATGGTTTAGAAGTAAGTTTAAGTGAATTGAGTAATTTTGGTTTGGTTAGAAAATTGATGTGGCTGAGCAGTTTTGAGCCCATATAAAACCTGTGTGAAATATTTATTTGGACTGGTTTATATTTTTTTAAAATAGTATGTCATACCTTCTATAACATGTTAAAAATTGGTTCCAATTGGATGTGTGTAGGTTAAGTTAGAAAATTGTAAAGTGGCACCGAAAAAATGCGAAATTTGGGAATTCTGGGTAGAAGCCCAGCGCTGAGATACAGCGTCACTGCTCTGGTCCCCTGCTCCAGTTTTTAATTCTCTGTAGCCCAGGATGAAAATTTTTCCTGGCTCCGCCCTTGTGAAGCAGTCTTTGGGCAAAACATTACTTGATAACATCTAGTTTGTCAAAACGCCCAGCTCTCGTTTCAATCATATCCTCCATCTTCTTTACTTTATTTTCTTTCTTTTTTCTTCAAGGAGTTGATAGCCATTTCAAGTAAGCATTCTCTCCCTATATACATTTGAAGGAGATATTTTAAGGTGTAGAGTTCAATGAGATCTCTTGCGACAGAGGTGAGGTTGGCTGGTCAATATGTGAAGGCATGGCCAGCCACTGCAATGGCTTGAGAGCCACTGTAAGCTGCGCAAAAGATGGTCGCAAGTTCGGATCGCTGCAAATAATGGCAGATACAAAGAAATTAGCTTAGAACAAACGACTTTAAAATGTGTACAGTTATTCGACTATCGCAACTTTTGCAGGGAGGGAATAAGTAGAATGGAAATGACAAATATGCAGTAACTTACGTCTGCCAACATTCCCAAATTATCCTTGCAACCAACGGATCAAGATTATTGGGGATGTCAAGGCGACGATTTTGGAAACCTACTGATCCCACGACTTGCATTGGATTCATTCCACTCCAAGGCAATCTCAGAGTTGCAAGCTCCCATAGTATGACACCAAAACTATAAACATCACACCTGTTCAACAAGTAAAAACGCATTAAAAGTGAATAATAAAAACTGATGTAAAAACGAGTAGATATAAGGGACCTATAAATTTTGTTGTATATGCCAGCTAAGTTTTGGTTCGAGGATTAAAAAAAAGGTAAGGAGAATCCTAAAACGGTTGTACGCGCTATTTGGTAATTGGGGTTGTGGTCTTCGATAAAAGCATGCAAGTTCTTTAAGACTGCACTCAGAAACTATTAAGTTTCAACAAATCATGCTCCAAGAAAACATCAGAGAGGTTATCTATAACATGAATTGCACCAAAAAGAAACATCTATAACATGAAAATGAGAAAAGACAAACAAAAGTCAACTTGGTTAAGATCCATCTTACAAAAAGACAAATGATTTTAGTAGAGCAAGGATTCTAAAATACTGTTCTCTCCGTCCCACAAAAAGAGTCCCATTGCAAAATTTGCCAATATTAAGGATATATTTTTGTTCCATGTGTACCCCTAAAAATAATAAGTTACTAGTTTAGTAGTGTGGTATGATGATAAAATTTTTTGATGGCAAGGTATTACTACTATCACCAAAAAGTGGAAGATTCTTTTTGTGGAACAAAAATATTTTTGCAAATGAGAATCTATTTGTGGAACAAAGTGCACCTGTTACTGTTGCGAAATTGCACGAGACACTTGAGCATCATATCGTACAGTTTAGAGATAAAAATAACTGCATAAGTATTATTATACTATGATTTGTATGCATGCAAATGCATATAAGAGACTGAAACATGGTAGGCAGCAGAACCAAACAGATCTCTCACAATAAACTTTAAAAAATCCTTGTTCTTTATAATAAGCAAAAAAAATTAACAAAGGAAAACAACCAAAGTCCTAGCTCTGTGGCACAGTGACATTGATGTAGTACAATTGTCTTTGGAGTTTGAAGAAGAGTTAGATAAGAAATTGGAAAAAAGAGCTGGTCCGAGAAAATGACATTGACATTAATTCTCGAAGGCCATAATGCTGAGTTCGGTTAACTTTAGGGTCGGGAGTTCAATTTGGTTGATTTCATTTCTGAATAATTAGCTTCGGGATAGGTATTCGGGTTTGGAAATGGCGTCACATCTACGGGAAGATCGGATTGTGTTGAATATTATTATTTTAATTATTCTTATTTTATATAGGAATCATTTTTATGGTAATTGTGTTTTAGTAGGAAACAAATCTTTTACAATATTACTTAATTAATTATCGTTATAATTAATTACCTATTAGGAGTTTATTTCCATAGTTATAGGAATTCTATTTCTTTCCAATAACGAAATCTTTTAGCTATAACACCTGGCTTGTGGGTTGAAGGATTCATCAATAAGTATTATCTTTTATAATTGAAATTGTATTTTCTGGTGGATTCCAGTTTGTGTTCTTAGAGCTTACGTTAACAAACTCTTGTGAATTTTCGTTTTGCGACTTTGCCTTGTCGATAGCCAACAACGAAGGTGGGAGAGATATCCTTGACGACGCTGGTCGTAGAGATGCCAAATTATGGGCAGCGATTGATGAGCGACGACAGTCGATGGCGAGAGTGGAGACTATGTTGCAGCAACTGTTAGTGCAACAACGCATCCCCATTGTTCTTGTCGGCAACAGAGACGGAGACGAGGGATTTGCCCTTAGCCGCCCTGTAGGTGAACGTCCGCATGGAGCAGCGAGACACGAGCAGTTCGAAGGTCTTGATGAAGACTCTGTTGAGAATTTGGCAAGATACCAAAGAAATCCTCCTCAACACTAAAATCAACTTGACTATAGAATACGTGCAGACATACCACTGTTCCATGGTAAGTTACAGATTGAAGAATTTCGGGATTGGATTTCTGAGGTCGAGAGATTCTTCGAGTTGACTGAAGTCACGGCAGATCGACAAGTTCATCTGGTAGCATACAAGTTGAGAAGGGGGCTGCGATTTTGTGGGAGAAGTTACAGATGGATCAACGACGACATGGCAAGACCCCTATACTATCATGGAGATGAATGAAACAACTTATGATGAATACGTTTTTACCCCCCAGATTATGAATAATTTATTTTTTGGAGTTATCAGAATTGTGCACAGGATAACAGGACTGTGGCGGAATATACAGAGGAATGGTCTTTGTGTCACATGAGTCAGATCTCTAACATAGGCTAGCTAATCCGTCATCATCACGGATCCTGGAACCATATCCCCCATAAACTGTGTGGCGCGGGTCTGAGCTCCAATAGTACGAGGGATCCACAAATGCTGGAACATCTCCTAAGACCAGGGGCCCTTTGACAATGTGAAACTGTCAATCCCCAATAATGGAATGTCAATAACGGGTGACTGCGAAACAGGCCAATAACGCCTGGCAGGAGGAAAGATTGGCATACGGATCTCTCCTGTAGTGCTCCTAATAACACGCTCTCCTAAGTAGAGCTCCCATCCTCCATCTGTAAAGAGAGGAATCCTGCGGGTGGAAATGACGTACTCTACTCCAGTCGGGTACCCATCCTCAAATCCAACTCCCAAATGCTCTCCAGAGTAGGGAATCCATGTGATGACATCGGCTGTCAATAACTCCAGCTGTTGGCGACAATAAATGAAACCCTCAGCAACAAGGACCTCCGCCAGTATGGAATGATCCCATCTCCATCCTCATGGATAGGTGTCTAAACCTAACACGCTCATAGAACGCAAACAGGGAAGCCTCTCATAGGCCCAAAACTGCCAACACAAAGGCAACATCTACTGTCAGCCAACACTCTTAACCTATACATGGGAAAAGACAAGAGAAACACTCACCAGTAGAAACGGGTAGAATCCTAACCACACCTCGGTCAAGCCCTGCGATTACATGCGCATTCCCCTAAGGAAGTAGGCAAAGGTGTAGGAACCCCAATCATACTCTCCTATACAGTCCACGTGTCGAGTGGCACAAATTAAAGCGAAGGACACTGTAGAAGAGTTATTTGCTATGAAGTAGCCCCTAATGATCATCAGGAACAATCGCCGAAGAATGCAATCCCTGACTCTCATATCATCGGGTATGGGCTCACTCAACAGCCCACTCATAGCATCTACGCTCAAAGGACCTGTACGAATAGTCCTGCCCTTGAGCACCTCCGTCGGAACTCCCAACAAGGATCTGACGACAGTAAGGGTGATATTCGCCGTACAAGGCACCGGCGTCCCTCCAAACTCCATACCTGTGATAAATCGCCAATCCATCGGCGTCATCATCACCTCACAGTCCAACAAATGGAGTGACTAAGTATGGTGAAACCACCGCTCAGATAATGCCCTGAGGAAACCCCAGGGACAACGACGGGGAAGAATGGAGAAGAACATCCCGAATCCTCAGCCATGGACGATCGCTCTGTAGTCACCATGCAAAGCCTGATACATAGAGTGGATGCTAAACCAGTTCCCTCGAGGCTGCGTGAAGCCGGGAACCTACATCAAATGCAGATCAACATCAGAATCCTTGACTCCTCATCAATAGGAAATAAGGAAGATTAAAGATCTAACTTCATATCTCGTTTACGTGCAGGTATACTGAAGGATGCCTACTCTAGTCACCCAGAAGATCTGGGTTCGCCACTTGAATACCTGGTAATTCCCTACGGGGAACACGTACAGCAGGAGCGGGAACCTCGATCGGTACATCCTCTTCCTCGTCCTCGACATTTGGCACTTCAACCCGAATAGGACATATCACCGCCTCCACCAAACGACGAGACTATCTAACAGAACGACATTGAGGCTCTTCAGAAACCCTCCTCCATACACCAGAGGTGGTCTTATGGGAACTACTCGGCTGATCCAGATCCATAATATCTGGACAACAAGTCTCCAAATCACCTTAGAAAGGGTGTGGTAATTTCTTACCTGGAGTCTTTTTCAAAATGCATTTTATGATTACATGTATGCATGCATTGTTTTAACATACATCTACAGTAGAGTTAAAAATGCATGACTATCCAATGCCTACATTTTGGGAAAATTTTGCCATAGCCCCCTTTATAAATGGGACTATTCACATGCACATAGACATGACTAGGTGGCCGTTCAGTAGCATACCTATACACTGTCATATACATCATGTATGCATTAATCACATCACAGTAAAAATCTGTAAATGTAGTCTAATTACCAGGATTATTTTACTTTTGTGCCTTTACTCATTTATCCTCAGATAGGATAAGAAATGATAGTAAAAGGTGCCAATTTGACTGTTTCAAAAGTCAAATTTTTTCACATCATTATGTTCAGTATAGTTTAATACTAACATCTACTATGTTGAATATTTTTTATCAAGTCATATCAGCATGCATATTCACTACTATGTGTCTAAATGCATTTCATGTGATAAGTCATTTTCCAACGGATAGAAACTGGAAAAAAATATATGCATATGTTACCAGGACAGTGAAGAACGCTTGTACGGTGGCAGAATATGCAGAAAGTTGCCCGAACTCAGCAGATCTGAAGAAGAGCTCTCAGATTTCCTTCGCAGCGTAACTTGAAAATGACTTATGAAAGCAACCATTAGCCGTTACATAGGCACGGTTGGCCGCAGGCTCACCTGCGGCTCCTGCAGGTGTACCTGCGACACTTCTACATGGGTTCCACACCTCCAGCTCGCTCCAATTAGAGTTGCAAAGGAGGTCTCACAAGCTGAAAAGACCAAATCAGGAATAAAAATGCTACGCGATTGAGCAGTATAGCCTAAAATCCTAGTTTCTTATCAGTCAGAGTTAAACTCCCGTCGTCTCAATGGTATTCGCCTGAATGCAGGGTATACTATACCAATGAGCTTAGCTTTCACAAATCATGCTCGACAATACCCCACAAAGGTCCGACGCCGTCATTTGCAGGGTCACAACCCTAAACAATCCCCAGCGGGGGTTACAACGCAAAACCATGAAATATCAAGCATCCCCGGTGGGGGTCACAACGTACATCCTTTAAGCATCCCCGGTGGGGGTCCCAACGTACATCCTTCAAGCATCCCCGATGGGGGTCACAACATACATCATTCAAGCATCCCCGGCGGGGGTTACAACGCAATGCAACCACTAATACACACACCAATGAAGGTCAAGCAACCTTGATGTCATGTCAGCCGATGGCAAGTAAACCCATCGAAGCAACTCATCTACGTATCCCTGGCGGGGGTTACAACGTAATGCTACCATTGACACGTACATCAATGAAGGTTAAGCAACCTTGACAATGCACCCAACAGGGATCTATCCGGTGATACACACATCAACGAAGGTCGGGCAACCCTTACGGTGACAAAACTGTTGGCAGTAACTCCGACAGAATGAGGAAATATGTTATACACATCCTCAAATAGACAAAGCTTTATCCCTATAGATCTCTTATACACAAGAGGTACCTCTATGGAATATAAGCCAGTGTCTAGGATTCAAGACTTTGGTGATAGCCCCAACGTCAACATCCTTGAAGACTTGGATCGCATGTCCAAGCCATCACTGATTGTCAACCCAACAAGATTAACAGGGAACCGACAATCATTCATGCATTCTACATGTATTTGCATCATGTTGCTGCATATAACATCATGTTTATCTTGCTTGCATTTCAAGTGTCTAGGATTCTTTATCCTATCCATGCCTTACATTGCATGAATATGATAAAGAGGGGCATCTGTAGACACTCAAAAATTTCTGCACGCCTGTTACTGACATTACAGGAGGGCAGATTCGTCTTTCAGAGATAACCCTGGAAGATAGCTTACATCCATTTCGGATACTACCGGAAGTTCAGTTCCAACCCAGAACATAAACCGGGAACATCATTTCCAAACCTGGAACAAACACCGGGAGTGTCATTTCCAAACTCGGAGATAACCCCGAGGTATGCAGATCAAAAGACCGACAATAACACCGGAGAGGACAGTTCTGTCTCGGCGATAACACCGCGACGTTCAGTTCTAGTCCCAGAACCAACACTGGGAGTAGCGACTCCACCCTTGGTGATAGCCCTAAGGGATGCCATTATAGTTTCGGCGATAACTCCAAAAATGCTTGTTTTAAACACTTGCGATCAGCTTCAAGCTCAGACCTCCTTCCGAGGCACACATACCTTAGACCCCGAGCTAACAACGGCCAGACAGGCACACCCACAGATGACAGTGAGGCATACAAACAAGCAGTCCAATCTCAGATGTAACCCTGAGCAACGTCTGCTTTCAGCTCAAACCGGCGATAACCCCGATGAGGAGTCAAAATGTCATCTTATACCCTCAACGTTTTCTCTCACAAGATGATCTCGTGGCATACCAATAAGTAGTCCTATCTCAGCTGTAACCCTGAACAACGTCTAATTTCAACTCAAACCGATGATAACCCCGGCGAAGAGTCAAACGTCATCTTGTCCCTTCTACACTTGCGCGTCATCTCAACCCTTCATACATATATACATCCAACAATGTCCCATAAGAACCGAGGAGTTACAATCCCGAGTGACTATTACGCATGACAATACTTTGGATAGAATTTGAAGCTTGAAGACCATGGGCATAGACCCCTCTTTCTGACTTCGTACAACCTCTAATCCATGTCATTGCGTAACTCTCGACACAAGCGGTCCGAAGAAAGTCAGATATACCTCATTCAGATGCTCTGATTGAAGTTCTGTAAGTTCGAGCGAACATTACAGTGCATGAGTGCACGTACTTCGAGACGACAGGACCCGCGAGGCTCGGATGCACCATGACCAGCCACAGGTACAACTGTGGCTGCCGCAGGTGTACCTGCGGCCATCCGTCTATAAATATGAGCCCCATTTGAAGAGAAAGAGAGAAAAAGGCGAGAAAGCCCTGTCCATTTTACTCTGTATACACCCCTTTTGAGTGTTTTCTCATCTTTAAACACTTGTTAGCTCACATATAGCTATCTTTTTATCCGGCGGGAGCTGAGTGTTTATCCATATAAAGTCATAGAAGTCTACATTGGCAGCCCACTGTAAGCCTTCTTACAGTTTATAAAGCCTTCTTCTCATATTAGCACACACTATTATACACATTGAGAGTCGTGTTATATGCATTTGCCCGGACTTTGGTCTGTGGTTTTCATTTCTGTCTGTATATATATACTTATATATGTATATATTTCATATATGGACTAACATTATCGAGTTATGCCTCGATTGAGCCTAGACTTCGGTCTGGAGCGTTTATCTGCATATATATATATATATATATATATATATATATATATATATATATATATAACTGTTGTCAGACATATCTGATGAGCTGGATTTTATATCCGGTGTATTTACTGCTTTTATATATATTTACTTATATATATACAACTGTTGTCGGACATATTCGATGAGCCTTGATTTACATCCAGTGCGTTTACTGCTTATATATATATATATATATATATATATATATATATATATATATACACACACACACACACACATTTCTTTTAGGCCTAGAGTTTACTTCGTGGCAGTTGATCGCTTTTACAGCTTTATTTACATTTCGTCCCACCTAGAGTTTACTTTGTGGCGGTTGATTATGTCTATATATATATATATATATATATATATATATATATATATATATATATATATATATATATAACTGCTTACTGCTTTCCATACAAATTGCAGTATCATGTGAGCCTAGGAATCGTGTGATCATAGATTCAGTCTACTGAATCTAGATTCGGTTCCCATGATGGACATTTTTCAGCTATAAGCAGCTTGTACATTATTTACAGTGTCTGAATTTCCTTGAATGGCTGTTATGCCCATAAGGAGTTTGGCATTGCTGTATATTATTTTCTCGAGAATGCTTCGCATCTCGAAAATAAAAGCAAACAAGCCGAACATTTAATAATAAAATGGAAGTATCAAAGGCCTCAATTACTATTGAGCACAGGGTTTGAAAAACCTCTTTTACAAAATCTCATTGCTATATCTCGTTTAAAACTGAATTTTTCTATAAATTCAAACCCTTTATATATAGGTGCGAACGAGACGTAGCACTACTTCCAAATAATTACACATTGATCCACACA
This sequence comes from Panax notoginseng, assembly GCA_016801055.1. Classification (NCBI taxonomy): domain Eukaryota; kingdom Viridiplantae; phylum Streptophyta; class Magnoliopsida; order Apiales; family Araliaceae; genus Panax; species Panax notoginseng. The sequence continues at coordinate 139,644,872 of CM029017.1, forward strand.
CACACACACATTTATATAAAAGTTTCTTTGAAAAGTGGCGATCACCGTGGTAACACGGATGTCGGGGGGTGCCTAACACCTTCCCTCCGCATAATCAAGCTCCCGGACCCAAAATGAATCTCGGTTTCACAGACCCATTTAGTAGTGTCAAAATCACCGGGTCAATGTGCAAACCTTTTTCGGTTGCGTTGGTGCAACCAATTAAATACACCAACAGGCGACTCTTAAAGTCAAATCGTCGACGTTATACATGTCGGACCTTTTTCACTTATTTTTTCAAACAAATCTCACATTAACATGAGAACACCAAAGAAGAAGTATTGAAAAGGGACACTCAAAAATCCCGACGTTGACAGTTACAGTATAGTACATTCATCTATACCTCTATTTTTAATTTAGTCATGCAAGTGTTATCAATCTTGCACCACCTCCCCTAACAGTACATGCATGTGAATTAATAGTACACACATGTGAACAAATAGTTATAAGCATGTGAATTAATAGCAATTAATTGCTCATTTATCCGATTAATTACCTGATTAGTCAATATATCCTCCATGCATCAATTATTATCGAAATAGATATCGATTTCCACTAACACTAATAATCCCAACACAATGGAACTATCAATTTCATCTTTAATCAACACGAACTTATTCATCATTAATATTATAACTCACAATATTTAACAACCAGATCATTCCCATGAAAGAAGGGGCTTTCCGATAAGAATTTCTCCCTATTGGCACGCAATTAGGTGACCAAACCTCTCATCGACAGAACTTTCTAGACATCGTTAATATTGTAAATAATAATATGAATAACTTTGTCGACTTAATTATTGATTTAATAATATAAAATATTGATAATATGACAATAATTGAATCAATAATATAAGAGATATTATACAGTAATTACTGTAGCAATAATTTAGTATAACTGAGTGGCTTCTCACGTAAGCATCAATAATCAATACCGTGTGCTACTATGCAACTACGCTTATTACTGTACTTTTACCACCGGGTAGTTCAACAGTTTAACGGTAAAACTTTTGCCGTTATTTTTATAAAAAGATAATTCTGTCGTTTTCTAACAACGACAATACTTCCGTTGTGGGGTCCACCAATGATTGTGCCGTCGTACGAATATTCCCTATTAAAATGAATATTTTCCGACCAATCGAATATATTATAACAACTTTCTTACCTTGCAAAATTTGTAAATATTACCCACAACTATAACATTATATTATATCCACACCATAATATTCAAAAATATATTTCAAGAAAAATTATTCTTTATTCATAAAAGTTGGGATCTTACAATAAACCTTTGGTGGGGAAACCTTAGGCTATTACCTTATAGGAGATCGAAAATATAGAGGTGATAAACTCTCAACGAGTTCTAAGGAAAGAATTAAGGAAATTCATTAAAGATAAGATGATAAAAGGCTTTATGTGCTTATGTGTTAACAAACCTATATGCTCACGAGTATTATACATATCGAGTTGTGGGAGTTTTTAAAACTTCTTTGTCAGAATGACTGATGAAGGATGATATGGATTAGGAGCCCTGAGAAGTTCGTACAGTCTAAGTATGGTTGGTATTGGGAAAGCCATACCCGTTGATTTCTGTTGTAGAACTTGGGTATGACCTTGAGTTTGATCATGAAGATGAATTTGAGAAGGTAAAGATGAAGTATGAGTAAGAGGAGTTAGGAAAGCCATAGAGTGCTAAGCCACGCTGGCGCAAAAAGATATCGAAACGCAAGACCTTACCGCACGACTGGGAGGTGTAGAGCAGCGATTATCTCAGTTACCGTATTAAAGAGGATAGTTATTAACAAGATTGTGCAGGAATGACTTGGTAAAGGAGTCAGCAAAGCAGGTGAAAGCTGAGGACGCGTGGATGAAGGCTTCTAAATGCATAGATCGTGTTGAAGACAAGTCAAAGAGTGTCAAGCGAATGATGGAATTTAGAATTTAGTCTTCCACTTTCCTATGTAGGCTGAGGTTTATCTTTGGTATGTGATGGATCGTAGGATGATGATTCGTATCATGGAGCAAAAATGCAATGAAGTTGTACAACGTGGAATGTTCTTGTAGATTGTAGAAAAAAAACATTAAGATGATAAATAAATCATGATGAAAATTAATAAGATGTAAATCCTGACTTTTGAAATAAATAGTGGGATATGATGAAGTAATCTTGCAATTTTATTATTACAGGATACATGATATAAATAGCAGTGAGGCTATTTTGTTATGTGGCAAAGTAATAAATGAATAAAGTATTATTATTTATTAAGATATATCATGTGTTTTTTAAAAGTGGTTGAGATAAGCTTGAAAATTTTAATGCGTGAATGAACGATGATCTAATAGTGCAAGTTTTAAATAATAAGATGCCGCCTAGAAGGAGACAACAGCTTCAACAGACCCCCGAGGAATATATATATATATATATATATATATATATATATATATATATATATATATATAATAATGAAATTGACGCCAACTCGGTGCCGCAGTTAGTGAATTTGCTGGTAGGAGCACTAGCAAATTAACTGAATTCCTGGCTATATAATCAAATCTCGATGTTCCAACCAAATTCGTTTACAACAGGGTTGGAGAGAACGATTGTCGTAGACGGGGAAGGTAATACGCTGACATACAATCAAGAGTAGAGGGGAAAGAAGAGTGAAGATGATAAGGCGGGTGATAGTCATACCGGTAACGCTCGGAAAAGAAAGTGGAATAATAGTATTAATGCTGTAAATCAGCAAAGGAATGAAAAGAAGAAGGTGGAAGCGTGTAGCAACTGCGAAAAGAAACATATAGGTGTTTGTTTGAAGGGAAAGAGAGTGTGCTTTAATTATGGCTTGAAGGGCCACGTTGCACCAAAATGTTCAAGTTTGAGGAAGGGAGCCTACTTCACGTGTGGATCGAAGGAGCACTTGGCTCGAGGTTGCCCAAAAAAAGTGGCAGGAAAAGTAAGCAGAAGCGAGGGGGAAGTGGCAAGCTGGTTATTGTAGAATCAGCTCCGCCGAGTCGACCAACCGAACAATCATCCAACATTATGATGTAGGGTGCAATACAGGGTATGGTTCCGATCAGTTATCTATATGGCTATGTGTTATTTAATTCAAGTGCCACTTGTTAATTTATGTCTAATGAATTTGCTTAGAAACTAGATTCGCTTTGGGAAGAGTTAGAATATTCCCTAAATATAGAAAGTATGAATAGTGATTCCTTTTAAGTTGATGTGTAGATTGCCATATGGGTATTAAAGGCCACGTAATGTCAATGGATTTATTTCTAATTTGATTTGGGAAACTCTGAGGTTGTTAAACCATGTGATGATAAGTGATTGTTAAAGAAAGTGCGTAAACCTTATGACTTTGAGGAAGTCAAAAGTAATATTTTATTTTTCTAGTTGCAATTCGCATGTACGGTAGAGTTATCTATCGATGTTGTAAGTCAAGAAGTTGTTAAGAAAATAGTGTATGGGATATGTGAAGTTCAAGATAGCCACTTCGTTAGCTAACTTGACGAGGAAATCGATGGAATTTATATGGGCAGGAAATTATGAAGCAAATTTTTAAGAATTGAAGAAAAAGTTAAGTATGACACCTATGTTGTCTTTACTAGATAATACATGAAATTTTGTGTTGAATAGCGACGCATCGTATAATGTACTAGGCTGTGTGTTTAGAGTGGACGACATGATCATTTCATACGCATTGCGTTAGTTAAAATTTTTTATGAGAAAGGGCATCCGACTCACGATCCAGAGTTAGAGGTAGTAGTGGTTGCCCTGAGGATTTAGAGGTCTTATTTTTGGGAAGTAGTGTGAGATATAAATAGACCGTAAGTGTCTAAAGTATATCCTCTCACAGAGATATTTAAAAATGCGTCAGAAGTGATAGTTAAAATTGATCAAGGATTATGACTGCAAAATCCTAAACGAATGTGGTTGCCGACGTCTTAAGTAAAAGGTAATAGTTATTTTTGTTAACTGTGCAAGATGGGTTCATAATAGAAAAGGTTAAGTTGTGGAAGGAGGTAAGATATCCAAAAAAGTTAGAGGAGAAGCTGTTCAGATGGAAAACCAATAAACTTTGCTGGACAGAGTAAAGGAGGAGTAGCTCCAAGATGAAGGTGTCAAATTCAAGATCGATACTAAAGGATGGTTAAAAGTTGAAGGAAGAAACTAGGTTTTTCTAGTATCAGGAATTGAAGATGAAGTTTTTCATAAAAGTATATGTTGAATCAACTAGGGAGCACGAAAATATATTACGCCTTCGACAATACTTTTTGTGGCAAGATATGGTGATAGATTTCATGGTATGTCAAATTTAACATATTTCCTAACGATCAGTGGGCAAAGTTATATGTCAAAGAAATTGTTTCAAGGCACAGTGTTCCAGTATCAATCGTGTACGACAGAGATCCACGATTAACATCGAATTTCTAGAAAATTTAAAAGAACGCATAGGGATGCAGCTATGAATGAGCGCATTGTACCATTTGCAAATTGATGGCCAAAATATAAAGATAAGCCTGACATTTGAAGACATTTACTTTTAGTTTAGTTCGTCTACAACAACATCTATCACGCAAAACATGGGTATGTTACCGTAAGAAGTGCTATACAAAATAGCACGGTTAGCAGCTGTTCAAGACAGATAGAATAAATATGTTAATCAATACGGACAAAATCACAAATTTGACATGGGAAATTTCGTTTTCCTAAAAGTTCTCCTTGGAATGGGAAAATCCGATTTGGTAAGATAAGGGAAAGCTGAAACCGAAGTTCTTAGTTTTCATGTACTACGAAGAGAGGGAAGAGGTAGCCTCACCTCTACAGTTAGAGTGCATTGACAATGTTTTTTATGTTTCGGTGATATGATCAAACAAGCCCGACTACAATCATGTGATCGAATACGAACCGTTACAGTTGATAAGGATTTGTCCTACTAGGAAATTTCTATTCAGATAAGTTGACAGAAAAGAATAAGTTCTCAGGAATAAAGTGATACATTTTGCTAAGGTAATGTTGAGGGACCACAATATTGAAGAAGCTACGTGGAAACTCGAAAATAAGATAATGAAAAGTTAATTAACTCGAGTTATTTTTTTTAATCTATGACTTCAATTCTGGGGACAGAATCCTTGTAAGGCGGGAAGAATGTGACGAATAAATTGTCTGAATTGTGATTTTGGCGACAGAATCCTTGTAAGGAGGGAAGGATGTAACGATCCAAAATTTTATGTATAATTTTAAATATTTATTTAATTATATAAATATTTTAATTGATGTGTTTATTGTTGAATAAATATTTGTTTGATTTGATTTGATTATTTATTATTAAATAAATAATTTATGAGTTGAGGGAATTAGCTTAATTTGTTAATTAAGTTGATAATTGGTAATGTGGTATTTTGAAGTTAATTAAATAAAATGAGTGTTGAACTAATTATTATGTTATATAGTAGTAATATTCTAATTTAATTTAATAATTAAATTAAAGAGTTGATATGGAATAAATAAATTATTATAATGTTGTTTTAATTTTATTTACTAATGAAAGTAATGTACTAATTTATTAAATAAAATTATAAGAAAATTATAATTTTGTGGCAATGTAATTATGTGGCAAATTAATTTAATAAGTTGTTGTTAGCTTTAATTTAATTAAATTTTAATTTGGGAATTTAATTAAATAGAGTGTGACAATTAAACTATATAGCAAGTGAGTTATTAAAATAAATTAAAAGGAGTTTAAATTTGGTTTTACCAAACAAGGCTTAAGGCTTTTTAAATTCTTATTTTATTTTATTTTGCCAAACAAAGAATTATGGCTTTTGATTTTCAAATTTTTTATAACTGATGATTATAACTAATGATATAATTATACGTATAATAATTGTCAGTTTATGTTTTTTTTACGTTAAGTATTTTCTAAGCCTAAGTGAAAGAACAAAGTAGAGAGTTGGAGAAAATACAGAATGAAGAGAAAGCTTAGGAGAGGAAATTATGAATTCTATATAGTTTGTCAAGAGAAGAAGAATCAAGGGAAGGAATAGTAATTCAAAGCCTCTCTAATCATCATCTAACAGAGCATAATCAAGGATTAAGGTAGTAATTCAACTCTTTATTCTTAATCCTTTGTGTTCTTGGTTTTCATGAAAATTGGAGTTTTAGTGGTTGAATTGTTGGATAATTGGTATATATAGTGGTAGATGATTATAGTATGTTTTATGTATGCTATAAATGATTTTTAGAAATTAAATTCTCATGAAAGAAGTTTTAAATGAAGAATTTGCGTTCTTGTGGAAAATATATGTTTTAGCTTGTTTTAGAGTAAACAATTTGTGATTTAATCATGTATAAATCTGAAAATTAAGAGCTGTTTATGATACCGTCATTAGATACAAGAAAAATTCAAGTTGAATAAATCAATTTGGTGAAGAAACGAATTCGCAGTGAATGAATTCGCTAAACATGTTAAAACATGAAAATTTAATATAAACATGAGTTTTGGGTCAAGATTTAGGTTAGTTAATATTTTTGTAAATTGTTGATTCTTTGGTATGTTGTAGTTCTTTGAATTAAGAATCCATAGAATCAAAAATAGACTAATTTGGATGTGTGTGGCTTAAGTTATGAAGATTAGTAGGAGAAAATGGTCAAAAATCGCAAGAACAGTAAACTGGTAATTCTGGTTCTGCTATTAGGCGCAGCTGTGTTGTGCCCTAAGTCTCTTGGGGCACAACTGTCCTCTAGGTGTAGCTTCCCTCTAGGGCACTATTGCGCTGGTCCCAAGGCTTATTTGGGCACAGTTGCGCTCATGTAGTGTCAGATGTGACTGTTTTGACATCCTTTAGTAAAATGGCTATACCCTTTTCATATAAACTCCGATTGAGGCAATTCAGGTTGATTAGGAAAGATTAAGAGTAGGCCTAAAACTTTTATTCTTTAAGTTTTTCAATTTGAGGTCGAGAACATGGGTAAAAATGACCATCTTTAGGACTGATGTGTATTCGGAAGCAATCGAAGGGCGTCGGGCATGCACGTATGCAAGTGTAGTGCTTCTGACAATAAAAGATGTTGTTCTAAGTTATAAAACATGAATATTAGTTAATATAATGATGCTTAACATTAATACATGATATATTAGATAAGTTGTATAAGCACACTAAGCATACGCAAGCGAGACGAATCGGGTGTGCGACGAATAAACGTCGAAACGCTGTGACAAGTGTTAATGAACTTTAAAAGTGTTTTAATTAAAATGAAATGAACATTATAAGATATGGAATGTGATTAATATAAAACCAATAAGGAGTCCTAAGAAGACTTAAACACTTGAATGAGCTTCAAGTTTGACTAATAAGAAATATAGTATTGATTAATAAGTTATATTAGATTGAATCTCAATGTTGTAAGAGTTCAGAATGTGATTTGAATTCTAAAAATCTTATGTTATATGTTAGTGAGTTTTCAAATTCGTGTTATGTGGTTTATTAATATGGTTAAACCTTAAGCTAAAAGTTATAACTTAACTAAGATGATAATTGAATTTATGAGGATAAAATGTATGTAGCTAATTGATGTGATAATCCTAATGGTATGTGTAGGATATTGGTGTATGTTAGTTGTAATTGTATAGCTTACACAAGAGGCAAGTTCCATAACCTTTGCTACTTTATTATTCAATAAGTTTTACTTTTTGCTGTCATGCTATACTTATGCAAGTTTTCTATCTCTAATATCTTATTTAGCAATTAAGTTATTATTGTTATGCAAGTTTCCTAACCTTACTTTTACCTTATGCAAGTTTTTTGAAGTTATTATTCAATTGAGCAAGTTCTTTAACTTTAATCTTTCATTATGCAAGTTCTTGTTCCTAACTTGTTATTGTTACGCATATTCTTTAACTCTGAATTATTGTTGAGTAAGTTTGTAAATTACGCTTTTCCTTGAGCTAGCAATTAATCTTTAGTCCTTCGTTTCAAGCGAGGTTGTTTTGTTTATTCAAAGTCTGTACTATTGTTGAAAGCTTGTTCTTGTTGAAAAACATTTGTTCAGTTAAAATTAACCGTTGTTCAATTTATGATCACCAATGTCATTGCACTATCTTACATTGTTGTAGCGAAATCTTAGTTGACTAGCGATTCTTTATTGATTCAACTAATCCTTAGTTGATGAATGTTTTAAACTCTAAATTACCCTTAAAGTCAATTCAAACCAAACTTCCTTTAATTCGCTTACGAATCTGTATAGTTTTAAGAGTGTATAGTCGATGACTAATACTTGTTCAGCTGATAAACCATTGATAACCTATTTCCTATTGATACATTGACATAATTCGATTGTAACCAAACTCTTGAATAGTTATTGATCCCTAATTGATTCAACCAGTACTTGGTTGAGGAGCGTTCTAAAGATTTAAAATTCCTTTGAAGTTAATTCCAAACCAAACTTCCTTTGATACGAAACCTGATAATTTAAGCTGAGATGAACAACCCTATATCAGGGGATTATTTTAGAGCTACGCAATAACATTAAAATGTTTGCGCAATACATAGTACAAAGGGTTGACCACCTGGAATACGAGATGATGGTCCACATAGTCGTTTAGACTGTTAAAGGTTACAGTAGAAACACCTGTTAACCTAGGACATAGATGATGATTATGGTCTTTTAGATTGTTAAAGGTTAAAGTGGAAATACTTGACAATCTAGAACATAGTTCATGGTCTTGTGACCCTCAGTGTATTCTTTTGATGTTGATATATGTTGTTAACTTAAAATTCATTATTCCTTTGAACTTATAGCTTTTGAATTAGAGTTTATTTTTCCGGTAAGAGTACTTTACCATTGAAAGCTCAGTTAATTGTCATTCATAGAATGTTATTGTATATTATCCTTCTTGTGGGCAATTGTTTGCTCACTCTTGCACAAAACAATGTAGATGAAGTTAAGAAGTTTGAAGAGCTTTCTACAAGCAATGTCAAGGGCAAAGTGCTTGATTAGAAGACGTTTAATTTACCATTTGTTTATGAAGCTTATGTAGTAGATTTGATTATGATTATGTTTTAATATTCTGCTGACGATTGTAATAATAAGGGTTAGATGACCTGGGATTTATTTGAGATTATGTAACCCTATAATGGGAGATTTATTGTTTAAACTTTTGAGTTTAATTATATTATTTGTTTATGAGTAGTTAGTTATGATTTAATTGGACAGTGAACACCAAATCTGTGGGATTGAAGTACCCGAATTTGGGGGTGTAACAAGTATAATGTCTTCATTGTAAACATATTGAAATAAAAGAACAGAGGACTTCCCTAGATCCTGTGACACCTCCAAATCTAGGTACTTCATTCCCATAAGACTTAGTGTTCACTTTTCATGCATTCACATCTAACTACCCAAATATGGTAGAATTTAAACCATAAAATTCTCTCATTAAAAAAGTGTTACACCATTAAATCAATATGCCTCCAAGGTTATCTAACCTTTAACATAAATCAAGTGCGGAAATAAAATAAATTACATCACATCATTTAAAAATAAAGTTTATCATCATGACATTAAATAAATTACAAGTCTTCATCACTTGCTCATTTTTCCTTTTCCTTTTCTAGTGGTAGGTTCATCTACCTTCTTAACCTTAGATGCAATAATTATATTTATGCAAGAGTGAGCAAAAAAAGTCCACTTGGAATAGTAATGAAATAACAACAGCATAATAACCGCCAATGATTAGGATCAATAGAATTGAATAATACTCTATCAATGATAAACAAGAATAGAGTTCAAAATATAGAATATATCTAAGGGTCGCAAGACCACGAACTATGTCCAAGGTTACAAGTAATCTTTTAACTTTAACCTAAACAATCATAATGTAGGGACTCCCCGTACTTAGGGTGATCAGCCCTTCGTACCATGTATTGTGCATAAACATCTAAACGCATCGCGTAAAAATAAGTTCCCCTATAATAGGGTTCTTCTTCTCAGTTTTAGAGTACAAGCCCGCACCAAAGAAAGTTTGGTTTGGATAAGCTTCAAGGGTAATTTAGAGTTTAACGATCATCAACTAAAGGATTAGTTGAATCAACAAAGTTTAATAACACTACGAGTGATAAATAACAAAATATTGTAGAATAATTTATGAAACATAGGTGAACCAACACTATATATCGAACTCATGCTTAGAAATAAACTAAAAAGCATAAACATTGAATAAAACAATAAACCTTGTTTGAACAATATTAAGCTAAGGTTATGATCTTGTCAAATAAGAAATTGAATTACTGAACATGCATTAACTGATAACAAGCTGATAACAAAAACTTGTTCAGTATGACAATAAGATTACAACTTGTGCAAAGTAAATGAAATAAGACAACTCAATATTAGAGATTAAAGTTCAAGAAGTTGCATTCATTATAAAAGAATGAAACAAAAGAAACTTGATTAACTATAAAAAAGTTAGAATAAATCAACAACGATTAGAATTCAAAACTTGCTCGAATAAAGTTAGGGTTAAAGCTTGCTCAAATAAAGTTTAGGAACAAAGAACTTGCGCAATCAAAGTTTAGGGAAAGGAACTTGCCTCGTGCGTAAGCTATAAATTACAACTCACGTTCACCTACACATATTATTAGAATCACAACATCTATTAGATATACTAACATCCACTTTCCAAATTAGAACTCATTCTTAGTTTAACTTGTTACTTTAGTACAAGTTTTAGTTCACACCATATGCACTTCAGAAATCTCAAGTATTAGATTTAAAACACTTATTTACTACACGTTTTCAATAAATCATAACATAACGTTTTCACAACTTATAAATCGTTTTACAACTTTGAAATTACTAATGACATGATACAAATCTGTTTTAGTCTCTTCATTACATGTTCATCACATTAATATCTCATTAGACTAGGTTACCATGGGTCTTTAAGGTCTGCATAACTAACAGGCATTACTGCCTCTAGTCTGGGTATGGTGCAGCTGCACCATATTTAAGCCTGGGACAGGCGCAGCTGCGCCGTTTCTGGCCTTGACACCAGCGCAGCTGCGCTGATGCGCAGACAGAAACTATGCTGTCAATTTCCAGTACTCTGTTTAGCCCAACTATCACGAATTTCATCCATAAAACAGTAAATTAAACATACCCAATTGATATAGAACTCATATAAACATGGTTCCTCACATATATACTAACTTAGAACAGTTAAACAACAACTTCAATCAATTTAAATCCTTAAATTCCATGTTTCTGTACAAAAAAACTCCATTTTTGACATTCATGACAAAAATTAACACTGAGGTCTCTATACTACACCAATTTAGCTCATTCAAATTGCGTTCTCTTTGTTTCTTACTGAATTAATATATTCAAGGCTCAATTTATAGATTAGTTCATAACTAAATAGGAATTTTTGTACTTTTGCAAGACACATATATACACATGCAACAATTTTTTCTTTTGAACGTAATTAGCCCACCAATTCCTTGTCTAGATGCTAATTCTAACATCACAAATACATACAAACACAATTAACACTTTATACAATAATAATTCATCCAATTTGAATTCACAGAAAATGTAAAACTCGTGAACATAGAACATTCATATATATAATATTAAAGTTTTGGAAGTATACCTTCAATTACTTGGTAATCCTTGATAGAAAATGAAGAATTTATTTGGAAATCACAGAAATCCTCTCTCAAGCTTTCTCAAACTCTCTCTATTTCTCTGTAAACTCTCTTGTCTTTTCTTCTTAGGCTTAGGCCAATTTTTTTCACTTAAAACCAACTAAAACCAACGAACAAAACTAAACATCTAAAACTGACGTTTTAATAATGATAATAATAAATTATCAGTTATACAAAGTTAATATATTTTATTTTATTTTATTTTAAATTCAAATTCAAAATTCAAAAGCCATAAGGCTTTGTTTGGCAAAACACTTTTAAAATAAAGACTTAATATTTTTAAGCTTTGTTTAGTAAATCCATTTAAAACTAATTTAATTTATTTTAATAAATCATTTATACTATAGTTTATAGTCCCATATTATTTATTTGGATTTTCATATCCAATCTTGGTTAAATAAACTAATTACAACATATTTAATAAATTCTCCACTTAACAACTTACCAAAAAATTATAATTTATTATAACTTTATTTAATAAATTCACATATCACTTTAATTACTAATTTAAAACAACATTATAGCAACTCCCTAATTATAAAATTAAATTAGAGTATTTTCTCATAAATTTATTTCACCACTCTTTTATCTTAATTAAATTAATTTCTATAACTCATGAAATATTTACTTACTAATAAATAATCCAACACATATCTACTAACAACAACCACATCAATAAAAATATTTATTTAATTTAATAAATATTAGAAATTATAATAATATTCCGGATTGTTACATCCTTCCCTCCTTATATGGATTCTGTCTCCAAAATCACAACTCAAATAATTCATTTGTCACATTCCTCCCTCCTTATAAGGATTTTATCTCCAGAATCAAAGACACAGATTAAACAAATAACTCAGGGTAGTTCTTCATCATTTCATCTTCGAGTCCCCACGTAGCCTCTTCGACGTTTTGGTTTCTCCATATTACCTTCACAGAAGGTATCACCTTATTTCTGAGCACTTAATCTTTCTTGTCAACTATCTGGATAGGAACCTCTTCATAAGATAAATCTTTATTAAACTGTAACGGTTCATACTCGATCACATATTTGTAATAGGGTTTATACGGTCTCAACACTGACATATAAAAAATATTGTGAACATGTTCTAATTCTGAAGGTAAAGCTACCTCGTAAGTTAATTCTCCCACTCTTTGCAGTACCTCGAAGGGTCCAATAAACCTTGGGCTGAGCTTTCCTTTCTTGCCAAAATGAATCTTCCCCTTCCAAGGAGAAACTTTCAGGAAAACGAAATTTCCTAAGTCAAATTCGCGATCTTGTCTGTGTTAATTAGCATACTTCTTATGTCTATCTTGAGCAACTACCAGTATTACTCTGATGAGTTTGATAATTTTAGCGGTCTGCTGTACGAGTTCCAATCCTAACAATTGATGTTCACCAACTTCATCCCAGCACAGTGGAGTTCTGTATTTCCTATTGTATAATGCCTTGTATGGTGGCATACCAATGCTTGGATGGTAACTGTTGTTGTAAGCGAATTCTGCCAATCGTAGATGATCGTCCCTATTCCCTTTGAAATCTACGATGCATGCTTTAAGCATATCTTCTAACGTCTGGATTGTTCATTCACTTTGGCCATCAGTTTGAGGGTGGTATGTCGTACTCATTCTCAGTTATGTTCCCATGCATTCTTGTAGTATCTTCTAAAAGTTTGATGTGAATCTCAGATCTCTGTCTGACACAATTGACACTGGAACTCCATGTCTCGAAATGATCTCTTTGATGTATAATTTTGCCAGCTGATCAAGATTAATCTTTATTGGTAAAAAGTGTGTTGATTTCGTCAGCCTGTCCACTATTACCCATATCACATCATATCCTTTCTAAGTCGTTGGAAGACCTACCACAAAATCCACTGTAATATGCTCCCACTTCCATTCTGGTATGTCCAGCGGTTAAAGTAATCCGATTGGTCTTTGGTGCTCGGCCTTTACCCTCTGACATGTAAAGCATTTCGGGACACATTCAACAACATCTCTTTTTATATTTGGCCACCAAAAATGTCGTCGCAAATCTTGATACATCTTCTTACTTCCTGGATGGATTGAATATCTTGAGTTATGAGCTTCTGTCAAGATCTCTTCTTTAATATCCGGTACTGCTAGAACCCAAATTCGTCCCTCAAATCTTAGCACTCCTTCAGTATTAACCTTGTACTTCATCTCACTACCCTTGCCAATACTTTCCTTTATGTTTTTTGCATTCCTCGTCTTGTAGTTGAGCATTCTTTACCTTGTCCACTAAAGTTGGAATAGCTTCCATCTGGAACAATATTTCATCAGATTCTTTCAGAAATTTAATTTCCAACTCTAGCCTTGCCATTATTGAAATGAGCTCCTCCTGGTTGGTTAACAACATCAACTTCTCACGATCCTTCCTACTTAAGGCATCTACAACCACATTTGCTTTGCCCGGATGATAAAATATCTCACAATCATAATCTTTTATCAATTCCAACCATCTTCTTTGACACATGTTCAGGTCCTTCTATGTGAAAATATACTTCAGACTCTTATGGTCTGTGTTGATCTCACATTTCTCTCCATAGAGATAGTGTTTACATATCTTCAGAGCAAATACCACCATAGCCAACTCTAAATTATGAGTCGGTTACCCTTGCTCATAGTCTTTCAATTTCCTTGATGCATATGCAATGACTTTATCGTTCTGCATAAGGACACAACCTAATCCTTTATGTGAGGCATCACTATACACCATAAAGTTTCATGTATTATCTGGTAATGACAACACAGGTGTCACACTGAGCCTCTTCTTTAATTCCTTAAAACTCTCCTCGCACTTCTCTGTCCAGATAAATTTTACAGCTTTCCTCATCAAATTTGTCAACGGAGTTGCAATCTTGGAAAAGTCCTGAATAAACAATCTATAATAACCTGCGAGTCCCAAGAAACTTCTTACTTCTGATGGAGTTCTTGGTTGTTCCCAATTTATCAAAGCATCGACTTTTGATGGATCTACTGAAATCCCATCTTTGTTAATTACATGTCCAAGAAATTGCACACGTTCTAGCTAAAATTCACACTTAGAGAATTTTACGTACAACATTTCCTTCCTTAACATCTCCAACGTCAAACGCAAATATTCCACGTGTTCTTCTTGAGATTTGGAGTACACCAAAATATCATCAATGAATACCACAACAAACTTATCTAAAAATGGTTTAAACACCTTGTTCATCAAATCCATGAATGCCGGAGGGGTGTTGGTCAAACCAAAAGACATTACCAAAAACTCATAATGTTCATACCTAGTTCTGAATGTCGTCTTCAGTATATCATCCTTCTTTACTTTCAATTGGTGATACCCACTTCGCAAATCTATTTTCGAGAAGTATCTAGCACCCTTCAATTGATCAAACAAGTCATCTATTCTTGGCAACAAATATTTATTCTTAATAGTGACTTTGTTTAATTTCCTATAATCAATGCAAAGACGCATTAATCCATCCTTCTTCTTCACGAATAACATCGATGCTCCCCACGGTGATACACTTGGCTGAATATATTTCTTATCTAGCAGTTCTTGCAGTTGTATCATCAGTTTCTTTCATCTCTACCGGAGCCATTCTGTACGGGGCCTTCGATATTGGAGTTGTGACAATCCAAATTTTTATAAGTTATTAAAATAGGAATTTAATAATTAAAATTCTTATTATGAGATGTTTTGAGTTTGAGTATGTATATATATGTGCTATATATTTTAAAATATGTGATCTGGTGTGAAGAGAAATATATATTCATATATTGGGAAAGTGAGGTTTAATAGTTGAGTTAACTATTGAAGGAATTAAATGAATTTTGTAATTAATCATAAATATTTATTGAATTGAATAAATATTTTAAATAATTTATTTATTGAGAAAAATAAATAATTTATGAAATTATGGTATAATAATTTAGTTACATGTGTATGATAATTAAGTTAAAGCAAAGGTAAATTTTATTCTTTAAAGATTTAATTTAATGAATTAATTAAATTAAATAAGTTGTTTAATATTAAAGAAAATAAGTTAATTAAATAAAGCGATGTTTAAGTCTAATTTATTAATTAAATTAGATATATGATTATTTATTAATCATCAGAAGAATTATAATAAAAAATTATAATTATTATAATTATCATTGTAAGTTATGTAAATTGGTTACAGGTGTAGCAAATAAAAACTATATAATATAATATTACTAAAATAATCTAGTATGAGAGAAATTGTGTGTAACCAAACGCAACTTTTGGTTTATTGTAACTGATGCCTTTTTATTTTTTTCACCTGACGTACGTTAAGGGGGGGGGGAGGGAGTCAGTTATATGTTACGCGTTCTTTTTCCTAAGGCTAGTACTGAGCTTGGTAAGGAAGAGAGGAAATACAGAGGTTTTGAGAGAGAGAGAGAGTTTTTTGTGATTTTGCCAAGAGGAAGGAGAGTTCACCATCTCTTGCTAAGCCTACAACTAGGGTTTGAAGGTATACTTTACTTCTAATGTTTACAATTTGAATTCTTATGATCATCTTCTGTAAATTGCTTATCACATGGGAGTTATAAATGTATGTATGTGGTTTATAATCTGTTAATCATCATTTGTGAATGCTATTTGATGATTAAGTTAAAAGAAATTGGTTTGTAGGAAGAAATTGAAATAACAATGGTTATACATGAAAATGGCTTAAGAAAGTACAAAATATTATGTCTACTATATGTTATAATCTATAAATTGATGTTGGATTATGTTAGTATGTGAAAAAACGAAAACAACGAAAGTTGAATGAATCGCAATGGTTGAGAAACGAATTCGTAGTGAACGAATTCGCTAAATTGTCAAAACATAAAAATTAATATGAACATGAGCTTTAAATTCATATTTGGGTTAGTTAATGTTTATCTTAATTGTTGGGTATTTGGTATGTTATAGTTTTATGAGTTACAAACCCATAGAATCAAAAATGAACTCATTTGGATGAGTATAACTCATGTTATGATGATTAGAAAGGAGTTTGTAGGCCTAATTTGGCTTTCTGTAGTGTTCGGGATCAAAATTCACGAGTTAGCAGAAGGGACCCCCGCCTCGGTGGGCCCCCTAGTGTAAAAACCCCCACCCCGGCGGGGGGTAGTTTGCCTAGCCAATTTTGGAAAAAACAAATCTGATAGGACATGGTTTACTAAAACAACCATAACCTTTTCATACGAACTCCGATTGAGGTGATTCAAGATTACCCGGAACGAAGACTAATAGACCGACAACTTTTGTTCTTTAAGTTTTTTAATTTAAGGTATTTAGGAAGGGTCAAAATAGTCATCTTTGTAACTATTACATATTCGGAGATGATCGGAGGGCGTCGAACGAGCATAGACGCAAGTATAGTGCTCCCGACGATGGAATATGTTATTCTAAGTGATGTAACATGAAAATGCATGATATTATACATGACATATAAAATTTCCTTGCTCATAATAGAAAGCATTTTCATGACTTAGTATGTGTTTTGGAAAGAAACTTAAAGATTTTGAAAAAAAAAACAAACCTTGTGGAAACTTATGTTCTATAAGTTCTGAACTTAGTGGTTTATATACATGATTTAGTTCAAATATAAATGAGAATGATATGGTGTTTATAGTGTCTTGTTCATGATAAAACTTGTTAGACCTTGTGCTAGAAAAGTTTTCAAGAGAAACTTGATATAATAGAACTAAGGTGCATAAATGCTACATGAGGTAGGTTTGAACTTGAGAAGACGTTATCATGACTTAGTTACTTATGATAAGAGTTTTTAAAAGTTGTCTTATATGTGCTATACTACATCATTAATGATAAAATGATTTCAAAGAAAAACTCCATTATCTTTTGTAAACTAAGTATTAAAACATGAATAATATGTGCACTCAACTAGTCAAGCATGACATAAGTTATTAAGCATGTTTTAAAAGTATGAACTATGCTATGTCCATGTAAATGAGATAGATACATGTGAGCATGATATTAGAGGCTTATTAGACAAATATATAGTTTAAAAACTTGTAACATCAAATCTTGTTAAAGAAAGTTGTTAAGCCTTATTGATTGAAATAAATCATTATGGGGCTAAGTAATTTGAATGTGAACTTAAAAATAGATCACAACCTATTTGATGTCAAGTACGGATGGTTAAGGTATACTTATACATGCCTAGCTATTCTAAGAGTATGATGAGAAAGTGAAATGAAGGTTTTACAAACCTAGTTAGGAAACAATGTAACGTTACTATTATATTAAGAATGTATGAAATATATGACTAATAGATGTGAATCCATGATTATATAACTGTGTAGGAATACACGAAGTGCAGATAAGCGTTAAACAGTTAAGTCGTAGTTCATAAACTACGAATCAAGCAAGTTTTTCAGTTCCTATTTGCTATGTGAACTTGATGATTAACTGTTTTAAATCTTTATTGCAAAGAGCATGATGTGTTATATATATGTTGAAAGTATGAAATATTAAAGTCAGTTTATGACTATTTTGATTGATTAAAGCATGTTGATTGAGTAAGGACTCAATCTTTATACTTGTTATATGAACTCACTACAAAAAAACATGTCACATGCGATGGGGTTTTTGGCGACGGTCCAATAACCCTTGATAATGACCTTAATGTCGATGGGCTCGCCTTCGCGAATGTGTGACATCGATAATAACACTTTCCCAGGGGAAAAAAGGTGCAAAAATTTGGCGGTGGAGGGAAAACTCATTGGCGACGACTATAAATGTAAATGTCGCCGGCAACGCCGTCGTGAAAGACTCACTGGCGACGGCACACGAGCGACGGGATACGCCGTCGAGAATGAGGTCTTATTTTTAATCCCAAGATTCAATTTCTTTTTCCTCTCCATTTCCTTCCCTCGCGTTTCTGTTCCTTCCCTCTGTTTCTCTCGTCGTCCGTCACTGTGCCGTCAGTAGTCGCCATCGATTCTCACCGTCGGTCACCGTCTGTCCTCGCCGTCGGTCCACCACCGTTTGGCCTCCCCTTTTCTTCCTCCCCTTTCTTTGGCCTGATATAGTACTGTTACAATCTCCCCCAATTTTTGTCCCCTCTCAACTTTGGTTCTACATTTCTCATTGTTGGCTTCCATTAGTAAGTTTTACTTATTTTCTTCTTATAGTCGTTCTAATTTATTGCTGTTAGGGTTTAATCTGAGTTTTTTTTTCTAATACCTGTATGTTTTTTTTTCTTCCATTAGTAGTATGTATGTCAATTCATGTATATATAAGCACTTTACTTTCTTTTATAATTTTTGTGTTCTAATTGCATGCTATTATCTATATGTTCAAGCTTTGATTTTTTGTTTCTTTTAGTGGGTATGTGTTCAAATTCTTTGGCACTTGTTGGGTATGAATTTTTCTGTGATTGAACTGGTTTTCATGTATTATCTATTATAGGAGACTTATCATCTATTTGTTAATTTCCGTTGTCAAATACTCCATCCGTTTTAAAAATTAAAGATACATTTTGGTTTTTAGCTTATTTTTAGACTATTAGGTGAAATGAAGTTCCTGCCATTTTGGTCGATTGGGTACTATCATGCCATCACTACACATTACTAAGTTATGTGGACTTGGATGGAATGTCTAGTCGGATGCAGGTATTTTTGAGTTATGCAACCTGATTTGTATAATACCTATGTTAAAACTTCCTTAACATTACATTATGTTCAATTGAATCGTCAAATCGTGTACAGTACATTACATTATGTTATTGTATAATGTAATGGTGAATAACATTACATTACGGTTCAATTGTATAATACCTATGTTAAAACTTCCTTAACATTACATTATGTTTCAAATCGTGTAAATGAACAAAGGGCATAATTGATTTGGTTTTGATAAGTACCTATGTTAAAAGACATAATCAAGAGACTTTAAATATATTTAATAAACAAATGATTTTCCTAATTAAGTGGTATGTCCCTCCGGTTTCAAACACGAGATAATATTATTAAAATATGAAAAAACACTTAGTACGAGGGTTTAGGGGAACATGTAATTTAATATGTGATATGATTTGTGTAGTTTACATGAAAATAAGCTAATGATGTGTGTGTATTGCGTGTTTCTTATCAAGCTTAAGGACTGCCATTCTTTTCTTTGTAATACTCCAATGAGAATATTGTCTCAATAATCAAACTTATCATTGTGATTATTGCATTTGCATATATAGCAGCCTATAGTGCATAGACCGAGATTTCTGTTGATCGAAGTTGGATGGAACGTAGGGTAGCCAGTGATAGGAGTGGACTTAGCTATAAGTATCGTAGTGGGGTTGAACAGTTTCTTAACTTCGCATTTGAGCAAGTCAGCGGTGATGAGATCAGATGTCCTTGTAAGAGGTGTGTGAATGAAGTGTAGAAGGAAAGGAGTGATGTCATGTGCGACTTATTTGCGTATGGGTTCAAGTAGGGTTATACGACATGGATCTATCATGGGGAAACCTGGTTGGATGAACATGAATCAGAACTGGAATCCAGAGGTGACGAAACCTTTGACTGTACTAACATGATAGTCAAAGCTGCTGGTTCGTACTTCCAATGGAATATAGATAGGGATGGCAGTAGTGTCGAGCAAGAGCCGAATGATGTGGCTAAGGGTTTCTATGAGTTATTGCATGAAGCAGCGACGCCACTGTATGACGAGCACGAAGGGTACACCGTCTTATCTGCCGTGACTAAGTTTTACACTTCAAGAACGAGCACGACTGTAGCGAGAGAGGTTTTAATGAACTGTTAAGCATTGTGAAGGAGTGCTTACCTGCAGGCAATAAGTTACCGAAGTCGTACTATGATGTGAAGAAAATGGCCAGAAGGCTCAATCTAGGGTATGAGAAGATCGATGCTTGTGAAAATAATTGTATGTTGTATTACGGTGATGTCAATAAAGATAAGAGGTCATTTGATATTTGTGGTACAAGTAGATACTATGAACAGCGCAAGAAAAAGGGAAAAGACGTGCCGAGAAAGATCTTATGTTACTTTTCCATTGCCCCGAGGCTTCAGTGGTTGTTCATGTCAACACATACCGTCGAGGATATGAGGTGGCACTTTACACGGGACATAGTCGAAGGTCAACTGATGCACCTGGCAGATGGGTTTGAGTGGAAAATTTTTGATAACAAGCACCCCTCGTTTGCTAAAGAGGTTCGCAATGTTAGGCTTGGACTTGCTATGGATGGGTTTAATCCGTTTAACGGGCCTTACACAAAGCCCTACTCAACTTGGCTGGTGATTATTATGGTGTATAACCTTCCGCCTTCGATGTGCATGAAAGATCCCTACATGTTCAAGCCTTTACTGATTCTGGGTGATAAGAGTCCGAGTAAAGACATCAATGTATACCTCAGGCCGTTAATTGATGAGTTGAAGATGTTGTGGGAAAAAGGGGTTCAAACTTATGATGTATCTCTTAAGCAGAACTTTGACATGAGGGCAGCTTTATTATGGACAATAAATGACTTCCTGACATTAGGAATGATTAGTGGATGGTCGACTCACGGGGGCTTGTCATGTCCCGTGTGCATGGGGTCAGTTAAAGCTATGCAGCTCAAACATGGGGAGAAAATGAGTTTCTTTGCAACATCTAGACATTTTTTGCCGATTGAACATCATTATCGACGGATGAGTAGACAATTCAATCGAAAAATAGAGAAACATCAAGTACATGGTCGTCTTTCTGGGTCAGCAGTGTTGAGTTGGATTAGTCGTTTGAAGTTTCCACCTCCAGGGAAGAATCATAGATTGGAGCGAGCTTATGGTTACGACATGGTTCACAACTAGACACACAGATCCATGTTCACAGATTGTAAAATCTTCATTTCATTTTCTCATCATACTCTTAGAATAGCTAGGCATGTATAAGTATACCTTAACCATTCGTACTTGACATCAAATAGGTTGTGATCTATTTTCAAGTTCACATTTAAATTACTTAGCTCTATAATGATTTATTTCAATCAATAAGGCTTAACAACTTTCTTTAATAAGATTTGATGTTATAAGCTTTTAAACCATATATTGGTACTAATAAGCCTCTAATAGCATGCTCACATGTATCTATCTTATTTACATGGACATAGCATAGTTCATAAATTTAAAACATGCTTAATAACTTATGTCATGCTTGACTAGTTGAGTCACATATCATTCATGTTTTGATACTTAGTTTACAAAAGATAATGGAGTTTGTCTTTGAAATCATTTTTTCATTAATGATGTAGTATAGCACATATAAGACAACTTTTAAAAACTCTTATCATAAGTAACTAAGTCATGATAACGTCTTCTCAAGTTCAAAACCTACCTCATGTAGCATTTATGCACCTTAGTTCTATTATATCAAGTTTCTCTTGAAAACTTTTGTAACACATGGTCTAACAACTTTTATCATGAACAAGACACTATAAACACCATATCATGCTCATTTATATTTGAACTCAATCATGTATACAAACCACTAAGTTCAAAACTTATAGAACATTAGTTTCCTCAAGGTTTTTTTTTTTAAGTTTCTTTTCCAAAACACATACTAAGTCATGCCAATGCTTTCTATTATGAGTAAGAAAATTTTATATGTCATGTATAATATCATGCATTTTCATGTTACATCACTTAGAATAACATATTCCATCATCGGGAGCACTATACTTGCGTATGTGCTTGTTCGACGCCATTCGATCGCCTCCAAATACGTAACAGTCACACAGATGACTATTTTGACCCTTATTAAAAACCTCAAATTAAAACACGTAAAGAACAAAGGTTGTAGGTCTATTCGTCTTCATTACGGATCATCTTGAATCACCTTAATCGGAGTTCGTATGAAAATGTTATGGTAGTTTTAGTAAAACATGTCCTGTCAGATTTTTTTTTCAAAATTGGCTAGGCAGACTACCCCCCGTCGGGGCGTGGGTTTTTACACTAGGGGGGGCCCGCCGGGGCGGGGGTCCCTTCTGCTAACTCACGAATTTAGATCCCGAACACCACAAAAAGCCAAATTAGGCCTACAAACTCCTTTCTAACAACCATACCAACCTACCCCAAGTGTAATATATTTACAGAAACATAAACTAATGTTCCTAACACATTTCTAACCACATAAACAACATAAACATCAAAGATTACAACCTTTAATTTCATTATTTCTCTTATTACTTCTTCTTTTGACATTCATAGCGAAATTCTTCACTGTGAATTCGTTTTACATCCGTTTTGACTCGTTCAACTTGGGTTGTTTTCGTTTTTCAACATACTAACAATATCTATCATCAATTTCAAATTCTATTCATCAATTTTGACTCCAAGATAAGTTAAAATATACATATGCCATCAAAACCTAAGTTATTCATCTTTAACATATTCATATGATTTTGATTACTCTAGAACCAATTAAAGAGACTATATATACTAGATTATACACCCATACACATATATATACAACATTTCTTCAAATCACTCAACCAAAATAGATTTTTAAGTGAAGAACTTGAGAAACTATAAATTAGAATTTTAGAACTAGATGAATACCTTTGAACAACAATAAAAATCTCATGTAAGCGTATACATGAATACATATAAACACCATATATGCATATAAATTCACAATCACAAAAACCTAATTTTACAAAGATTAAATACAAAACATCTTAATTTAGTATAAGGGTTAGTTTGATACTTTTCTAGGTTGAATTATGAGAAAAGATAGAGATAAGGAAAGTTTTTCTTTTGTTTTCTCAAGGTTTCCCTTCTTCTTCTTCTTCTTCTTCTTCTCTCTTCTCTAACTTACGTACATAAAAACATATAACGTATAATATAATAGATATAAATTATATAATATAATTATATATGTAACTGATATCAGTTACATTTTTTTTTGAAAATCAAAAGACATAAGGCTTGTTTGGCTAAACCATTTTAAAATAATGACTTAATCATTCCTTAAGCCTTATTTGGCAAAATAAGATTAAAATAAGAATTTCAAAAGCTCTAAGGCTTTGTTTGGTAAAACCAAATTAAAACTCTTTTAATTTATTTTCATAAGTCATTTATAATATAGTTTATTGTCCCACATTGCTTACTTGGATTTCCATATCCAATCTTAATTAAATAAACTAATTACCACATACTAAATAAATTTCTCACTTAACCAAATATCACAAAATTATAATCTCATTATAATTTTATTTAATAATTAATATATCACTTTAATTATTAAATTACGACAGCAATATAGCAACTCATGTAATCTTTAACAACTCTCTAACTGTTAAAATTAAATTAGAGTATTATCAAATAATTTTAATTCACAAATATATACTAACAACAACCATATACATAAAATATTTTATTAATTTAATAAATATTTTAAATTACAAATAAAATCCTAGATTGTTACACACCGCATCCCGCACCGTCATGTTGAAGGTTCTGGATGTCGGTCTGTTCGATGACGTTGGTCCAACAATAGTCAATGTACCTTCACTGCTACCTCCATTGTTTCCTATTGTCTCACCAGATTTCTTCTTAGGATATTCGTGAGCGAAATGATCCTTTGACCCGCAGGTGTAGCAAGCATTCTTCTTGGGTTGATGGTAACTTGGGGCAATGTGACCCTCCTAGCCATAGTTAAAGCATACTCATTTCACCCTTAAGCACATTCCCTTGTGAAACCTTCTGCATGTAGCACATGCTTCAAACTTCTTCTTCTACTGGTTATCCTACTGGTTTCCAGCACCCTCATTTGTATTCCACTTTCTTTTCAGGTTATTACTACCATTTCCTGCACTACCACTACCATTCATAGCTTCACCCTCATTCTTCTTCTTTCTATGTTCCTGATTATACTTCGTAACATCCTCGCCTCCACCCTCAATGAGAATTTCCTTCCCCAATACTGCTGTAAATGTCTTCAGCTGAAACATGGAGACTCTGTTGTACAACCTGGGCTTTAGTCCCTGTTCAAACCTCTTAGCCTTGCGCTTATCTATGTTGACTTAATATGGCGCAAACCTCACCAACTCATTAATTTTTGCGGCATACTCTGATACCGTCATTGTGCCCTACTTCAGTTCTAGAAACTGCACCTCCATCTAATTTTTTGAACTCTTTGGGAAATAAGTCTCAAAAAATATTTTCTTAAACCTATCCCATGTCATCACTCCTTGACCTCCTCGAGTCTTATTGGCTTCCCACCAATAACTAGCCTCTGCTTTTAACATAAATGTTGCAAAGGCAGTCTTTTGATTCTCACCTACTCTAGTAACGTCAAAAACTTTTTCTATCTCCATGATCCAGGTCTGTGCCTCAATCGGATTCATGGAGCCGCGAAATTCTGGTGGCCCAATCGCCTTGAAGTCCTTAAATGTTGTAGCTTGATTCTGCGGTTGATTCTGTAATGTTCCCTTCAGTAATGTCACTAACTGCTGAATCGGGTTAGCCTCAGCATTATTGTTATTGGTAGATCCCTCAGGGGTCCTTTGTCGTGGTTGACATCTTGGAGGCATTTTCTGTTAAATTATACTTATTAGATTATTATTCAATCTTTTAAGTATTATATACTCAACTTACACATCACAAAAATTACCACATAACACACAATATCTTGAATAAATAGTAACTTTTATTTATTCACCATCTTTTAGAAACATAGTCATGATAGCATCCCTGCTACCTACATCACTTTCCTGAACTACAAAAGTTTCAGGATAACACCATCATCATCATATCCCATTTGTTATATAATACCTAGGATTTACATCTTATTTACTACTTAATCACATTATAATTACATTCCTTACGACGACCTACTAAAATGCTACATAGCCTTACGGCGGTCCTCTTCCATAATATAGAACATTGTTCGACGATCTAACATGTACCATGGCAGCGTCTCAAACTGAATTAGATAATACATGACTCAGTCCTGAGCTTGGTTGATCACGATGTTGAAAACGTTATTTAACTCCTCCATCTTGATATTCTTTGCCTACATTTCCCCCTCAGCTACTTCTGCACGCTGAGAAGCTTTCTCGTACGCGTCTTCGACTCTTGCCCTCTTAGTAGACTCTTCTTTCAATTTGTTCTTTAGTTCCACAATCTCTTTTGTCATTTGTTCGTTCTCTCCTTCAGTGTGAATCAGCTTCCCTTCGACATTACTCAGACGCCCATCTAGATCACGGATCTCATCGTCCTTTTGCAGCATCGAGGTCTGTTGTTCAGCTACTATCTCTTCCAACTCCTCGACTCTATCCTGAAGTTCCACATTGCGGTCGTATACTTCGTCGTACATATGGTCTGCGATAGAGTTTGGTGAAATCTCTTAATCATAGTCCTCCTCATCCCCATCCGACTGTGGCAGCTCAACGGGGTCCTCCTCATCCATCTCTACCTCATCATCCTCATCAGGTAAACTTTCCTGCTCAACCACTGTGACCAACGGAGATGACTCCCGTGGCAGTAGTTGTTCCCAAACCACCTGAATATCTCGAGGCTCCTCCTCTCTAAGCATCTGGGATCCTTCCTCCCTAGCCTGATTAGATTCTCTTACATTAGTCATCCTGACAACAAAATTTGAAGTTTTAATTATTAATCATTACTACTCGTCACTCACGAGCACATAGGTTGCAACCACATAATCACATAAAGTGTTTTATTACTTCTTTCTTAAAACTCGATAATTGTTTATCACCACTATCTTTTCAATCTTCTTATAAGGTTACTTCCTAAGGATTTTCCCCTACCTAAGGTTCATAACCTAAAGCTTTGATATCAACTTGTGACACCCCCAAATCTATGTACTTCATTCCCACAAGACTTGGTGTTCACTTTTCATGCATTCACATCTAACTACCTAAATATGGTAGAATTTAAACCATAAAATCCTCCCAAATATTAAAAAGGGTTACATCATTAAATCAATACGTCTCCCAGGTTATCTAACCTTTAACATAAATCAAGTGCGGAAATAAAATAAATTACATCACATCATTTAAAAATAAAGTTTATCATCATGACATTAAATAAATTACAAGTCTTCATCACTTGCTCATTTTTCTTTTTCCTTCGCTAGTGGTAGGTTCATCGACCATCTCAACCTCAACTGCAATAATTATATTTATGCAAGATTGAGCAAAATAAATGCCCACTTGGAATAGTAATGAAATAACAACAACATAATAACCGCCAATGATTAGGCTCAATAGAATTGAATAATACTCTATCAATGATAAACAAGAACAGAGTTCAAAATATAGAATATATCTGAGGGTAACAAGACCACGAACTATGTCCAAGGTTTCAAGTAATCTTTCAACTTTAACCTAAACAGTCATACTGTAGGGACTCCCCGTACTTAGGGTGATCAGCCCTTCGTATCATGTATTGTGCACAAACATCTAAACGCGTTGCATAAAAATAAATTTTGCTATAATAGGGTTCTTCTTCTCAGTTGTAGAGTACAAGTCCCCACCAAAGAAAGTTTGGTTTGGATAAACTTCAAGGGTAATTTAGAGTTTAACAATCATCAACTAAAGGATTAGTTGAATCAACAAAGTTCAATAACACCACGAGTGATAAATAACAAAATATTGCAGAATAATTTATGAAACATAGGTGAACCAACACTATATATCGAACTCATGCAAAGAAATAAACTAAAATGCATAAGCATTGAATAAAAAATTAAACCTTACTTGAACAATATTAAGTTAAGGCGATGATCTTATCAAATAAGAAAATGAATTATTGAACATGCATTAACTGATAACAAGTTGATAACAAAAACTTGCTCAATATGACAATAAGATTACAACTTGTGCAAAGTAAATGAAATAAGACAACTCAATATTAGAGATTAGAGTTCAAGAAGTTGCATTCATTATAAAAGAATGAAACTAAAGAAACTTGCTTAACTATAAACAAGTTAGAATACATAAAAAACGATTAGAATTCAAAACTTGTTCGATTAAAGTTAGGGTTAGAGCTTGCTCAAATAAAGTTTAGGAACAAAGATCTTGCTCAATCAAAGTTTAGGGAAAGAAACTTGTCTCGTGCGTAAGCTATAAATTACAACTCATGTTCATCTATACATATTATTAGAATCACAACATCTATTAGATATACTAACATCCACTTTCCAAATTAGAACTCATTCTTAGTTAAACTTCTTACTTTAGTAATTGTTTTAATTCACACCATATGCACTTCAGAAATCACAAGTATTAGATTTAAAACACTTATTTACTACTTCACGTTTTCAATAAATCACAACATAACGTTTTCACAACATACTAATCTTTTTACAAAATTGAAATTACTAATGACATGATACAAATCTGTTTTAGCCTCTTCATTACATGTTCGTCACATTAATATCTCATTAGACTAGGTTACCATGGGTCTTTAAGGTCTGCATAACTAACAGGCATTACTGCCTCTGGTCTGGGTATGGCGCAGTTGTGCCATATTTTAGTCTGGGACCGGCGCAACTGCGTCGTTTCTTGCCTTGAAACTACGCAGTCTGTTTCCAGTACTCTGTTTAGCCCAACTATCACGAATTTCATCCACAAAATAGTAAATTAAACATACCCAACTGATATAGAACTCATATAAACATGGTTCCTCACATATATACTAACTAAGAACAATAAAACAACAACTTCAATCAATTTAAATCCTTGAATTCCATGTTTTTATACAAAAACTCTTTTTTTGACATTAATGACAAAAATTAACATTGAGGTCTCTATACTACACCAATTTAGCTCATTCAAATTGCGTTCTCTTTGTTTCTTACTGAATTAATATATTCAAGGCTCAATTTATAGATTAGTTCATAACCAAATAGGAATTTTTGTACTTTTGCAAGACATATATATACACATGCAACAATTTTTTCTTTTGAACGTAATTAGCCCACCAATTCCTTGTCTAGATGCTAATTCTAACATCACAAATACACACAAACACAATTAACACTTTATACAACAACAATTCATCCAATTTGAATTCACAGAAAATGTAAAACTCATGAACATAGAACATTCAAATATATAATATTAAGGTTTTGGAAGTATACCTTCAATTGCTTGATAATCCTTGATAGAAAATAAAGAATTTCTTTGGAAATCACAGAAATCCTCTCTCAAGCTTTCTCAAACTCTCTCTATTTCTCTATAAACTCTCTTGTCTTTTCTTCTTAGGCTTAGGCCAATTCTTTTCACGTAAAACCAACTAAAACCAACGAACAAAACTAAACATCTAAAACTGACGTTTTAATAATGATAATAATAAATTATCAGTTATACAAATTTAATATATTTTATTTTATTTTATTTTAAATTCAAATTCAAAATTCAAAAGCCATAAGGCTTTGTTTGGCAAGACACTTTTAAAATAAAGACTTAATATTTTTAAGCCTTGAGTAAATCCATTTAAAACTACTTTAATTTATTTTAATAAATCATTTATACTATAGTTTACTGTCCCATATTATTTATTTGGATTTTCATATCCAATCTTGGTTAAATAAACTAATTACAACATATTTAATAAATTCTCTGCTTAACCACTTACCACAAAATTATAATTTTATTTAATAAATTTACATATCACTTTAATTACTAAGTTAAAACAACATTATAGCAACTCTCTAATTATTAAATTAAATTAGATTATTTTCTCAAATTTATTTCACCACTCTTTTATCTTAATTAAATAAAATTCTATAACTCGTGAATTATTTACTTACTAATAAATAATCCAACACATATCTACTAACAACAACCACATCAATAAAAATATTTATTTAATTTAATAAATATTTGAAATTACAATAATATTTCGGATTATTATAGATCCTGCTATGCTGGTGGTGGTGGTGGTTGTGGAACAAAGACTGAAACTCCTCCACATCAGAATTTGAAGGAGGATACTGTGGCATGGGCTCAGGCTGGTGTCTTCCCTTTCCATAATCTTTTGCCTATTCATTGAGCCTCCAATACCTTCAATAAAGAGAGACAACATGGATTAGAATATCACTTTAGATTTATAAGAGAACTTAATAAGCAAATTAATTCCTAAAATTTTGACAAACTAAAAGCACTAATTGATTAAAAATTTGAGGATTTGACAAATGGACATTCTATAATTAAGCTCATAAGTGCTTGGCTTTCAGGGGACGCTTCCCCCTTACAACCTCGACAGCTCACCGGCGAGCTGGGCAGTCGCTCGCTCACTGGGGAGCGTGACCCCCGAATGGGTAGTTGTAGTGTCCATTAGTCGAATCGATCGAATATAACAACTTGATTCCTATCTACTAAATAAACTAGTAAAGGATATAAATATAAAAATTCCTAGGTTGCCTCCCAATCAGCGCTTGATTTACAGTCTTTCAGTCTGATTGTGTCTAGTCAATGCTATCCAATTCCTCTTCGATAGTTGAGGAACCCTCCATCCATTGAAAACAATGTAACTTTTGACAAGTTCCCCAGAGTGATAGCCATTGCATTAAAGTCACCTAGCATACTTTGTTTAGATAAGATCACATTCATGAATGTCCAACATCTAAGTGGTTTCTCCATTGTGTCTACAAATAGATTCTGGCATTGAGGCAGTTACAACACAATTGGTTCTTCATCTTTCTCATCCCACTCATCGCACCATGGCTTCGAAGTTCTACTCGCTCTTATGCGACCAGGAGCTTTACCGACGACATGACCACCAATTGGACAAGGTTTTGAAAATCTAACCGGATCCTTGAACTTTGGTGGAAAAGGCACTTAAGGCATAAATAACATCGGCTCATCATCATTGGTTATCACAGTTAGTTCTTCATCGACCTTGTTTTCATTATCCCCATGTGCCTCCTCTTTTTCAATGTCTTATGGCTCATCCAGTTGTATATTTAGTTTGGGTACTTCATCAATCTCGGAATCCATGTCATAACACCAATTATTTTGAGGACAATGGTTCATGGCTTTGAACATTTGATCTATCTGGTTCTGAAGCTTTTGAATTGATATCTCTTGATTAATCCTCCTCTCCTCATTTGATGCTACAAACTTGGACAACAATTCCTCCAACCTTGAATTGTCTGTCTCAAATTTGGAATCCATGTATTGAGGACCAAGGTTTGAAGTAATGATGAGTTATTCCATCTGGTTCTGAAAATTATGGCTTGATATTTCTTGACTTATCATCCTCTTCTCTTGGTTTGCTATATGCTTCGACATGAATTCTTCCAAATTTGACTTTTCTTCTTGTGACAATGGAGGTGGACATAAGAATTTTGATATGTATGTTGGATTTGGAGCGTAGTATTGGTCTTCATAATTGTAGCTCCATGAAGAATCCGGATTATACCCCCAAACTTGATAATAATTGGCATATGCATAATCGTTGAGGTAATCACCACCATGTTGTCCTGGCCCAAAACTGACAGTGCATTGATTACTCGGATGATTCCCAGCACAATAATTACAAACTACCACTATCCTTCGAATACGTTGGGCTGCAACAACGTCCGACCTCCTCGAAAGTATCTCTAGCTGTGCTGATAATGCAGAAATTCTATTGAGTTCATCAATCCATGTGTCCCTTGGTTGAGTCATACTCGAATATGGCCTTTGATAATTGCATCCAACCATGGTACCTGCAAAGAGAGAAAAATAGGAATATAATAAAATAAAAAAAAATCAAATTAAGACTAATTTGATTGAAGCTAATATTGACAAAAAAAATATTAAACTAATTCTCTGAAAACGGTGCCAAAAACTTATTGGGTAAAATCTAGTTACGCGCAGCACGCAAGTATACATGGTCAACAAGTAATAAAGTGAAAGTAGAGTGTCGTTCTCATGAAAAATTATTAATACAAATTATCAAATACTAACTCTTAACCAAATTAATTTTATTTAAACAATCAATTTAATGTTATAAATTAAATTATTTAATTAAACTAATTCTAATTACCAATAATTAATTATCAGATTATGGAGATTTAAGACCACAACTTCACTTATTACTTCACTTAAATTAATACACTTCTTATCAATTATGATCACTATTCTGAATTGTTAATCAAGAACACATAAGTAAATATGACCATCTCTCAATGCATCATACTCAAATCAACTTAAATCCACATATGATAAAATTAAGTAGATCACCCTAATTAACTAATTCACTATATCTCTATGTGAAGTACAATTAAAGATGATTTTAAGCACAAGTTCTTTATCAGATTACATGCGATGTATATGTATATCTCTATCCTATACATAAATTATGAATTCCAGCATCATACAGAAAACTCAATCACATGTTATTATGATCAAATCTATATCTATAATTCATATCTCGATTTCATATAGATTATCGCGGTAATTGTTAGCTAGGCAATTAAACAATAAACACAAATCATAATAGACAATCCAAGAATAATCACAATAATTGATAGAGAAGCATTCTAAAAATAAACTAGGAAATAAGCTCCATTGTAATCTAAACAAAAGATTTAGTTCATGATTAATGAATTAAAACCAAGAATCTATAATTGAATAAACATTAAAAGACAAAAATAGAAGTAGAATGAAGAATAAATCTGTTGTCAACAAATCTCCATCTTGCTCAAGCTCCCGGTCTTGATCTTCAATGGTCTCCAAGTTACTTCAATCTTTAAAACTAATAAGAACTAGATTTTTACGTAAATCTAATCTAATCTAGTGGAATCCTCTCCCTAATCCTGGTGATTCTCCTCCTTTTACATGCTTCTTCATATGTCTTTTAATCCTCCTAGAAGTCCTTGATCAATCAGCTCGAACAAATCCTTCTTGAACTTAAATTCTGAAAAACTCATTTTTCTTCCCGTACCCCCGCCCCGGCGGGGTTTTTTGTACTAATGAAGCCCGCCCCGGCGGGGGATGCTACAGAAGTTGGACTATGTAACCCCGCCCTGGCGGTTTCCTTTGTAAATGTGTCTGCCTCGGCGGGGGGTACTCCTGCAGAACCGAATTCTTGCCTTTTGAGTCCAAGTCTAGCCGTAATAATGCCATTATTTCACCATGCCACATAATGCAATCCTAAACACAAAACAAGTAAAATGAATAGAAATATACAAAATCAACACCATTTAAGTCCGAATTAGAAGCCAATTCGTAAATATAAAACCCACTCCGAGGCGCTGCAACGCCTGTTCTGGGAAAAAACAGAGCGCTACAGCGCCATTCAGTGCCTGATAAAATGTTCACGCACTGCAGCGCCAGTTTTGTGAGTAAACATGAGCACTACAGAGCAGAGACCGAGCTGCAGCGCCAGTTTTAAGCCATTTGCTCGCGCGGCAGTGCCGTGCTTAAGTTGTAGTGCGTGCTATAGCTCATTTGCCAGCGCTGCAGCGCCACTTGGCAGATTGGCCAGAAATAGTTATTTTAATGTACAAAATTTTTGGGATGTTAATCTAATCGCATGTAATGATCATGAAAGTGTATTAATCATATTATGAGATGTTTAAACATATTTTAACATGTAAGGCATGATTTTAAATGGTTGATTAGTATGTTAAGTGTGAAGTTAAACCCATTGTCCATAAAGTGTGATAACATGTTAAGAGTTAAGATGTGTTTGTGTGATTGACCTAATCAAATTTAGAGTTAAGAATTATGAAGTTTAGCTAACAAGAAAAGTACCAATGATGGTAATTATATTAAAATTAATTGGTGTTGTGACAACCTAAAAATTTATAAGATCTTGAATGATTAAATTAAAGATTAAAGTCTAAAATCTATAGTGAAAATAGAGGATTTATTAAACAATTTAAGAAGAACCTATATGGTTTACTATTTGAAAGAGAATTGAGAAAATATGGATTAAAAAATTCAAAATCCTAAAATGGAATTATACTTGGAAGTATGTTAAGAATAATGTATTATGTTACCTTTAACCTTATGTTAATTAATGAAAGAGATTATGAAATGATATATATGGAAAAGGTTTAAAATGGGAATACAATTTGAATACATTTTCAATCCAGCTTGCTAAATTAGTGAATTTAGCTTTGCTGAATTGGAATTCGCAGTTTGAATCCAGGTTGCTGGATTAAAGGTCAGTTTGAATCTAGGTTGCTGGATTGGAGGTTAATTTGAATCCAGTTTGATGGATTGGAAAAAGAGTTTACTAAATTGAAATTCAGTTTGAATCCAAGTTGCTGAATTATTTATGTCAGTTTTGTTGTATTGGGAAACAACAAGTTGTTTGAATAATCTAAATTACTGAATTAGCTATTCGGCCTAATGGATTATATAGAAGAACTTATAAAATGAAAGATTAAGAATTAGATCATAATGTGTACATTAAAGAGAAATGATAAGAATAAAGAGGATGACTATATATATAAGCATATATATACATAAACTTAGAAAGGTTAATTAAATTGATCATACAAGATTAATGGAAAGCTTAATTAATCAAGCTTATGGAAGTTGAGCATGAATGGTTGTTTAAGAGAACCCAAAAATATTAAATTAGGAAGAGATAAGCTAGGTATAACGATGATAATTAAAATAAGCCTAACCTAGTAGTCATGTATTAGAAATTTAATAAAAAGTCCTATAAAGGGATTAAGATTATGGCAAGTCAGATTAATATTTATGACAAGCCATATGATAAAGACTTATTGAGTGTAGTAAGTAGTATAAAGAGATTTTAAATAAGACATTTGATTAAATGTCAAGCCTGATATATAAAAATACTAATTATTTACCAATGAAGTGAATAATTGTGATTTATGTGAAGTATGTGTCTGAGTAATTAAATATATATTGTAAATAACTATATATTTATTTATTATTTAGAGAGGATTGAAAATAAACTGTAAGACCCCAACTTATTATAAATAAAATCGAATTTTCTCTAATTATTATTGTGAATAATAAGGTGTTAATTTGATATAATGCTTTGGTTATGGGTGAAATGTGCAAATTTTGTAAAATAAGCAAGTGGTTATAAAATATTCATTGTTGTCGGGGAATATTCGTTTGGTCGTAGAATATTCTTTCTGTCGGGGAATATTCGTACGACGGCGCAGCCATTTGGGGGCCCCATAACGGATAACGGTCGGATGAAAAAAATGACAAATTTGAGTTTTTACATATAACGGCGTAGTTGTTACTGTTAACACTGTTGGAATACCCGGTGGTTAATATACAGTAATACGCGTGGTTGCACAGTAGCACACGATTTTGCACAGTATTTTTAAATTATTGATTCTTACGTAAGAAGGCACTACTCAATAATTGTTACAGTAATTACTGTTCAATATTTTATTTTATTGGTTTAATAATTGCTGCGTTGATATTTTATATTATTGTTGTTTCAATAATTATCACTACACAGTATTTTCCATTATCGGATCAATAATTCATATTATTTGAATAGTATTATGACATAGCATTATTGGCGATGTCTAGAAAGTTCTGTCAAGGAGAGGTTTGGTCACCTAATTGCGCGCTAGTAAGGAGAAATCCTTATCAGAAAGCCCCTTCTTTTCTGGGAACGGCCTAGTTGTCATAATTGTGATTCTATAATATTATTTGTGAATAATTAATTATTGATTTATATGATAAGAAAATATTTATTTTATGTGGATATAATTAATGGATATATTTATTTTATGTGAAGGAATTAATGTTGAGGTATTTTTGTCGGAATGGAGGTATTAAAAATTAAATCATTATTCTTGAGATATATTGCATGAGTTATAATTTTTAATCTGACCGTTGGATCGTTGTAATTTTTGGATATGTTATACATATATAAGTTGAGTATATGTCCACAAATTTTGAACCGTTAAAAATGAACGTATAATTTGTTATGAATTTTAAGAGGTGACTGATTCAGAAATTAGGTTTATAAATGATTTTGGTAGAAAATTCTAGAATTGAGTGGGCCCCACTTGTGGTTGGTGAAGAAATGTGCTTAATTTTATTTCAAATGTGGTGGGTGGTAATAGTAGCAGGTAAAGCCATCAGGTAGCAGGTCAAGTCTACTTCGGCGTGCTAATATTTTCCTATAAATAGAGGGCTAAGTTAGAATTCAAAATCACACCAGAAACATAAGATTTCTCTCTTTCTCACTCTATATTATCGAGCGTATTTTGTGAGTATTTAGATACTTTGTGAGTTTCTATTTATCAGTGCAAGTTTTCTTCAGCCTTATACCGATATTTCGATCAGAAGTACTGTTCTTTTGAGGTAAGGGATGTTATTTTCTTCGTAAATGACATTATTTTTTTCAATATCATTATGCCGAAATATTGGTCTAAACTTTTTATCAAATTTGGAACTTTTTGTGTCGGGATTACTATTCACGTATACGACACTATTCACCAAAAAATGAAAATTTCTTCTTTTTGTCCAAGATGTCTATTATGGTCATTACCTTTGATTGTATCCATGTTTTGATCTTTATTCTTGAATTTTGCTTCAAAATTGGTTATTATGGAGTATTATTGATCTTGGATAAACTATAATACGAATCTCTAATATTTGTTCTTTTGTTTCACTGGATTCGTTTTCTTTAAGATATTTTTCATCATCCTCAGTCCTAAATGATGATATTACTAAATATCTTTGGCCTGTAGTGCAAAGATGAATGATTACCTAATGAATATCTTTGGTCCGTAGTGCAAAGATGAACAGGTGTTGAGATAAACATGACCTACTGCTGATACAAATGAATATCTTTGGCCTGTAGTGCAAAGATTAATATTTGATTCAAGATGTATATTGATTGATGTTACAGGGATAAAATATTGATGATGGACTTTTAAATTTTAGAAGATAGCTTCTAATGGATGGTTGTTTCCACTGCAGTTGTTGATCTAAAACTTGTTGTCTATTATATTTTATCATATTTTTTCCTGTTGAAGACTAATGATAAATTGTTATATATTATCTTAGTCATAATATTCTTTACTGGGCTAGTTGAGCTCACCCTTTTCCTTTTTGTTCCATTTTTCTTCTCAGGAGGTGAGAACATAGCAGGAACTAGCCGGGGTATGGAGTGATGGTTCAAGATAGTTGTATTAGTTGTCCTCACTATTTTGTAAAATAGTGTATCAATAATTGTAATGAGGACTCCTTTTGAGTTTGTATACTCTCTATTAGACAATAGTTGTATTCAAACTCACAGTATATGTGTTGTCGTATTTTGCACGACAATTGTATTACTGAAGTTATATTTGTTTATGTACCATGTATTTGGCGACTCAGAATGGGTGATGTATACCTATTTTGGGGGCGTCACAGTTGGTATCAAAGCTTAGGGATATGATCCCTGGCTGAGATGTGACGGGGAATTCCTTCGCTAGTATGACCTGACTAAGTTTATTTGGTATTTATTTGGTCGGTCAGAGTATAGGGATAATATGTGACATGTCAATTAACTCTTGTTTTGTGGCAGTATTTGAGAATGGCAGCTGTAAATACTAACAATGAAGTGAATCAGACCGTGGAGACACCTTTAATCACCACCCAAGGGAACGTGCAACAGGAAGACAATATTCCTCCTGTAAACAACACTACCAAACAAATGATGAATGATGTGATATTTAGAAGTTTTTTGCAATTCATGCAAAATCAGACGAGGGAGCTCGTGCACAAAATACGGGTGGAAATGATAGCAATGCGCGGTTTGTCACAGCCAAGCAGTTCAAGGAGCTGGGACCACCAGAATTTATTGGAAAGCTTGATCCGATCAAGGCAGAAACATGGGCCAAACAAATTATCAAGATCTTCGATGTCTTGGGATGTACAGAGGAACAGAAGGTTTTCTTTGCCACCTTTATGTTTCACGGTGAGGCAGACTACGGGTGGGACTCTGTGAAGCGTACCCAGCCTGCTGCACTCAACATGTCTTGGGAAATGTTTCAGAAACTGATTAATGACAAGTACTTTCCTGAAAGTATTCGTCATATGAAGGAGGTAGAGTTTATCATACTGGAACAAAAAAACATGACGGTGTCCCAGTACGAGGCAAAGTTTGTAGAGTTATCCAGGTTTGCACCTCATTTGGTCGAGAATGAGGAACGAATGACGATGATGTTTCTGAGAGGTCTAAAACCCGAGATTCTGCAATATCTTATCTCTCATAATTTTTTTTATATTCAGATGTTGTAAACAGGGCTCAATTATTAGAGCGAGATAATGTATGTTCAAGGCAGCAGCCATCGGAGCAATGAAAACCAGTAGGGAGGAAAACATTCGGACAAAAGCGGTAACCACTCTGGTGGTAATCGTGGCCGTGATAATAGGAGCGAGTCGGGAGGAGATTTCAAGAAGAGAAGGTACAATAATGACAACGTAAAGACGTTAGCACAAACATCAACTGTTTTTAGGGGAGGAGAACGAGCACCGGTTGTTTGTTACAAATGCGAGAAAGAGGGACACATCAGCCCAAACTGTCCACAACAATCCAAGGTGTGTTATAACTGTGGCAAGAAAGGTAATATAACTAGAGATTGTCTAGTTATGAAACTAAGTTCAACGGGGATGGTGACCCGAAAGGCTATCCCGGATAAGTCAAAGTCGGTGGTTCTAGGAAGGGCGTTTGTCGTGACTGTCCAAAACGCGAGGAACCCAAACGAGGTGATCACGGGTAAGCTAATCATAAACTCTTGCGAAGTTTATACCTTATTAGATACCGGTTCTACCCATTCTTTTATCTCTCCTGCTTGTGGTCAACGTTTAAACTTGACTCCGGAGAAATTAGACCTTGACTTATTTGTTGAGACTCCGTTAGGAAAAACTTTCGTTACATCTACTGTTTATAAATCGTGTTTGATTCAAGTTGGTACCATTACATTACTTGCTGATCTTATTTCGTTGAAAATTCTTATATTTGATGTGAATTTAGGGATTGATTGGTTAACCAATCATTATGCTAAAATTGATTATTTTCGTAAGGTTGTCAGTTTTCATATTCCTAACCAACCTATTATGTGAATTCAAATAACCAAACCATTAAAATCAATCACTATCATATCAAGCTTTCTTAGCCCATGTCACGGACTTGAACAAAAACACGTCAGATTTGAATAATATTTCTGTTGTTAGTGAATTTTCTGACGTATTTCCTGAAGAACTTCCCTGTCTACCCCCAGAACTTGAAGTTGGAATTCTTTATTGACCTTAAACCTGGTACAAAGCCCATTTCTAAAATCCCATATCGAATGGCTCCTATTGAACTTTAGGAGTTAAAGGTCCAACTGCAGGAGTTGTTGGACATCGGTTTCATTCGTCCTAGTACATCTCCTTGGGGTGCTCCTGTGTTATTTATAAAGAAGAAAGACGGGAGTATGCGACTTTGTATTGACTACCGAGAATTGAACCATGTCACTATCAAGAATAGGTATCCACTACCTCGCATTGATGACTTCTTCGACCAGTTGCAAAGAGCACAATTCTTTTCAAAGATCGATCTTTGTTCTAGATATCATCAGCCGACGATTAAAATTGAGAATATTCCAAAGACTGCCTTCAGAACTCGGTACGGGCATTATGAATTCTTAGTCATGTCTTTTGGATTGACTAATGGTCCTACTGCTTTCATGGATATGATGAATCGTGTATGCAAAGAATATTTGGATCAGTTCGTTGTTGTCTTTATTGATAACATCCTCATCTATTCCAAAAGCCGTGAAGATCATGAGTGCCATTTTAAGCTGGTACTGCAAAGGCTTCGTGATAACAAGCTATATGCCAAGCTGAAGATATGCGAGTTCTGGCTTGAGGAAGTAGCATTCCTTGGGCACGTGGCGTCAAAACATGAAGTATCTATTGACCCGGCGAAGATTAAAGCCATACAAAGTTGGGAGCAACCAAAGTCGGTGACCGAAGTACGTAGCTTTCTGGGCTTAGCTGGTTACTATTGGAGATTCGTGGAAGGATTTTCTCGAATCACTACTCCATTAACTCAACTGACTCGTAAATATACAAAATTCGATTGGAGAGAGGATTGTGAGAAGAGTTTTCAAGAACTCAAGAGAAAACTCATTTCGGCACCTGTTCTGATAATACCATCTGGTTCGGATGGATTTGTTATCTACAGTGATGCTTCAGGCAAAGGATTAGGATGTGTTCTCATGCAACATGGGAAAGTCATAGCCTATGCCTCGCGACAACTCAAAGAGTATGAGAGGAATTATCCTACTCATGATTTGGAGTTGGCAACAGTCGTTTTCGCATTAAAGATCTGGAGACACTACTTGTATGGGGAGAAAGTGGAGATCTATACAGATCATAAAAGCCTCAAATATTTTTTCACCAAAAAAGAACTCAACATACGGCAACGATGTTGGCTCGAGCCGTTGAAAGATTACGATATCACCATCCAATATCTTCCTGAAAAAGCAAACGTGGTAGCTGACGCATTGAGTAGAAGATCATATGCGGGTACGAGTGTAATGTTGTTAACACAAAGGTCCATTTTGTATGACTTGCAAAGGTTGGAGATAGAGTGTGACGCCCCCAAATTCGGGTTCTCAAACCTCGAGTTTGGTGCTCACAATCCATCATCATCATAGGTATTCTATAACTATTGCGGAATAATAAACATACATTGTTCATTATAATAAAGTCTTATACAATATCCCAAGGTCTATTACCTTAACATAAACATACATTACTTAAGTTACATAAAGTAACACAAAAGGTTTACATAACATCAAACATAGTATTTCATGATACTTAAATATTTATATTAACTATTCTTTGACCTTTCCCTTGCCCTTGTCCTTCTTACTCGAACACTCTGGCCTAGCTGAAATAATAGTCATGATATAGCAAGAGTAAGCAACAAATTTGCTTAGCAAGTTTAAGTTCGAAGAAGATATATCATGATTAACAAGAAATATATCGTTCAGTGTTCAACAATAGAAATTAATTGTGAAAGAACATGAATTAAGTCTTGATAACTGAATATTCGAATAATTGAATAACAGATACTAAGTGGTCATAATGACCATGAACATATGCTAAGGTTGTCAGTATTTAAACTGGTCCTTTTAATAAGTTTTGATAATCAAGGGGATCAACCTTTCATACCTGGTGTATTATGCATAAACACTTAATGTACGAGCA
The DNA here is from genome assembly GCA_016801055.1 of Panax notoginseng. Classification (NCBI taxonomy): domain Eukaryota; kingdom Viridiplantae; phylum Streptophyta; class Magnoliopsida; order Apiales; family Araliaceae; genus Panax; species Panax notoginseng. The sequence goes on from CM029017.1 coordinate 139,685,817, forward strand.
ATAATTGTTTTTCAATAATGCTTTAATCAAATTGTTCTTTTTCTCAGTCTTGAGTCCTTACCAAATTAATTGGTGAAGAACAGCTTTTAACAATATATTTGATTTAACAAATTTAACATACTTGATCTAGCTGATACAATGAGCATAGATCCATATCTTAAACAGTTCATGAATAAAATAACTTTATCTAATTCAAAGTTCAATAATAATAGAACAGGAATTTAATTGCACTGAGTGCGAGTATCAATAATCAATATAGATGTGAATAATAAACAATAATTATTCACTAACATGATTTGAAAAGAATAACTCAAGTTTGAGTTAGAGAACTTGCCTCAATCGCGGTCTACTGCTAAGCAATTTACTTTAACTTCTTTAGAGAAAAGACCTATAATAGATATTTCGATTAATCATAACACAACTCACTTATAATCTTATCATCTTATATTAAAATGTCTAACATTTAAACATATAGTTAAGTATTAGACATTACACTTAAGTCTTAAGGTTATTATTGTACTTTGATAGTCCTTTAATCACATCCTAATATGTAATTATAAGTTATCCCTTATAATAAGACATCTTAATAAGCTAGATAACATGTCAGTAAACTAAAATATTATTTCAGTAAATCAAAATATATTTCAGTATCCTGAAATCATAATCTTCCATTTCAGCAGCCTGAAATCACTATTCATTATCACGAAAATACCAAATTAACTTATTGTTTTTCTAACCTTTGGCCAAACATATATACATATATTTCATACACAAAAAGTATTTTTCCGTAATTTTTCAATTTCTTTTAGTATTTTTCCAAAAATTATTTTTAGTACGTAGCTTAAGAAATTAGCCCCATCACGCTTAACTCCAGAAATTTCCATCTCTTGGCATAATGTTATACATGTTAACGTGACCCTCCAGTTTAAATTTCGTGGCCATTGGACTTATAGAACTTCGGTTATAGCGATTTTCGTCCGAAAAACCTAAATATTGAAATGGACATAACTTGCTCAATTTAAGTCGAAATGAGCTCATTTTGGGACAGGAGCTACCTTATACCATATATTTACATTTCCGAAAAGGCCAGAATTTTTGTCAAAATTTAAGTGGCCAAAACTGCCCTTACAATTTCTTTCGCAGCTTATTTTTGGGACTTTTGGCTTTTACCTACTTTGCTAAAATCAGTCCATACGGAAATCTACGACTCCTTTTTAGGTAATTCCACTTGGGTTTGAAGATAACTCATCATATTACTCTCCAAAATTTTTCCAGAATTTTTAAATGTCAGAAAAATGATAAAAATACCCTTAGCATTGACTGTCCAGAAATAGTTTATTTTTCTTTCAAAAGACAAAACTGTTTTTGCTAAAATAGTTGCTACCACTTGTGTATTCAACATTGTTGACTGCTACCACTTGGGTTTAGTACTTAACTTACATATCTAGCACCTCTCTTTTATGGATCACAAAAAGAAGGTGTAGATAAAAAATGGTAGTCGATCAAAGGAAGTGAAAAAAAACTAGAGTTTCTAACAAAACAACACTAGTTTCTTTCCTATCCTTTTGATTTACTTTCTAACACTCAAATATGTTAGAACCATATGTGAAATCATATAAAACATATAGATAGAGGGTTATAGACCTCAATACCATAAACTTTAGATAACCAAAATCAAACAAAATAAAAAGGAAATCCACAAGTTTAAGATTTATACCTAGATCTTTGAGCACTTCTTCTTAATCTTCCAAAGTAACTAACAAACTTAGGATGCATCAATGGTGTAACTCCTTCCTCTCTCTCCTCTTCCTGTCCAACGAATTTCTCTCCCCCTCTCTCTCTCTAATGTTTCTGCTTGGTTAGCTAAAGAGAAAGTAAGATGAAATAAAATAAAAGATGAAAGAGAATATGGTTTAATGTGTTGGACAAAAAAAATCTATAGATACATTATTATATCTATACATTATTGACTATCATATCTCTTCCCTTCTCTCTCCATATAACTTGTAATTGTGGTAAAATAAAGTGGCTAAGTCATATAGTGACACATAGGGGAGTTGGTGACCAAATGAAGAAAACCAACCAAAGTCACATGCCCATCTCTCCAATAAAGTGGCCGGATCCCTCCCCCTTTATCCTCATTTTTTTTACTTTATTCCTAAATGCAATATGTGCTAAATTAGACCACCATCATGCCCCTCTTTAATTGGGCTAGGATTGGGCCAATCCTTTAATTCTTTTGGGTTTGAAATTTACTAGTTTAGCTTACTAATTAAAATGAACTTGGGCCTCCACAATTAAATAGTTGTGCTACTAGAATACTTGCCCATTAAATTTAATATTGGGCTAGCTTAACAATCAAATTATCTACAAGTCCAATGCTTAAATAAATTCTTGGGCTTTTTTAAATTACATGTCATCCTTAGTAATATTAATCCTATTATCACATGAACTATTACTCATTATTATTGATATTTACACATTCTTATCAATTAATAATGTTAATTAACTTACATAACCCAATTAGACTTGTCTTATTCAAGTTTATTGAATATTTAATTAGGGTTTAACACCTTAAATCTATTTTATAGATTATTAAAATACTTAAGTTAGTTCACTAACTTATTTACCTTATTAATGAGACTTCCTTTAAACATTAAAGCGTAGTATTCACATAATCATTTAATCATCCATAATCTATTACAGATTATTTAATACATTTATTTACAATATACCACAGAAATCTTGGTTATTGCATTCTCCCCTCCTTATAAGAATTCCGTCCCTGGAATTTCATTAAGGTTACTCAAAAAGATTCAGAAACTCTTTCCTCATCTTTTCCTCGAGTTCCCACGTAGCTTCCTCAGCGATGCGGTTCCTCCAGAGCACTTTGACAGAATGTATAACCTTATTTCTTAATCTTTGCTCCTTCCTATCCAAAATTTCTATAGGAATCTCCTCATACGATAAATCCTTCTCGACTTGAATCGGCTCATAGGATATCACATGCTTGTAATCTGGCTTGTACGGACGCACCACTGACACATGAAACACATCGTGAATATATTCCAGTTCAGGAGGTAGAGCTACCTCATACGCCACTTCCCCTATCTTCTTCAGTATTTCAAACGGTCCAATAAACCTTGGACTCAGTTTACCTTTCTTCCCAAATCTTATTTTCCCTTTCCAAGGAGATACCTTCAGAAATGCGTAACTTCCCACTTCGAAATCTCTTTTCTTGCTATGAATATCTGTGTACTTCTTTTGTCGATCCTGAGCTGCTACCAGTCGCGCTCTTATCACTTTGATGATCTCCACAGTCTGCTGCACCAATTCTGGCCCCAAAAATCTTCTTTCACCTACCTCGTCCCAACATAAGGGTGTTCTGCATTTTCTCCCATACAGGGCTTCATATGGCGGCATTCCAATGCTTGCATGATAACTATTATTATATGCAAACTCTACCAGTGGAAGATGATCTTCCCAGTTTCCCTTAAAATTCATCACACAGGCTCTAAGCATGTCTTCTAATGTTTGAATCGTTCTCTCGCTTTGCCCATCTGTTTGTGGATGATACGCAGTACTCAACCTTAATTGTGTCCCCATTCTTTCTTGAAGACTCCTCCAAAAGTTTGACGTGAAGTGCGGATCTCTATCAGACACGATTGATACTGGCACTCTATGTCTCGAAATTATTTCCTTGATATACAACTTGGCTAATTGATCCAAATTATACCTGATCTTGATAAGAAAAAAGTGTGATGACTTTGTAAGACGATCGACAATTACCTATATAGCGTCATAACCTTTCTGTGTCGTTGGAAGTCCTACCACAAAATCCATCGTGACGTGCTCCCATTTCCATTTCAAAATTTCCAACGGCTGTAATAGTCCACTTGGTCGTTGATGCTCTGCCTTGACTCTTTGACAAGTTAAACAGCGGCTGACGCATTCAGTAACCTCTCTCTTCATGTTTGGCCACCAATAATGTTGACACAAATCTTGATACATCTTCGTGCTTCCTAGGTGTATTGAATATCTCGTATTGTGTGCTTCTTGTAGAATCTCTTCTCCTAACTCTGGTACTGCAGGTACCTAAATTCTTCCTTCAAATCTCAACAATCATGTGCCGTCAATCTTATACTTCAGCTCTTCGCCTTCAGCCAACCGCTTCTTTATGTTACTGCATTCTTCATCATTCCCTTGTGATTCTTTCACCTTGTCTAATAAAGTCGGACTTGCTTACCTTATCTGAATCCTTCGGATTTTTCACCTCCAACTCCATTTTCTCCATTTCTCTTACTAATTCTTTTTGTTCTGTTAATACAAACAATTTTTCTTAGCTCTTCCTGCTTAAAGCATCTGCCACTACATTAGCCTTGCCCGGATGATATAGAATATCACAATCATAGTCCTTGATCAATTCTAACCATCTCCTCTGCCTCATGTTTAACTCCTTTTGTGTAAAGATATACTTAAGACTTTTGTGGTCTATGTATATCTCACACTTTTCTCCGTAGAGATAATGTCTCCAAATCTTAAGGGCAAATACCACCGCAGCCAATTCAAGGTCATGGGTAGGGTATCCCTTCTCATAGTCTTTTAACTGTCGTGACGCGTACGCAATGACTTTACCATTCTGCATTAACACGCAACCAAGTCCCTTGTGTGACACATCACTATACACTGTAAAACCTCCTGTTGTGACACCCCCAAATCCGGGTACTTTGATTCCACGAGATTTGGTGTTCACTGAACAAGCATCATCTATCTATCTACCCAAAAAAAACAAACCATGCAATGGATAGAAAATAAAATCTTCCCCTTAAGGGTTACAACATCTGAATAATAATACAATCCCAAGTCAACTAACCTTAAAACATCTGTGCGGAATTCAAACAAATAAGTCTTAACATCAACATAACTCAAGTCTTAAACAAATACATCAGTTAATAAATAACAGGTCTTCATCATTTGCTAACTTTGCCCTTGCCCTTACTAGTGGAGGGTTCATCGCTTCTTTCATTCTTAACTGCAATGTTATTATTAAGCAAGAGTGAGCACAAATGCCCATAAGTATAAAAAAATGAAGCAACAGTATAATAACATGCGAATAATCAACGACATCTGAATAAAGCTCAACTTTTGAATCAAGAATAAATAACATGAATCAAAAGAATACCGAGGGTCATAAGACCTTGAACTATGTCCTAGGTTATCAAGGATTATACTTGAAAACCTTTAACAGTCATAAGACTATGGGCCTTCTTCTCGTACTTAGGGGGATCAGCCCTTAGTACCATGTTGTGCACAACATCTTAACGCTTACGCATAAGTGAATCCCTTTTTAGGGTTGTTCTTCTCAGCTTGACATTCGAGTCCGCACCAAAGGAAGTTTGGTTTGGATAATTCAATAAGGGTTCTGAAATTTAGAACGTTCATCAACTATGGACTAGTTGAATCAATAAGGTTCACTAGTCTAATAAGGTTCAACAATAATTGATATTTGATTTGAATAAAAATCTCAAGAGTATACAATAGGACAATTATTGTATAACTGAATCATGCTTTGAAAAGATAATTAATCTTTAATATCATGCTTGAACTTGAATAATAACAAGGATAATTTATTCAAGGTAAATAATAAACTTGATCAATAATGACAAGTAGGGTTAGGGAAACTTGCTCGACATAAAAGTAACGTTTAAGTTTAAATAAACTTGCTCAATAGAATAGAGTTAGGGATATGATACTTGCCTCGTGCGTAGATTACACTTTAACTAAGCACGTTCTTTGAATTAAATCATACATACCATTCACATTCAGTACCAGTTAATTACTAACTAATCAACATAACACATTCTCGTTGTCTACTTTAATTATTGACTAAACTTAGTCAAATTATCACGTTGTCACATAATTTATATTTCATGAATTATCAAACTAATTATGTATTTAATAATTCAATTCACATATAATATTTTATTACATGTTAAACAACTATTTTATCATCTCATAATACCTCTAACATGATTACATGTTCATTACATCAATCCACTAACACTTGTTAGACTTTAACATTTTAAAAAAAATACATTTTTGACATTTTCTGGAGAGTGGCGCTGCGGCGCCACTAATGTGCTAAGGAGTCGCGCTGCGGCGCGGTGGCGCTGTGGCCGGGCCCTTGGCGCTGCGGTGCTGTGGCGCCGTGGCTCGAGTCATGGCGCTACGGCACGGTAGAGCTGCGGCGCGGGAAATGAACTGGTAGCCGGCGCTGCGGCGCGGCATACCAGACACAGAAATGGCTGTTCGCGAAAAATCGCAGAACATGCCAATTTCTCCCAATTTCTTATTGTCTACTCAAAATTAGACATACCCACAAGTTATAGTTCATGAATATTCATAATACAACATCTATAAAGTGATTTTAACCCATAAAAACATATAATCACATATTTAAATCATGTAAAATTGGACTGTTCTTGAGGTTCTTGAAGTTTTTGAACAAAACACATAATTTAGCCGTACGGATTCGTTATAACACCGAATCCGTTCGTTTAAGGTTTAACCTCTTCGTATTAACATGCTCAATAATATAAGGGTGTAAAATTTAGGGATAATATATAATCAATACATCAATTATCACATATATGGCCATATGGCCATATCACGTACTCTGTTTATTTTGAAAAACATACGTACGACATGCTTTCATGAATTTGATGTTATGGTTTGTGAAATATATATAATTAAACATGATTTGATACAACATAACACACATATAAACTTAAAATCATATCATATTCCAATCTACAAGGATTTACAGAAAACTGTGAAGCCATTTTATGAAAACTAAAAAGACGTAACTTTGAAATAGGAATTGGGTTTGGAGAAATTACCCAGAGTAATTTAGAAGAGGTGATCAATGATAATCCTTTAACAATAATTGATAAGTATGCACTCACAATTTCTAACTTTTTTCTCTGAATTTCTTTCTATGATGCTTCCTAGACTTAGGCAATTATGAAGAAGAAATAAAAGAATACGTAACTAAATAATAAACAACTGACGCGGTGGTGGTCAGTTACCCAGTCATGGGTTAACTGACCCTAACCTCTCTTAGTGTCATGTTTGGCTAGCAACTAAGTTAAAACTCTTTATTTTAATAACACCTTTACAATATAGTTTAATTAATGTCACACTCTTATAAGATAAATCTAATATTTTATTTAATTTACTTTAAATAAAATATAATAATTTCTCATAAATTCACGTAGTCACAATATTAATTATCTCTTTAATAAATAATAATAATTTATTAAATCTCTAATTAATAATTACATTAATTAAATAACATCATGCTTAATTAAATATTTCATTTAATTTAATAAGCTCACACAATCACATACTCGAATAATAAAAATTCTCTATATTAATTTAATAAATGCAACACATATAATTAAATTAATCTACCACAATTGCATCAATTAATTATTAAATCTAATAATTAAATCCTTGAAAAATATTTATTTAATTCAATAAATATTTAAAATTAATTTACAAAATTCTCGTTCGTCACATTTTTCCCCCCTTAAAAGGATTATGTCCCCAGAATCACGACTCAATAATTTCGACCCGTTACATTCTCCCCCCCTTACAAAGATTCTGTCCCCAGAATCGCATACACATAATTAAGTAAATAAATGAGGGTAATTCTTCATCATATTCTCTTCGAGTTACCACGTAGCTTCTTCAGCGTTGTGGTTCCTCCAAATTACCTTAACAGAAGGTATAACTTTATTTCTGAGAACTTGTTCTTTTCGGTCGACAATTTGGACAGGAATTTCTTCATAAGATAAGTCTTTCACAAAATGCAGGGGTTCGTATTCAATTACATGCTTGTAATCAGGTTTGTAAGGTCGCAACACAGAAACGTGGAAGACGTTGTGGATATTCTCGAGTACTGGAGGTAAGGCTACCTCGTACGCAACTTCTCCAATTCTTCGCAGTACCTCAAAGGGTCCAATAAATCTTGGGCTCAATTCTCCTTTCTTTTCGAACCTGATCTTTCCCTTCCAGGGAGAGACCTTCAAGAAAACATAACTACCTGGTTTAAACTCGATATTTTTACGATGTGGATCAGCGTATTTCTTCTATCGATCTTGAGCTGCTACCAGTCGTGCTCGGATCACTTTGACTATTTTTGCCGTCTGCTGTACCAATTCTGGGCCTAACAATTGTCTTTCACCAACTTCATCCCAATAAAGCGGAGTTCTGCACTTTCTACCGTATAACGCTTCGTAAGGCGGCATACCAATACTAGCGTGGTAACTGTTGTTGTAGCCGAACTCTACCAACGGTAGGTGATCATCCCAATTTCCTTTGAAGTCCATTACACAGGCTCGTAACATATCTTCCAGTGTTTGAATCATTCGTTCGCTCTGTCCGTCTGTTTGAGGGTGGTAAGCTGTACTCATTCGCAGTTGTGTACCCATGCATTCCTGAAGACGTTTCCAGAAATTTGATGTGAAGCGCGGATCCCTATCGGAAACAATAGACACCGGCACTCCGTGCCTCGAAATAATCTCTTTCACATATAATCTTGCCAACTGATCTAAGTTAAATCTGATTTTGATAGGAAGGAAGTGCGCGGATTTCGTCAGTCGGTCAACGATAACCCATACTGCGACGTAGCCTTTCTGAGTCGTCGGAAGGCCAACCACGAAGTCCATCGTAATTTGTTCCCATTTCCATTCTGGGATCTCCAACGGTTGTAGCAATCCACTCGGTCTCTGATGTTCTGCTTTAACTTTCTGACATGTCAGACATTTGGCAATACATTCTGCAACATCACATTTCAAATTCGGCCACCAGAAATGTTATCGAAGATCTTGGTACATTTTTGTACTACCAGGGTGAATCGAATATCTTGAACTATGAGCTTCACTCAAAATTTCTTCCTTAATTTCTTATACTGGCGGAACCCAAATTCTGCTTTCAAATCTCAATATTCCTTCCTTATCCATCTTAAATCTTGGTTCGGTTCCTTCAGATATCTTCGTTGTTACCTTTTTGCATTCATCATCCTGAAGCTGAACCTCCTTCACTCTATCTAGTAGAGTAGTACCAGATTGCATCTGAAATAGCTTCTCATCATTCTCCATAGGATACTTCACTTCTAACTCTAGTTTCTCTATATCTGCAATTAGCTCCTGCTGAGCAGTCAACATCATCAATTTCTCACGACCCTTTCTACTTAAGGCGTCGGCAACCACATTAGCCTTACCCGGATGGTATAAAATCTCACAGTCATAATCCTTGATTAATTCCAACCATCTTCTTTGACGCATATTCAAATCTTTCTATGTAAAAATATATTTCAGACTCTTGTGGTCCGTATATATTTCACACTTCTCCCCGTATAGATAGTGCCTCCAAATTTTCAAAGCAAAAACAACTGCAGCTAACTCCAAATTATGGGTTGGGTAACCCTTCTCGTAATCCTTCAACTGCCGTGATGCATACGCAATGACTTTGCCATTTTGCATCAGCACACAGCCAAGTCCTTTATGCGACGCATCGCTAAAAACAACAAAATTTCCTGTATCATCCGGAAGAGATAACACAGGCGCTGTACTCAACCTCTTCTTTAATTCTTGAAAACTTTCCTCACACTTCTCCGTCCAAACAAATTTCACAGCTTTTCGAGTTAAATTCGTTAACGGAGTTGCGATCTTAGAAAAATCTTGTATGAATCTTCTATAATATCCTGCTAATCCAAGAAAACTTCTTACTTCTGACGGCGTTCTCGGCTGATCCCAGTTAATCACAGCTTCTACTTTGGATGGATCTACCGAAATTCCATCTTTCGATTACGTGACCAAGAAATTGTACTCTCTCGATCCAGAATTCGCATTTCGAAAATTTAGCATACAACTTCTCCTTCTCAATACTTCCAACGTTAACCTCAAGTGTTCTTCATGTTCCTCTTTGGTTTTGGAATATACCAAAATGTCGTCTATAAATACCACCACGAATTTGTCCAAAAACGGCTTGAATACACCATTCATTAGTCCCATAAATGTTGCAGGAGCATTCGTAAGACCAAACGACATTACGAAAAACTCATAATGACCATATCGCGTTCGGAACACTGTCTTCGGTACATCCTCTGGCCTCACCTTCAGTTGGTGATAACAACTCCTCAAGTCAATCTTGGAAAAGTATTTTGCTCCCTTCAATTGATCAAACAGATCATCGATCCTCGGTAATGGATATTTGTTCTTAATCGTGACCTTATTTAATTCTCTGAAGTCAATGCAGAGCCTCATCGATCCGTCCTTCTTTTTCACGAACAACACCGGCGCTCCCCACGGCGATACGCTCGGTTGAATGTACTTTTTGTCCAATAATTCTTGTAGTTGTACCATTAATTCCTTCATCTCTACTGGCGCCATTCGGTATGGTGCCTTCGATATTGGAGTAGTTCTGGGCGCCAAATCAATCACAAAGTCTACTTCTCTATCTGGTGGAAGTCCTGGCAAATCGTTTGGAAATACATCGACGAAATCCCTCACAATCGGTATCTCCTCTACCTTCGGGTTCTCTTTTCGACTGTCGACTATGTAAGCTAAATATCCTACACAGCCTTGTCTTAATAACTTCCTGGCCTGCAACATTGTCAGACAACTCGCTTGTCTAGGCAACTTGCTACCATAAAACACAACCTTTAACGGAGTCATAAGGTTAATACGCTTCTTTTGGTAGTCAATTACAGCCCCATAATTGGATAGCCAATCCATACCCAATATAACGTCGAATTCCCCCAATCGAATAGGGATAAGATCTACGTTCATGATATTACCCTTAATATCCACTCTACAATTCTTATACACATGCTTAACAGGAATTATCTCTCTATTCGCAATTTCTATAGTCATGGGATATTCCAATTCATCCTTAAGCAAATCTAAACTATTAGCAAAGTCATCGGATATAAAGGAACAAGTAGCACCCGAATCAAATAAAACGTAAGCATTAATTTCATTGATCGGAATGATACCTGACACCACATCACGAGACTGGATTGCATCCTGTACTGTCATATTGAAAGTTCTGGCGGTTGGTCGGTTTGTTGCAGGTGGTCCGGTGATGGTTAAGGTATTTCCACTGCTATTTCCCCGGTTTCCTCCTTGTCCTGATCCTCCCGATCCCTTCTTGGGACAGTCTCTTGCTAAATGATCTTTCGAACCACAGTTGAAACAAGCACCCTTCTTTGGGTTTGGACAATTTGGTGCTATGTGGCCTTCCTGACCACAATTGTAGCACACTCTCTTTCCCTTCAAACAAACTCCTAGATGTGCCTTGCCGCAAGTCGGACATGCTTCTATCTTCTTTTTCTGCCCTCCGTGTTGACTTTCAGCTTTCGAGTTATCCGTCCACTTCCTCTTCTGATTATTATTATTCCCAGTATTGCTTCCACCAGTCTTGTTATTACCTTCATTCTCACTCTTTTTCTTTTTCTATTCTTGGTTGTACTTAGTCACTGCATCACTTCCTCCTTCCGCGAGAATGGCCTTTTCCAAAACTCCCGCAAACGTGTTAAGTTGAAACATTGATACCTTGTTGTATACCCAAGGCTTCAGTCCTTGTTCGAATCGTCTGGCTTTCCTCTCGTCAGTGTGTACTTGGTACGGGGCAAACCTTGCCAACTCATCAAATTTAGCCGCGTAATCAGGCACGCTCATGTTTCCCTGTTTCAGTTCCAGAAATTGCACCTCCATCTGATTCTGCGAACTAGCTGGGAAATACATTTCGAAAAACATCTCTTTGAATCTCTCCCACGTAATTACACCTTCACCTCCTCGCATCTTGTTTGCCTGTCACCAGTAGCTAGCCTCAGACTTCAGCATAAATGTCACAAAAGCGGTCTTCTGATCTTCTCGAACCCTAGCAACGTCGAAAACCTTCTCCATTTCCATCACCCACGTTTGAGCCTCGATCGGGTTTCTGGAACCTTTGAACTCTGGCGGTCCCACCGCCTTAAAATCTTTAAACGTTGTGCTAGGTAAAGCTTGTGGTTGATTATTCATGACTCCAGTTAGTAAATTAACTAGCTGTTGAACTGGATTAACGTTGGCATTATTGTTATTATTGGTTGACCCTTCCTGAGCCGGTTGATGTTGTTGTCTTCTCCTTGGCGGCATTTTTCTGTTAAATACACGCGTATTAGAACTTTATTTATTTCTCTACATAGTTAAGACATTACTCAATAATTTAACATATCACTTAACACATCATCTCAAACAACTTGATATCTTTTCATTTAAATAAAAATTTTAACATTAAACTATAGCATACTGCTATTTACATCGTCTATCCTAGAATACAGAATCCACAGGATTTAAAACATTCAAATATTAACATATTCCTTAGTTCATAAACACATCGGAATTTACATAAAACTATATAAGTCTTTCACATAAATAAACAGATTCTATTCCTGTCTTCCAAGGTGCTCAATAGCCTTGCCACGCTCCTCATTCATGATACGAGACATCGTCCTGCGATCCAACATATACGATGGAAGTCCTTCAAACTGGATGGGGTACCTTAACACTCGCTCTTGAACCTCATCCATCGCATGATTAAGTGTGGCGTACGTGTCTTCAAGCTTTGCCTTCTTTGCACGACTATCATTTTCTGCACGATCAGCTCGATGTGATTCTCTTACCCATCCTTCCTCTGCTATTTTCAGTCTTCCGGAGGTTTCCTTCAGTTCCTTCTTCAGCTTCTCTATCTCCTCGGTCTTATCTTCGGTTTGACCCTTCGCATGAACCAGATCCCACTCCACGTTTCCTAAACATATATGAAGGGTCACAATCTCTCTATTCTTCTCCTCTAAAGTAGACTGCTGAACAGTCGCTCGCTCAGTCAATTCCTGAACCTCATCTTGTAACTCCACGTTACGATCATATAGTGTGTCATACATCTCAGTATCAACAGTGTACCGTGGTAGCTCCTCTTCTTCTTCCTCATCAAACTCCTCCTCAGGATCAGTCTCGGGCTCATGCTCCTGACCAACAACGGTGATCAATGGAGATGACTCCCTCTGAACTAACTGTTCCCTAACAACATTAATGTCTCGGGGCTCCTCCTCAGTCGGTACTATAGGTAATCGGGGTTCTTCCTCCCCAGCTTGACCAGCTTCTCCAACATTCGTCATCCTGACAACAGAATTTTAAGTTTTAGTTACTAAGTCGTACTAACAAGCACATAAATTAACACATAGACACATAATATATTTTATTATCTTCAATGAATTACCAAAAATTCATTTCTTAGAACTCGATAAGAGTTTTCAATTACTATCTTCTTCTATAAGGCTACTACCTAAGGTTGTTTCCCCCACCTAAGGTTCATAACCAACGGCTTTGATACCAACCTGTGACACCCCCAAATTCGGGTACTTCGATTCCACGGGATTTGGTGTTCACTGAACAAGCATCATCTATCTATCTACCCAAAAAAAACAAACCATGCAATGGATAGAAAATAAAATCTTCCCCTTAAGGGTTACAACATCTGAATAATAATACAATCCCAGGTCAACTAACCTTAAAACATCTGTGCGGAATTCTAAACAAATAAGTCTTAACATCAACATAACTCAAGTCTTAAACAAATACATCAGTTAATAAATAACAGGTCTTCATCATTTGCTAACTTTGCCCTTGCCCTTACTAGTGGAGGGTTCATCGCTTCTTTCATTCTTAACTGCAATGTTATTATTAAGCAAGAGTGAGCACAAATGCCCACAAGTATAAAAAAATGAAGCAACAGTATAATAACATGCGAATAATCAACGACATCTGAATAAAGCTCAACTTTTGAATCAAGAATAAATAACATGAATCAAAAGAATACTGAGGGTCATAAGACCTTGAACTATGTCCTAGGTTATCAAGGATTATACTTGAAAACCTTTAACAGTCATAAGACTATGGACCTTCTTCTCGTACTTAGGGGGATCAGCCCTTAGTACCATACTGTGCACAATATCTTAACGCTTACACATAAGTGAATCCCTTTTCAAGGTTGTTCTTCTCAGCTTGACATTCGAGTCCGCACCAAAGGAAGTTTGGTTTGGATAATTCAATAAGGGTTCTGAAATTTAGAACGTTCATCAACTATGGACTAGTTGAATCAATAAGGTTCACTAATCTAATAAGGTTCAACAATAATTGATATTTGATTTGAATAAAAATCTCAAAAGTATACAATAGGACAATTATTGTATAACTGAATCATGCTTTGGAAAGATAATTAATCTTTAATATCATGCTTGAACTTGAATAATAACAAGGATAATTTATTCAAGGTAAATAATAAACTTGATCAATAATGACAAGTAGGGTTAGGGAAACTTGCTCGACATAAAAGTAACGTTTAAGTTTAAATAAACTTGCTCAATAGAATAGAGTTAGGGATAGGATACTTGCCTCGTGCGTAGATTACACTTTAACTAAGCACGTTCTTTGAATTAAATCATACATACCATTCACATTCAATACCAGTTAATTACTAACTAATCAACATAACACATTCTCGTTGTCTACTTTAAATATTGACTAAACTTAGTCAAATTATCACGTTGTCACATAATTTTTACTTCATGAATTATCAAACTAATTATGTATTTAATAATTCAATTCACATATAATATTTTATTACATGTTAAACAACTATTTTATCATCTCATAATACCTCTAACATGATTACATGTTCATTACATCAATCCACTAACACTTGTTAGACTTTAACATTTTAAAAAAAATACATTTTTGATATTTTCTGGAGAGTGGCGCTGCGGCGCCACTAATGTGCTAAGGAGTCGCGCTGCGGCGCGGTGGCGCTGTGGCCGGGCCCTTGGCGCTGCGGCGCTGTGGCGCCGTGGCTCGAGTCATGGCGCTACGGCACGGTGGCGCTGCGGCGCGGGAAATGAACTGGTAGCCGGCGCTGCGGCGCGGCATACCAGACACATAAATGGTTGTTCGCGAAAAATCGCAGAACATGCCAATTTCTCCCAATTTCCTATTTTCTACTCAAAATTAGACATACCCACAAGTTATAGTTCATATATATTCATAATACAACATCTATAAAGTGATTTTAACCCATTAAAACATATAATCACATATTTAAATCATGTAAAATTGGACTGTTCTTGATATTCTTGAAGTTTTTGAACAAAACACATAATTTAGCCGTACGGATTCGTTATAACACCGAATCCGTTCGTTTAAGGCTTGATCTCTTCGTATTAACATGCTCAATAATATAAGGGTGTAAAATTTAGGGATAATATATAATCAATACATCAATTATCACATATATGGCCATATGGTCATATCACGTACTCTGTTTATTTTGAAAAACATACGTACGACATGCTTTCATGAATTTGATGTTATGGTTTGTGAAATATATATAATTAAACATGATTTGATACAACATAACACACATATAAACTTAAAATCATATCATATTCCAATCTACAAGGATTTACAGAAAACTGTGAAGCCATTTTATGAAAACTAAAAAGACGTAACTTTGAAATAGGAATTGGGTTTGGAGAAATTACCCAGAGTAATTTAGAAGAGGTGATCAATGATGATCCTTTCACAATAATTGATAAGTACGCACTCACAATTTCTAACTTTTCTCTCTGAATTTCTTTCTATGATGCTTCCTAGACTTAGGCAATTATGAAGAAGAAATAAAAGAATACGTAACTAAATAATAAACAACTGACGCGTTGGTGGTCAGTTATGTAAGACCCCGAATTTTATGAAATAAAAGTATTCAATTTTTCTTATAATTACAATTCAGTAAATGGTTAAATTGATAAAAAGTTAAAGTTATGGGTGAAATGTGAAAATTTTTCAAAATGCACAAGTGGTTATAAAATAATCATTGTTGTCGGGGAATATTCGTTTGGTCGTGGAATATTCTTTCTGTCGGGGAATATTCGTACGACGGCGCAGCTATTTGTGGGCCCCATAACAGAATAACTGTCGGGTGAAGAAAACGACAAATTTAAGTTTTTACAAATAACGGCGTAGTTGTTACCGTTAACACTGTTGGAATACCCGGTGATTAAAATACAGTAATACGCGTTATTGCACAGTAGCACACGGTATTGCACAGTATTTTTGAAATTATTGATTCTTACGTAAGAAGACACTACTCAATAATGGTTACAGTAGTTATTATTCAATATTTTATTTTATTGATTCAATAATTGCTGCGTTGATATTTTATATTATTGTTGTTTCAATAATTGTTGCTGCACAGTATTTTCCTTTATCAGATCAATAATTCATATTATTTGAATAATATTATTAGATAACATTATTGGCAATGTCTAGAAAATTCTGTCTAAGGAGAGGTTTGGTCATCTAATTGCGCGCTAGTAAGGAGAAATCCTTATTGGAAAGCCCCCTCTTTCCTGGGAACGGCCTGGTTGTCATAAATGTGATTCTGTAATATTATTTGTGAATAATTAATTATTGATTCATATGATAAGGAAATATTTATTTTATGTGGATATAAACGAGGGATATGTTTTTGTGGTTAATAATGAAGGAGTTAATGTTGAGGTTTTTATCAGTATTTTTGTCGGAATGGAGGTATTAAAAATTAGGGTTTTTGAGATATTTTGCGAGGGTTATAATTTTTAATCCGACCGTTGGATCGTGGTAATATTTGGATATGTTATACATATATAAGTTGAGTATATGTCCACAAATTTTGAACCGTTAAAAATGAACGTATGATTTATTATGAATTTTACGAGATGACTGGTTCAGAAATTATTGAATTTTTGGAGTTTATCATTTTGGTGGAAAATTCTAGAATTGGTGGGCCCCACTTGTGGTTGGTGAAGAAATATGTTGAATTATATTTCAAATGTGGTGGATGGGAATAGTAGCAGGTAAAGCCATCAGGTTGCAGGTCAAACCTACCAAAATTTTCCTATAAATAGAGGGCTAAGTTAGAATTGAAAATCACACCAGAAACATAAGTTTTCTCTCTTTCTCTCTCTATATTATGAAGCATATTTTGTGAGTATTTAGATACTTTGAGAGTTGCTATTCAATGCAAGTTTCCTTCAGCATCATATCCGATGTCCAGCCAGAAGTACTGCTCTTTTGAGGTAAGGGATAGTAAGGGATAGTAAGGGATTGTAAGGGATAGTAAGGGATAGTAAGGGATATTAAGGGATTTTAAGGGTTGTTATGATTTTCAGTTTCGTAATTTTTCTGATCTTTAAAAATTCTGGAAAAATTTGAAATGATATTTTGATGAGTTTTCTTGATTTTGTCCAAAAATAGTGATTTTTGGATGTATAGATTGAGAGTTATGAATTTTATGAGAAAAGACTATTTTAAAAGTAACCGCTTATAATTCCTTGTGGTTAACTCCAAAATTGATAAAATTTTTATTAGAAGTACATGTATATGATAGAAGTATACTATGTAAATTTTAGAATTTTTAGACAAAAGTACAATTTTTGATAAATGTCTAAATATTCGGCTATTTTGGCCATATGAAAAATAGTAAATGACTTTTAAAAATTCTGAGAAAAATATATGTTCACTATGGGACTATATTATGCTAAATCCCAGAAAAGAAATATTTTTGGAACTAATTTGGTATTTTTCATGAAAATGGTCTAGTTATGAGTAAATGAATTAAATATGTTTTGTGAAGTAAGAAAATTGGAAAATAGGATTTTATGGCTTGAGAATCCTATATGAGGTATATGCAGATTTTTGATGAGGGTTTTGATTATTGGTGATAAAATCTTATGAGTTTGGTATTTTAGAATGATTAAATGCATTATTTAGTAAAGTGTAAACAATTTAAATAAATTGTTTATAAGCTTAAGAAATATTATTCTTTCAATATCATTATACCAAAATACTGGTATGGATTTTATTGTGGAATTTCTACCTTTTTGTGTCGAGTTACTATTCATGAGTTACTATTCACGAGTTACTATTCACGATAAAAATTAGTTTCTTTTTCTAACCAAATTATAGTTGAGTTATGAATATTACTCTTGAGATTAAAACTATATGTTGATCATATTATTTTTATCATCATATATAACATTTTTATAACCCTGATATTAAAATTCTCTTTCATTGGAGTGTAAAGATGGGTAGATTATTGGTATGATCATGACTAGGGTTCTCTTTGGCCTGTAGTGCAAAGTTGAATTGTGACTGGTATGATCATGACCATTGAATTTATAATTGAATATCTTAAACTTAAGTGCAAAGGTGAATTGATCAACATGGTTGTAATTATTGTTTATATAAATTCTGAAATGATTATATATTTCTTTGAGATATGAATATATTTGGCCTGTAGTGCAAATATGAATTGTTGATGAATATCTTTGGCATGTAGTGCAAAGATGGCCTGTTGATGAATATCTTTGGCCTGTAGTGCAAAGATGAACTGTGGTTGAATATCTTTGGCCCGTAGTGCAAAGATGGTTTGTTGATGAATATCTTTGGCCCGTAGTGCAAAGATGGTTTGTTGATGAATATCTTTGGCCCGTAGTGCAAAGATGGATTTGTTAGTATGATTATAAACAGGAATTGTGATTTGGTATAACCATGATCTTTGATGTTTCAGGTAAAGACAGGTGATGAAAATATTCTTCGTCCTGGGTGCGAAGAAAAATTTATAGTCACAATTATGATTATGAGTTATTCATATGATTGTGGAAAGGAACTGTTGAGTGATGTTACATGGATAAAACATTGTTGGTGGATTTTTAACATGGAGAAGATAATAGACTTTATAGTCTATTTGACTCTTCTAATGGATTGCTCGTTCCGCTGCAACTATGGTTGAAATTTTTATCATTTACCATATGCTCTAAATCTCTTATTTATTATTGATGAAGACTATTGATAATTTAATTATCTTTAGTCATGATATTCTTTACTGAGCTAGTTGTGCTCACCCTTTTGCTTCACAATTCCTTTCAGGTAATAAGAGTGTAGCTGGGTCGAGCGGGGGTAACAAGGGAATAGAACGGTGGTCATCATTTAGTAGTTATATTTGGTGAAGAAAATAGGGTGAGGCGAACCCAACGTTGGAAGGGTGTTTTGTCACTATCATACAAGATGTCTAATGACATACAACCTCGTGTCATCATAGGACAGGGTTGTGCTCATCCACTTGCTGAGTATATCTATGAGCACTACCTATATAATCTTGGTATTTGTTTGAAGTATAATTCTCAGTTAGATACAGTGGAGATAATGATAAGTCAAGAGAAGACTCACCATTGGGAAGAATATGATAGTAATCTTCTCGTTTTTCTTTGGGGTCTATTGGGTCAACCAAGGATAATTCTGTGACCATATGATATCTATCATAACCTAGACGCATGGCCTCCCATGTACGAAGGTTTCCTTGAGCACTTTCCAAAGATTCTAATTTCTAAAACAGTTTTTGACTATACCTTTATGTTAGTATATATTTGTATCCAAACTCACAGCATATGTGTTGTTGTATTTTGCACGACAATTGTTGTAATAAAGTTACAGTTGTTTTCTGTACCATGTATTTGGCGACTCAGAATAGGTTGGATGGAATGGACCTATTTTGGGGGCGTCACAGGTGGTATCAGAGCTATAAGTAAAGAGCCCCGAGCCTCTCGCTGGTGACTTCCTGTTGATGGGGGATGCACCGAAGCCAGACTCTCCGTAGGGGACGCCGTTCTGCGGTGGCAAACTGATAGGTACCAATGTGAGGTGCTGTCCACTGATGGGACATTTGTCACAGGTGGTATCAGAGCTTAGGGATATGATCTCTGGCGGAGATCGGGGAATATAACTAGGAGGGGAGAGATGAGTAAATCCTTCGCTAGTGTGTCCTACCTAAGCTTATTTGTTGGTCAGTCATAATATCGGGATATTATGTGATATGTTAATTTGTTAAATTAACCCTTGTTTTGAAGCTGTATTCTAGAATGATATATGAAATACAAGAGATGAGCAATGGAGAAATTATGATGACAGGGAAGATGGAATCTGAAATGAAAGGAATGTATTCTCAATTCTTTGAAATACCAGGTACGTAAATTTCGAGGACGAAATTTCATAAGGAGGGGAGATTGTAAGACCCCGAATTTTATGAAATAAAAGTATTCAATTTTTCTTATAATTACAATTCAGTAAATGGTTAAATTGATAAAAAGTTAAAGTTATGGGTGAAATGTGAAAATTTTTCAAAATACACAAGTGGTTATAAAATAATCATTGTTGTCGGGGAATATTCGTTTGGTCGTGGAATATTCTTTCTGTCGGGGAATATTCGTACGACGGCGCAGCTATTTGTGGGCCCCATAACAGAATAACTGTCGGGTGAAGAAAACGACAAATTTAAGTTTTTACAAATAACGGCGTAGTTGTTACCGTTAACACTGTTGGAATACCCGGTGATTAAAATACAGTAATACGCGTTATTGCACAGTAGCACACGGTATTGCACAGTATTTTTGAAATTATTGATTCTTACGTAAGAAGACACTACTCAATAATGGTTACAGTAGTTATTATTCAATATTTTATTTTATTGATTCAATAATTGATGCGTTGATATTTTATATTATTGTTGTTTCAATAATTGTTGCTGCACAGTATTTTCCTTTATCAGATCAATAATTCATATTATTTGAATAATATTATTAGATAACATTATTGGCAATGTCTAGAAAATTCTATCTAAGGAGAGGTTTGGTCATCTAATTGCGCGCTAGTAAGGAGAAATCCTTATTGGAAAGCCCCCTCTTTCCTGGGAACGGCCTGGTTGTCATAAATGTGATTCTGTAATATTATTTGTGAATAATTAATTATTGATTCATATGATAAGGAAATATTTATTTTATGTGGATATAAACGAGGGATATATTTTTGTGGTTAAAAATGAAGGAGTTAATGTTGAGGTTTTTATCAGTATTTTTGTCGGAATGGAGGTATTAAAAATTAGGATTTTTGAGATATTTTGCGAGGGTTATAATTTTTAATCCGACCGTTGGATCGTGGTAATATTTGGATATGTTATACATATATAAGTTGAGTATATGTCCACAAATTTTGAACCGTTAAAAATGAACGTATGATTTATTATGAATTTTACGAGATGACTGGTTCAGAAAATGTTGAATTTTTGGAGTTTATCATTTTGGTGTAAAATTCTAGAATTGGTGGGCCCCACTTGTGGTTGGTGAAGAAATATGCTGAATTATATTTTAAATGTGATGGGTGGGAATAGTAGCAGGTAAAGCCATCAGGTTGCAGGTCAAACCTACCAAAATTTTCCTATAAATAGAGGGCTAAGTTAGAATTGAAAATCACACCAGAAACATAAGTTTTCTCTCTTTCTCTCTCTATATTATGAAGCATATTTTGTGAGTATTTAGATACTTTGAGAGTTGCTATTCAGTGCAAGTTTCCTTTAGCATCATATCCGATATCCAGCCAGAAGTACTGCTCTTTTGAGGTAAGGGATAGTAAGGGATTGTAAGGGATAGTAAGGGATAGTAAGGGATTTTAAGGGTTGTTATGATTTTCAGTTTCATAATTTTTCTGATCTTAAAAAATTATGGAAAAATTTGAAATGATATTTTGATGAGTTTTCTTGATTTTGTCCAAAAATAGTGATTTTTGGATGTATAGATTGAGAGTTATGAATTTTATGAGAAAAGACTATTTTAAAAGTAACCGCTTATAATTCCTTGTGGTTAACTCCAAAATTGATGACCATATGATATCTATCATAACCTAGACGCATGGCCTCCCATGTATGAAGGTTTCCTTGAGCACTTCCCAAAGATTCTAATTTCTAAAACAGTTTTTGACTATACCTTTATGTTAGTATATATTTGTATCCAAACTCACAGCATATGTGTTGTTGTATTTTGCACGACAATTGTTGTAATAAAGTTACAGTTGTTTTCTATACCATGTATTTGGCGACTCAGAATAGGTTGGATGGAATGGACCTATTTTGGGGGCGTCACAAGTTACCCAGTCATGGGTTAACTGACCCTAACCTCTCTTAGTGCCATGTTTGGCTAGCAACTAAGTTAAAACTCTTTATTTTAATAACACATTTACAATATAGTTTAATTAATGTCACACTCTTATAAGATAAATCTAATATTTTATTTAATTTACTTTAAATAAAATATATTAATTTTTCATAAATTCACGTAGTCACAATATTAATTATCTCTTTAATAAATAATAATAATTTATTAAATCTCTAATTAATAATTACATTAATTAAATAACATCATACTTAATTAAATATTTCATTTAATTCAATAAGCTCACACAATCACATACTCGAATAATAAAAATTCTCTATATTAATTTAATAAATGCAACACATATAATTAAATTAATCTACCACAATTGCATCAATTAATTATTAAATCTAATAATTAAATCCTTGAAAAATATTTATTTAATTCAATAAATATTTAAAATTAATTTACAAAATTCTCGTTCGTCACATCTGTACTATCTGGTAATGATAACACAAGTGCTTCACTTAATCTTTTCTTCAATTCTTGAAAACTCTGTTCACACTTCTTTGTCCACACATACTTAACAGTCTTCCTCGTCAGATTAGTTAATGGTGTCGCTATCATCGAGAAATCCTGAATAAACCTTCGGCAATATCCTGCCAATCCTAAGAAACTTCTGATCTCTGTCGGTGTCTTCGGTCGTCCCCAATTTTTCACCGCTTCCACTTTTGCTGGATCAACATAAATTCCTTCATTGTCGATGACATGTCCCAGAAATTGAACCCTCTTCAACCAGAACTCACACTTTGAATATTTTGCATATAGCTTCTCTTCTCTTAAGGTTTCCAATACTATTCGTAGATGTTCGGCACGTTCCTCTTCAGTCTTCGAATACACCAATATGTCATCAATGAACACAACCACAAATTTATCTAAATATGATTTAAATACTCTGTTCATCAAGTCCATAAAAGTTGATGGCGCATTCGTCAGTCCAAATGACATCACTAAGAACTCATAATGACCGTAACGAGTTCTAAATGATGTCTTTGGTACATCCTCCATTCTCACATTCAACTGATGATAACCAGTTCTTAGGTCAATCTTCGAAAAACATCTCGCTCCTTTAAGTTGATCGAACAGATCGTCTATTCTTGGTAACGGATATTTATTCTTGATTGTCACCTTATTCAACTCTCTATAATCCATACACAACCTCATCGAATCATCCTTCTTCTTTACAAACAACACCGGTGCTCCCCACGGAGAAACACTAGGTTGGATGTACTTCTTATCCATCAACTTTTGTAGCTGGATCATCAACTCTTTCATTTCTACCGGAGCCATTCGATACGGCGCTTTCGATATCGGCGTTATCCCTGGTACTAAATCAATCACAAACTCTATTTTTCTGTCTGGAGGAAGTCCCGAAAGTTCTTCTGGAAAGACATCCCCAAACTCATTAACTATAGGTATCTACTCCATGTCCGAATTCACCACCCGTGTATCCACTACATGAGCCAAATAACCTTCACACCCTTTTCGTAACATTCTCCTGGCCTGCATCATCGTTAGACAACTTGTTTGCCTTGGCAACTTGCTACCATAAAATACAACCTTAGATATATCTGCTGTCTTAAGTCGTATGCTCTTTTTTTGTCAATCTATAACTGTCTCATGGTTAAACAACCAATCCATCCCTAAGATAACATCAAATTCTCCTAAGCGTATCGGAATCAAATTCACGCTTAACTTATGTCCATTTATTTCCACATTACAGTTGTTATGGATAAACTCTACATGGATCACTTCTTTGTATGCAACTTCTATATTCATTGGGTTCTTTAACTTTTCACATGGTAAGTTTAATCTTCTAGCAAATTCATTAGACACAAATGAACAGGTAGCTCCCAAATCAAATAATACGTAGGCATTTATATCATTGATCGGAATAATACCTAACACCACCTCCTTTGATGCAACTGCGTCTTGAACAGTCATGTTGAACGTTCGAGCTGTCGGCTTGCTAGATAGAGGGTTATAGACCTCAAGATCATAAACTTTAGATAACCAAAATTAAACAAAATAAAAAGGGAATCCACAAGTTTAAGATTTATACCTAGATCTTTGAGCACTTCTTCTTAATCTTCCAAAGTAACTAACAAACTTAGGATGCATCAATGGTGTAACTCCTTCCTCTCTCTCCTCTTCCTCTCCATCGAATTTCTCTCCCCCTCTCTCTCTCTAATGTTTTTGCTTGGTTAGCTAAAGAGAAAGTAAGATGAAATAAAATAAAAGATGAAAGAGAATATGGTTTAATGTGTTGGACAAAAAAAATCTATAGATACATTATTATATCTATACATTATTGACTATCATATCTCTTCCCTTCTCTCTCCATATAACTTGTAATTGTGGTAAAATAAAGTGGCTAAGTCATATAGTGACACATAGGGGAGTTGGTGACCAAATGAAGAAAACCAACCAAAGTCACATGCCCATCTCTCCAATAAAGTGGTCGGATCCCTCCCCCCTTTATCCTCATTTTTTTACTTTATTCATAAATGCAATATGTGCTAAATTAGACCACCATCATGCCCCTCTTTAATTGGGCTAGGATTGGGCCAATCCTTTAATTCTTTTGGGCTTGAAATTTACTAGTTTAGTTTACTAATTAAAATGAACTTGGGCCTCCACAATTAAATAGTTGTGCTACTAGAATACTTGCCCATTAAATTTAATATTGGGCTAGCTTAACAATCAAATTATCTACAAGTCCAATGCTTAAATAAATTCTTGGGCTTGCTTAAATTACATGTCATCCTTAGTAATGTTAATCCTATTATCACATGAACTATTACTCATTATTATTGATATTTACACATTCTTATCGATCAATAATGTTAATTAACTTATATAACCCAATTAGACTTGTCTTATTCAAGTTTATTGAGTATTTAATTAGGGTTTAACACCTTAAATCTATTTTATAGATTATTAAAATACTTAAGTTAGTTCACTAACTTATTTACCTTATTAATGAGACTTCCTTTAAACATTAAAGCGTAGTATTCACATAATCACTTAATCATCCATAATCTATTACAGATTATTTAATACATTTATTTACAATATACCACAAAAATCCTTGGTTATTACATAGAGGTAAAGGCTCCAAGTACCCATGTGATGATATCAAATATACGAGTAGAACCAACTTTAATCGATAAAGTTAAAGATGCTCAAGCTACGGACATGGAGCTAATGCGTATGAAGAAGAAAGTGCAAGAAGGTGTTATTCCAGAAGCAAAAATTGATGAAGAAGGAATACTTCGAGTCAACTCCAGACTTTGTGTTCCTAACGATTCTGACTTGAAGCATAGAATCATGATGGAGGCACACAACACACCGTTTGTAATCCATCCTAGGAGTACTAAAATGTATCATAATCTTCGACATACATTTTGGTTGAGCAATATGAAAAGAGAGATCGCGGAGTTTATCTCAAGGTGTTTAACTTGTCAACGTGTAAAGGTAGAGCATCAAGTGTCAAAGGGTCCATTGCAACCTCTTGAGATTCTGAAATAGAAGTGGGAACACATTACTATGGATTTCATTACGGGTCTTCCCAAGGTTTCTCAAGGCATAGTTGCGATTTGGGTTATTGTTGATAAATTAACCAAGCCTGCCCATTTCTTGCCTATACGGGAGACTTATTCCCTTGAACGTCTTGCTCGTATGTACGTAAATGCAATTATAAGATTGTATGGCATGCCAGTATCCATAGTTTTGGATCGTGACACAAGATTTACTTCACAATTTTGGGTTAGCTTGCAGAAAGCTATGGGCACGGATTTACAATTCAGTTCGGCATACCATCCTCAAACTGATGGGCAATCAGAGAGGACTATTCAAACTCTTAAAGATCTATTAAGACTTTATGTCCTAGATTTCAAAGGGAGTTGGGATAAGTACCTACCATTGGTATAATTCTCCTACAACAACAGTTATCAAGCAAGTATAGGTGTGGCTCTATTTGAAGCATTGTATGGACGAAAGTGTCCCTCTCCAGTATGCTGGGACGAGGTGGGGGAGGCAACGTTGTTGGGACCAGAATTAGTATGAATAACTACAGAGAAGATTCAAATGATCCGACAACGTATACAAATGGCACCGGATCGACAAAAGAGTTATGCGGATCTTCATCGAAAGGGCGTAGAATTTAATATTGGGGATCATGTATTGTTACGTGTTGCACCATGGTAGGGAGTTACAAGATTTGGAAAGAGAGGAAAGCTCAATCCACGATTTGTTGGTCCATTTGAGATTCTTGACCGAATAGAAAATGTGGCCTATAGACTCGCATTACCTCCAAGCATGTCTCGTGTTCATAATGTTTTTCACATATCTATGCTTTGTAAATATATGAAAGACCCGAACCACATTATTGAGTTAGAACCGGACGAGATAGCCGATGATTTAACGTACGAGGAGGTACCTGTTAAGATCTTAGATAAGAAAGAGCATGTCCTATGCACGAAGGTTATACCACAAGTTAAGATTTTATGGAGGAACCATGCAATTGAAGAAATGACCTGGGAGTTAGAATCAAAAATGAAAGCGAGGTATCCTCACCTTTTTGAAACACCAAGTACGTACGTCAATTTCGAGGACAAAATTTCATAAGGGGAGGAGGTTGTAAGACCCTAACTTATTATAAATATAATCAAATTTGCTCTAATTATTATTATGAATAATAATGTGTTAATTTGATATAATGCTTTAGTTATGGGTGAAATATGTAAATTTTACAAAATAAGCAAGTGGTTATAAAATATTTATTGTTGTTGGGGAATATTCGTTTGGTCGTGGAATATTCTTTCTGTCGGAGAATATTCGTACAATGGCACAGCCATTTGTGGGCTCCATAACGGACGACGGTTGGATGAAGAAAATGACAAATTTGAGTTTTTACATATAATGGCGTATTTATTACCGTTAACACTGTTGGAATACTCGGAGGTTAAAATACAGTAATACGCGTGGTTGCATAGTAGCACACGATTTTGCACAGTATTTTTAAATTATTAATTCTTACGTAAGAAGGCACTACTCAATAATTGTTACAGTAATTACTGTTTAATATTTTGTTTTATTGGTTCAATAATTGCTGCGTTGATATTTTATATTATTGTTATTTCAATCATTATCACTGTACATTATTTTTCATTATCGGATCAATAATTCATATTATTTGAATAATATTATGAGATAACATTATTGATAATGTCTAGAAAGTTCTGTCAGGGATAGGTTTGGTCACCTAATTGCGCGCCAGTAAGGAGAAATCCTTATCGGAAAGCCCCCTTTTCCTGAGAACGGCCTGATTGTCATAATTGTGATTCTGTAATATTATTTATAAATAATTAATTATTGATTTATATGATAAGAAAATATTTATTTTATGTGGATATAATTGATGGATATATTTATTTTATGTGAAGGAATTAATGTTGAGGTGTTTCTGTCGGAATGAAGGTATTAAAAATTAAATCACTGTTTTTGAGATATATTGCGTGAGTTAAAATTTTTAATCTGACCGTTGGATCATTGTGATTTTTGGATATGTTATACATATATAAGTTGAGTATATGTCCACAAATTTTGAACCGTTAAAAATGAACGTATAATTTGTTATGAATTTTAAGAGGTGACTGATTCAGAAATTAAGTTATAAATGATTTTGGTGGAAAATTCTAGAATTGAGTGGGCCCCACTTGTGGTTGGTGAAAAAATGTGATGAATTTTATTTCAAATGTGGTGGGTGGCAATAGTAGCAGGTAAAACCATCAGGTAGCAGGTCAAGTCTGCTTCGGCGTGCTAACATTTTCCTATAAATAGAGGGCTAAGTTAGAATTCAAAATCACACCAGAAACATAAGCTTTCTCTCTTTCTCTCTCTATATTATAGAGCGTATTTTATGAGTATTTAGATACTTTGTGAGTTTCTATTTATCAGTACAAGTTTTCTTCAGCCTTATACTGATATTCCGATCAGAAGTACTGTTATTTTGAGGTAAGGGATGTTATTTTCTTCGTAATTGATATTATTTCTTTCAATATCATTATGTCGAAATATTGGTCTAAACTTTTTATCAAATTTGGAATTTTTTGTGTCGGGATTACTATTCACGTATACGGCACTATTCACGTATACGATACTATTCACCGAAAAATAAAAATTTCTTCTTTTTGTCCAAGATGTCTATTATGGTTACTATCTTTGATTGTATCCATGTTTTGATCTTTATTCTTGAATTTCGCTTCAAAATTGGTTATTATGGAGTATTATTGATCTTGGATAAACTGCAATACGAATCTCTAATATTTGTCCTTTTGTTTCACTGGATTCATTTTCTTTAAGATATTTTTCATCATCCTCAGTCCTAAATGATGATATTACTGAATATCTTTGGCCTGTAGTGCAAAGATGAATGATTACCTAATGAATATCTTTGGCCCGTAGTACAAAGATGAACAGGTGTTGAGATGAACATGACCAACTGGTGATACATATGAATATCTTTGGCCTGTAGTGCAAAGATGAATATTTGATTCAAGATGTATATTGATTGATGTTAAACGGATAAAATATTGATGATGGACTTTTAAATTTTAGAAGATAGTGGAATTCTTTCTCTACTTGACTCTTTTAATGGATTGTTATTTTCACTGCAGTTGTTGATCTAAAACTTGTTGTCTATTATATTTTATCATATTTTTTTCTGTTGAAGACTAATGATAAATTGTTGTATATTATCTTAGTCATAATATTCTTTACTGGGCTAGTTGAGCTCACCATTTTTCTTTTTGGAGTGATGATTCAAGATAGTTGTATTAGTAGTCCTCACTATTTTGTAAAATAGTGTATCAATAATTGTAATGAGGACTCCTTTTGAGTTTGTATACTCTCTATTAGACAATAGTTGTATTCAAACTCACAGTATATGTGTTGTCGTATTTTGCACGACAATTGTATTACTGAAGTTGTATTTGTTTATGTACCATGCATTTGGCGACTCAGAATGAGTGATGTATACCTATTTTGGGGGTGTCACATAAACTATTTAGCCTAATATAATATATAATAGGAATGAGGATTAATTAACCTAATGGTTAATTATTATTTGAGAATGCTAGTATTTAAATTGCATAATAGTAAATTAATTTAAGAGACTTATTTTAATATATCTCATTTATTATTTATTTTAACCTAATTAAGGAAAATTTAACTGGGTTATATGAATAAATTTATGTGAATAATTATTTAAATTCCAAAATGTGTAAAATAGAAATCTTAATTAAATAAAGTAGAGTAAGATAAAAATTCATGAGTTGGTTCATGTTATTTCACATGGCCAAAGCAATTAAATGAGAGCCCAAGATTTAGTCCAAATTAAATTGGATATTCTAGTAGCAAGTTAAGCAAATAATGCAATTAAAAATAAAATCAAATTGGGGCCAGTACACGGCTCATGAAAGGAGTATAAGCATGACTTTATTTTTAGAGATTTTCTAATATATCTAAAGATAAGAGAGAGAAATAAAAAGAGAAGAAGAAAAGAAGAAAGAGAAGAAGATAAGAAAGAGATAGAAGTTGGGAAAAGAAAAGGAGAGAAACGAGAGTGACAGAGATAGCCGAGTATGGATTAAGAAAGGAAGAGAAATCAAGGGGAAACCCCATATTTTTGCCATCCATCACCATCTTCATCTTCTTCCACCAAAAAATTCAAGAAAACTAGAGAGAGAAATTGATGGGTGGAGTGATTTGTCTTGATTTGGACTACGGGAGAACTCAAGGAAAAAGGGTTGAGGATTCTAGCAAGATCTAGATCATCATCTAGCATCTAAAGGAAGAATCAAGGAAGTAAGTTCTTGAAATTTTAAATTTATATTTTCCTCCTAAAATCTTCAGATCTACTAAGTAAATGTTTATGTTAATGCTTCTAGTTTTGGTATATTGTGATTATATGAGTTATGAGTCCATAGAATCTAAAATGAACTGATTTAGATGTGTAAAACTTGATATATGAAGATTTGAAGGAGAAAGAATAGAAAATTTTCGCAAAGAACAAACCTTAGAAAATCTAGTGTACTGTTGCCCCTAAAAGGAAATTTTGGGGTTAGTTAGGTTGTTCAAAAATTCTGGGCTTTTGGTATGTTATAGTACACTGAATAATATTTCAATAGAATCCAAAACGGAATAACTCCGACTTCGGATGAGGGAGTTATGACATTCAGAAGGAGCATAGTCAAAACTGTCCTATAAATCGCGAACAGTTCCCTTCCATGAACTTTTTAGACTAATGTGTTCAGAATTTGGAAATATATCATTAGATAAAAGTTGTAGTCCTGGAAGTTAGCTTCGTGTGGGCTTAAGAATCGCTCAAAAATGTTTCAAAACGAGAGAGTTATTATGATTATTTTAACGAGATAGGGTAAAATCTAGAATTACCGAAAAATAAACTATCCAAAAATTTGCAGAGGAATTTTCGGCCATTTGATAATTGAAATATAATCAGGCCTTTTGGGACATGAAAATATATGATATAAAGTAGCTCTTGTCCAAAGATGAGCTTATTCCGACTTAAATCGATCGAGTTATGGCCATTTCAATTTTGGGATTTTCCGATAAAAACGACTATAACTGGAGTTCTATAACTCACAGGCCACGAAATTTAAACGGTAAGTTCACGGTAATACATGTACGATTTTGCCAAGAGTTGGAAATTTTTGGAGTTGAGCATGATATAACTAATTTTCTCAAGTTACGAACTAAAAATGGACTTTTGAAAAATATTAAAGGAAATTGAAAATTTTCAAAAAAATTATTTTTGTTTATGGAATATATGTATATATGTGTGGCCAAAAGAAAAAAATATATATAAGATGAGTTGGTATTTTTCATGGTTATGATTAAGTTTAGAATAATTGAGAAAATTAGATTATATTAAGTCCTAAAAATTGTTAATATGATTTTAGTGACCAATGATCATTAATATAAGAGTAATTTGGTCATTTTTGATAAAATGTTATGTGAAAGGTTTGATAAGTTTATAAATAAATAAAATATTATTAAACAATTAATAGTATTAGTAAATAAATAAAATATTATTAAATAATATTGGATAATGATTAAAATATTATTAAATGAATAATAATATTAGATAATTATTAAAATATTATTAACTGATTAATAATTTTTGTAAATGAGGAAGATATTAGTAAATGATTGAATATTATTAAAGGGTTAATAATATTAGAAAGTGATTAAAATATTATTAAATGATTAATAATATTTGTGAATGATTAAGATTTTATTAAATGTTAAGAAGTGATTAAATATTATTAAGTGATTAATAATATTAAGCAACTAAAATATTATTAAAGGATTAATAATATTAGACAAGAGTTTAAGTTGATGATTAAATGATAGTAATATTATCGAGGGATGATAATATTACTAGTAAGTTAAAGAATTAGTCAATGTTTGATCATCTGGCTAAATATTAGCTAATTTATTATTCGAGTAATAGTATTGTAAGCTAAAAAGTATGATATGCTGATTGAAAGATTAATCTTAATAATGATAGGTCTTTACAATAAAGAGATTGCGTAGCATTAATCGACGGTACAGGCAAGTTTCTCTAACTCAAACTTAAGTTGTATTTTCAAAGCATGTTGGTGAATAATTATTGTTGATTATTCACATCTATACTGATTATTGATTCGCACTTAGTGTATATTGCATATGTTCTTCAGGTATGAAAGGCTGATCACATTCATTACTATAAGGTTTAGTTAAATTGTTCATGGTCATTGTTGACCTCCAAACATTATTGATTCAGTCATTCAATTATTGAAACTTGATTAATGTTATTTCACAATTATTACATTACTGAAAACTTGAAAGCTTATTATTTCTTTCCAATCATGATATATCTTCACTTTACTTAAACTTGTTCGGCAAAATAGTTGTTGACCCTTGCTATATCATGATAACATTTTCATATTTAGGCAAAGGCTCGAATAAAGACAAAGGCAAAGGAAAATTCCAGAATTTGACTGTTATGGAGTTAAAATTGTAAAAGTATTTGATGCAAATGGCATTGTAAATCGTGTAGGATATTGAAAGTATGTATTACGTTAAGGTTGTAGACCTTGGGGATTATGTTGTAAAAGTAATTTATGTTTACATCTTTCGCAATAGTTATAGAAATGATGTATCATAACGTACCATATCTGAGGTAAAAAGTACATGGATTTGGGGACATCATATGTGTTGTGATACTAAATGGTGTAGGATTATTTGGGAATGTGAGTAGTAACTATTTAACCTACGCGCAAGGCAAGTTTCTTACCCTACCTTGTTTATAATTCAGCAAGTTTTCTATCCTTATTTGTTCAAGTTCTATAACTCTAATCATTAATGAGCAAGATTCTAGTTCTTGTTCTCGTTATTTAAAGCTTGGACTATTTTTGTGACGCCCGAAAATAGGTTTACATCACCTATTCTGAGTCGCCAAATACATGGTACAGAATATAAATACAATCTTAAATATACAACACGAGCTGTGAGTTTTAATACAAATATTATCTTCTAGCCAATATCTACTCTCAGAATAAGTCCTCATTACATTTAGTATCACACTATTTTATAGAATAGTGAGGACTATTTTAGACACCATCTCGGACCGTCACTCTGTTCCCCGACTAGTCCCGGCTATGTTCTCATTTCCTGAAGAGAATAGTGAAAGAAAGGGTGAGTTCAACTAGCCAAGTAAGAAATATTATGACTAAGATAATGCAGAATAAATTATCATTAGTCTTCAACAATGTTAAACTGATAAAATATAATAGACATTAAGTTTAACTGCAGCAGAACAAGCAATCCATTAAAAGAGTCAAGTAGAGAATAAAATCTACTATCTTTTATGATTTAAAAGGTTTTTCATCACTTTTATCGCTGGGACTTAGCTAAATAAATAATCCACATCATCCCTGCACTACGACCAAGGATATTCATTAGTATCACGACCACAAACTATCCATGCACTATGGGTCAAGGATATTCGTGTATTCATCAATAGCCATGATCATGCCAACAACTGTCCATCAATGCACTACGGGCCAATAAGAACTTTTACCACATCATTTGTAACATTACGGTCATGATTACACCGAATAATCCCTGGTCAAAATCATACCAAGTCAATCTATGCACTACAGGCCACATATGACTTTCAACATAATATAAACATATGGATGATGACAATGATATAAGAATTCAATAAAAACAAGTTCAATAATTAATTTATCCAGGAACTAATAACGTCCAAATTGTCAACATGATACTTCTTTGTTGAGTAAAATTCTAGAATGCTCAGAAGAATATTTCCATGAAAAGATACTGGATGAAGCGCAAATATCAAGGATATTCTACTAATTTCATGGAGTATAGAAGTCAAAACTTTAACCAACTCAGTATAATAAAGAATGGAATAACAAAAGAAATCACCATGCATGCGATAGACCGCACATGTAAGTTATTCCAACAGAATAATAAATAACGGAACTAGGTCTGGCGTAAAACGCACAGACAGGATATTCCAACAGAATAATAAAAACGGAACCAGGCCGGCGTAAAACGCACAGACATGATATTCCAACAGAATAATAAAGACGGAACTAGGTCCGGCGTAAAACGCACAGACATGATGTTCCAATAGAATAATTAATAACGGAACCAGGTCATGCATAAAGCACATACAAGATATTCCAACAAAATAATAAAGAATGGAATAATAGAAGAATTTCACCATGTATGCGGTACTTCGCATAGACAGGTTATTCCAACATAATAACA
This sequence comes from Panax notoginseng, assembly GCA_016801055.1. Classification (NCBI taxonomy): domain Eukaryota; kingdom Viridiplantae; phylum Streptophyta; class Magnoliopsida; order Apiales; family Araliaceae; genus Panax; species Panax notoginseng. The sequence continues at coordinate 139,719,865 of CM029017.1, forward strand.
AAGAATTGAATAACAGAAGTTCTCTTCACAAATACAAAAGAAATAATATCCCTTACCTTAGAAAGAAGAGTACTGGATATAGGAGTAGTGAAGTAGCAGAACACTTTTCTTCTTTCTCTCTATAGTTTCTCTCTCTAGAGTTTCAGTGAATTCGTAAGAAATAATGAAGTAATGAGCTTCTATTTTTAGAAGAATGGAGTGCATAGTAATTAAACCATGAACGGTCCTGATTAATTTACTTTAAACAGATGGTCCAGATTGGTTTACAATAAAATATAATATATTCTATTTATAGTCTAATAAAACGAATAACTTTATAAAGTATTCTATTTTATATAAAAAGATTTTACTCTGTAAACACTATGCAGGCACTATGTAAACACTTTGCATAATAAAATATAATATATTCTAATTATTGTCTAATAAAACAGATAACTTTATAAAAGTATTCTGTTTTATATAAAAAAAATTTTACTATTAGCCTAATAAAACGAATAACTTTATAAAAGTATTATGCTTTATATAAAAAACTTTTCTGTTTTATTACATTAATAATACTAATAAAATAAAATTTCATCATCATTATTATTATTCACACTATTAATCGACCAGGTCATTCCCAGGAAAGATGGGGCTTTTCAATAAGGATTTCTCCCTATTGGCACGCACTTAGGTGACCAAACCTCTCCTTGGCAGAACTTATAGACATCGTTAATATTGCAAATAATAATATTAATAACTTTGTCATTTCAATTATTGATTTAATAATATATAAAATATCGACAATAATTGAATAAAACTGAATGACTTCTCACGTAAGCATCAATAATCAATACCGTGTGCTACTATGTAACCACGCGTATTACTGTACTTTTACTACCGAGTAGTTCAACAGCATTAACGGTAAAACTTCCACTATTATTTTTAATAAAATATTTTTGTCGTTTTCTCAATCCGATAATAATTATGTTGTGGGGTCCACCAATGATTGTGCTGTCGTACGAATATTCCCTATTAAAACGAATATTCCCCGACCAATCGAATATTATATAACAACTTGCGTACTTTGTAAAATTTATAAATATAACCCACAGCTATAACATTATATCAAATTTATTCCATAATATTTAAAAATGATATTTATAGAAAATTCATTTTTATTCATAAAAGTTGGGGTCTTACAATCTCCCCTTCTTAAGAAATTTCGCCCTTGAAATTAGGGTACGTACCTGGTATGTCAAAGAGGTAAGGATACCTTGATTTCATTTCAGATTCTAACTCCAGGTCATTTCCTCAACATCGTAGTTCCTCCATAAAACTTTGACTTGAGGTATAATCTTGGAGCGTAGAATATGTTCCTTCTTATCTAAGATTTGAACAGGAACCTCTTCATACGTTATATCTTCCGCTATTTCGTCCGGTTCTAACTCAATAATGTGGTTCGGGTCGTTCACATATTTACGTAACATGGATATATGAAAAATGTTATGAACACGAGACATATTTGGAAGTAAAGCGAGTCTATAGGCCATAGTTCCTATTCGATAGAGGATTAAAAATGGGTCAATAAATCGAGGATTAAGCTTTTCTCTCTTTCCAAATCTCGTAACTCTTTTCTATGGAGCAACACGTAACAACACATGATCTCCAATATCGAATTCCACGTCATTTCAATGAAGATTAGCATAACTCTATTGTCGATCTTGTGAGGTTTTTATATGTTTTCGGATCGTTTGAATCTTTTCCGTAGTCATACGTACCAACTTTGGTCCCAACAATGTTATTTCACCCACCTCATCCCAGCATACTGGAGAACGACACTTTTTTCTATACAACGCCTCGAATGGAGCCATGCCAATACCTGTTTGATAACTGTTGTTGTAGGAAAACTCCACCAATGGTAAGAACTTGTCCCAACTTCCCTTGAAGTCAAGGACACAAAGTCTTAATAAATCATCAAGAGTTTGAATAGTCCTCTCTGATTGTCCGTCTGTTTGAGGATGATATGCCGAACTAAATCGTAAATCCGTGCCCATAGCTTTTTGCAAACTAACCCAAAATCGTGAAGTGAATCTTGGGTCTCGATCAGAAACTATGGATACTGGCATACCATGTAATCTTACAACCTCGTTTATGTACATACGAGCAAGACGTTCAAGTGTATAAGTTTCTCGTAAAGGTAAGAAATGAGCAGATTTGGTCAATCTATCAACAATGACCCAAATTACATCTATGCCTTGAGAAACCTTGGGAAGACCAGTAACGAAATCCATAGTAATGTGATCTCACTTTCATTCTAGAATTTCAAGTGGTTATAATGGGCCTTTTGGTACTTGATGTTCTGCCTTGACTCGTTGACAAGTTAGACACCTTGAGATAAACAGCGCTATCTCTCTCTTCATATTGCTCCACCAAAATATATGACAAATGTGACGCCTGTAACGACCCCAAAATAGGTCCATTCCATCCAACCTATTCTGAGTCGCCAAATACATGGTACAGAAAATAACTACAACTTTATTACAATAATTGTCGTGCAAAATACAACAACATATATGATGTGAGTTTGGATACAAATATATAACAAATGTGACTCATGTCCCAACCGTGGACAGCACCTCACAATGACACCTTACATAAAGGTATAGTCAAAAACTATTTTAGAAATTAGAATATTTGAGAAGTGCTCAAGGAAACCTTTATACATGGGAGGCCATGCTTCTAGGTTGTGATAGATATCATATGGCCACAGAATTATCCTTGGTTGACCCAATATACCCCAAAGAAAAACGAGAAGATTACTATCATATTCTTCCCAATGGTGAGTCTTCTCTTGACATATCATTATCTCCACTGTCTCTAATTGGAAATTATACTTCAAACAAACACCAAGATTATATAAGTAGTGCTCGTAAAGATACTCAGCAAGTGGATGAGTACAATCCTGTCTTATGATGATACGAGGTTGTATGTCATTAGATATCTTATATGGTAGTGGAAAAACACCCTTCCAACGTTGGGTTCGCCTCACCCTATTGGATTCACCAAATATATCTACTACATGAACCTTTCTATACTGCTTATGGAGAACTCCACAGCTAGAGACCACCGTTCTATTTCCCCGTTACCCTCGCTCGACCCAGCTACACTCTTATTACCTGAAAGGAATTGTGAAACAAAAGGGTGAGCACAACTAGCCCAGTAAAGAATATCATGACTAAAGATAAATAAATTATCAATAGCCTTCAACAGTAATAAATCAGAGATTTAGAACATATGGTAGATGATAAAAATTTTCAACCATAGTTGCAGCGGAACGAGCAATCCATTAGAAGAGTCAAATAGACTATAAAGTCTATTATCTTCTCCATGTTAAAAATCCACCAACAATGTTTTATCCCTGTAACATCAATCAACAATTCTGGTCCACAATCATATGAATAACTCATAATCATAATTGTAGTTCTAAATTCCTCTTCTCATCCAAGACGAGATAATTTTCATCACCTATCTTTACCTGAAACATCAAAGATCATGGTTACACCAAATCACATTTCCTGTTCATAATCATACTAATAACTTCATCTTTGCACTACGGCCAAAGATATTCATTTCTATCACCAGTTGGTCATGTTCATCTCAACATCTGTTCATCTTTGCACTACTGGCCAAAGATATTCAACAACATGTCATCTTTGCACTACGGGCCAAAGATATTCATCAACAATTCATCTTTGCACTACAGGCCAAAGATATTCCTCAACAGTTCATATTTGCACTACGGCCACATATATTCATCAACATTTCATATTTGCAGTACAGGCAAAATATATTAATATCTCAAAGAAATATATAATCATTTCAGAATTTATATAAACAATAATTATAACCATGTTGATCAATTCACCTTTGCACTTAAGCTAAAGATATTCACTTATAAATTCAATGGTCATGATCATACCAGTCAACAATTCAACTTTGCACTACTGGCCAAAGATATTCATCAACAATTCATCTTTGCACTACAGGCCAAAGATATTCCTCAACAGTTCATATTTGCACAACAGGCCAAATATATTAGTATCTCAAAGAAATATATAATCAATTCAGAATTATATAAACAATAATTATAACCATGTTGATCAATTCACCTTTGCATTTAAGCTAAAGATATTTAATTATAAATTCAATGGTCATGACCATACCAATCAACATTTCAACTTTGCACTACTGGCCAAAGGGAACCCATAGTCATGATCATACCAACAATCTACCCATCTCTACACTCAAGTGAAAGAGAATTTCAACATCAGGGTTATAAAAATATTATATATGATAATAAAATCAATATAATCAACATATAGATTTAATCTCAAGAGTAATATTCTTAAATCAACTATAATATGGTTAGAAAAAGAAACCAATTTTGTCGTGAATAGTAACTCGTGAATAGTAACTCGTGAATAGTAATTTATGAATAGTAACTCGACATGAAAAATGTAGAAATTCTATAATAAAATCCATAACAATATTTCGATGTAATGATATTGAAAGAATAATATTTCTTAAGCTTATAAACAATTTATTTAAATTATTTACACTTTACTAATTAATGCATTTAATCATCATAAAATGCCAACTCTTAAGATTTCATCATCAATAACCAAAACCCTCATCAAAAAAATCTGCATATACCTCATATAGGATTCTCAAGCTATAAAATCCTATTTTTCAATTTTCTTACTTCACATAACATATTTAATTCATTTTCTCATAACTAGACCATTTTTATGAAAAATACCAAATCAGTTCCAAAAATATTTCTTTTCTGGAATTTAGCATAATATAGTCCCATAGTGAAAATATATTTTTCTCAGAATTTTTAAAAGTCATTTACTATTTTTCATATGGCCAAAACAGCCGAATATTTAGACATTTATCAAAAATTATACTTTTATCTAAAAATTCTGAAATTCACAGAGTATACTCCTATCATATACATGTACTCCCAATAAAAATTTCATTAATTTTGGAGTTAACCACAAGGAGTTATAAGGGTTTACTTTTGAAATAGTCTTTTTCCATAAAATTCATAACTCATAATCTATACATCCAAAAATCACCATTTTTGGACACAATCAAGAAAACTCATCAAAATATCATTTCAAATTTTTCCAGAATTTTCTGAAGGATGGAAGAAGTACGAACTGAAAAATATAACAACCCTTAAAATCCCTTACTATCCCTTACCTCAAAAGAGCAGTACTTCTGATCGGTATAAGGCTGAAAGAAACTTGCACTGATGAATAAAAACTCTCAAAGTATCTAAATACTCACAAAATATGCTTCATAATATAGAGAGAGAAAGAGAGAAAGCTTATGTTTCTGGTGTGTTTTTCAATTCTAACTTAGCCCTCTAATTATAGGAAAATGATAGCACGCCGAAGCAGACTTAACCTGCAACCTGATGACTTTACCTGCTACTATTTCCACCCACCACATTTGAATAAAAATCTCAGTACATTTCTTCGCCAACCAAGAGTGGGGCCCACCAATTCTAGAATTTTCCACCAAAATGATTAACTCCGAAAATTCAACAATTTCTGAACCAGTCATCTCGTAAAATTCATAACAAATCATACGTTCATTTTTAACGGTTCAAAATTTGTGGACATATACTCAACTTATATATGTATAACATATCCAAATATTACCACGATCCAACGGTTGGATTAAAAATTATAACCCTCGCAAAATATCTCAAAAACCCTAATTTGATTTTCAATACCTCCGTTCCGACAAAAATACAGATAAAGAACCTCAACATTAACTCATTCATTTTTAACCACAAAAATATATCCCTCATTTATATCCACATAAAATAAATATTTCCTTATCATATGAATCAATAATTAATTATTCACAAATAATATTACAGAATCACATTTATGACAACCAGGCCGTTCCCAGGAAAGAGGGGGCTTTCCAATAAGAATTTCTCCTTACTGAAGCGCAATTAGATGACCAAACCTCTCCTTAGATAGAACTTTCTAGACATTGCCAATAATGCTATCTAATAATATTATTCAAATAATATGAATTATTGATCTGATAATGTGAAATACTGTGCAGTGACAATTATTGAACAACAATAATATAAAATTTCAACGTAGCAATTATTGAATCAATAAAATAAAATATTGAACAGTAATTACTGTAACAATTATTGAGTAGTGCCTTCCTCCGTAAGAATCAATAATTCAAAAATACTGTGCAATCCGTGTGCTATTGTGTAACAACGCGTATTACTGTATTTTAACCACCGGGTATTCCAACAGTGTTAACGGTAATAACTACGCCGTTAATTATAAAAACTCAATTTTTGTCGTTATCTTCATCCGACAGTTATTCGTTATGGGGCCCACAAATGGCTGTGCCGTCGTACGAATATTCTCCGATAGAAATAATATTTCACGACCAAACGAATATTCCCCGACAACAATGATTATTTTATAACCACTTGCTTATTTTGAAAAAAATTCATATATCACCTTTAACTTTAACTTTTTATCAATTTAACCATTTACTGAATCGTAATTCTAAGAAAAATTGAATACTTTTATTTCATAAAATTCGGGGTCTTACAATCTCCCCTCCTTATGAAATTCTGTCCTCGAAATTTGCGTACCTGGTATTTCAAAGAGTTGAGAATACCTTGCTTTCATTTCAGATTCCATCTTCCCTGCCATCACGATTTTTCCATTGATCATCTCCTGTATTTCAGATATCATTCTAGAATACAGATTCAAAACAAGGGTTAATAGTCATGTCATATATTATCCCTATACTCTGACCGACCAAATAAACACCAAATAAACTTAGTCAGGTCATACTAGCGAAGGAATTCCCCGTCTCTCCCCTCCTAGTTCTTGTCTCACATCTCAGCCAGGGATCATATCCCTAAACTCTGATACCAAAATGTAACGACCCCAAAATAGGTCCATTCCATCCAACCTATTCTGAGTCGCCAAATACATGGTACAGAAAACAACTACAACTTTATTACAACAATTGTCGTGCAAAATACAACAACATATATGCTGTGAGTTTGGATACAAATATATACCAAATGTGACTCATGTCCCAACCGTGGACAGCACCTCACAATGACACCTTACGTAAAGGTATAGTCAAAAACTATTTTAGAAATTAGAATATTTGAGAAGTGCTCAAGGAAACCTTTATACATGGGAGGCCATGCTTCTAGGTTGTGATAGATATCATATGGCCACAGAATTATCCTTGGTTGACCCAATATACCCCAAAGAAAAACGAGAAGATTACTATCATATTCTTCCCAATGGTGAGTCTTCTCTTGACATATCATTATCTCCACTGTCTGTAAATTATACTTCAAACAAACACCAAGATTATATAAGTAGTGCTCGTAAAGATACTCAGCAAGTGGATGAGCACAATCCTGTCTTATGATGATTCGAGGTTGTATGTCATTAGATATCTTATATGGTAGTGGCAAAATACCCTTCCAACGTTGAGTTTGCCTCACCCTATTAGATTCACCAAATATAACTACTAAATGAACCTTTCTATACTGCTTAGGGAGAACTCCACAGATAGAGACCACTGTTCTATTTCTCCGTTACCCTCGCTCGACCCAGCTACACTCTTATTACCTGAAAGGAATTATGAAACAAAAGGGTGAGCACAACTAGCCCAGTAAAGAATATCATGACTAAAGATAAATAAATTATCAATAGCCTTCAACAGTAATAAATCAGAGATTTAGAACATATGGTAGATGATAAAAATTTTTAACCATAGTTGCAGCGAAACGAGCAATCCATTAGAAGAGTAAAATAGACTATAAAGTCTATTATCTTCTCCATGTTAAAAATCCACCAACAATGTTTTATCCCTGTAACATCAATCAACAATTCTGGTCCACAATCATATGAATAACTCATAATCATAACTGTAGTTCTAAATTCCTCTTCTCATCCAGGACGAAGATAATTTTCATCACCTATTTTTACCTGAAACATCAAAGATCATGATTACACCAAATCACATTTCCTGTTCATAATCATACTAATAACTTCATCTTTGCACTACGACCAAAGATATTCATTTCTATCACCAGTTGGTTCATCTCAACATCTGTTCATCTTTGCACTACTGGCCAAAGATATTCAACAACATGTCATCTTTGCACTACGGGCCAAAGATATTCATCAACAATTCATCTTTGCACTACAGGCCAAAGATATTCCTCAACAATTCATATTTGCACTACGGCCATATATATTCATCAACAGTTCATATTTGCACTACAGGCAAAATATATTAATATCTCAAAGAAATATATAATCATTTCAGAATTTATATAAAAAATAATTATAACCATGTTGATCAATTCACCTTTGCACTTAAGCTAAAGATATTCAATTATAAATTCAATGGTCATGATCATACTAATCAACATTTCAACTTTGCACTACTGGCCAAAGGGAACCCATAGTCATAATTATACCAACAATCTACCCATCTTTACACTCAAGTGAAAGAGAATTTCAACATCAGGATTATAAAAATGTTATATATGATAATAAAATCAATATAATCAACATATAGATTTAATCTCAAGAGTAATATTCTTAAATCAACTATAATATGGTCAGAAAAAGAAACTAATTTTGTCGTGAATAGTAACTCGTGAATAGTAACTCGACATAAAAAAGGTAGAACTTTCATAATAAAATCCATACCAATATTTCGATGTAATGATATTGAAAGAATAATATTTCTTAAGCTTATAAATAATTTATTTAAATTGTTTACACTTTACTAATTAATGTATTTAATCATCATAAAATGCCAACTCTTAAGATTTCATCATCAATAACCAATATCCTCATCAAAAAAATCTGCATATACCTCATATAGGATTCTCAAGCCATAAAATCCTATTTTTCAATTTTCTTACTTCACATAACATATTTAATTCATTTTCTCATAACTAGACCATTTTTATGAAAAATACCAAATCAATTCTAAAAATATTTCTTTTCTAAAATTTAGCATAATATAGTCTCATAGTGAACATATATTTTTCTCAAAATTTTTAAAAGTCATTTACTATTTTTCATATGGCCAAAACAGCCGAATATTTAGACATTTATCAAAAATTATATTTTTATCTAAAAATTCTAAAATTCACAGAGTATACTCCTATCATATACATGTACTCCCAATAAAAATTTCATCAATTTTGGAGTTAACCACAAGGAGTTATAAGGGTTTACTTTTGAAATAGTCTTTTTCCATAAAATTCATAACTCATAATCTATACATCCAAAAATCACCATTTTCGGAAACAATCAAGAAAACTCATCAAAATATCATTTCAAATTTTTCTAGAATTTTTTGAAGGATGGAAGAAGTACGAACTGAAAAATATAACAACCCTTAAAATCCCTTACTATCCCTTACCTCAATAGAGCAGTACTTCTGATCGGTATAAGGCTGAAGGAAACTTGCACTGATGAATAGAAACTCTCAAAGTATCTAAATACTCACAAAATATGCTTCATAATATAGAGAGAGAAAGAGAGAAAGCTTATGTTTCTGGTGTGTTTTTCAATTCTAACTTAGCCCTCTATTTATAAAAAAATGATAGCACGACGAAGCAGACTTAACCTGCAACCTGATGGCTTTACCTGCTACTATTCCCACCCACCATATTTGAATTAAAATATCGGCACATTTCTTCACCAACCAAGAGTGGGGCCCACCAATTCTAGAATTTTCCACCAAAATGATTAACTCCAAAAATTCAACAATTTCTAAACCAGTCATCTCGTAAAATTCATAACAAATCATACGTTCATTTTTAACGGTTCAAAATTTGTGGACATATACTCAACTTATATATGTATAACATATCCAAATATTACCACGATCCAACGGTCGGATTAAAAATTATAACCCTCGTAAAATATCTCAAAAACCCTAATTTGATTTTTAATACCTCCGTTCCGACAAAAATACAGATAAAACACCTCAACATTAACTCCTTCATTTTTAACCACAAAAATATATCCCTCATTTATATCCACATAAAATAAATATTTCCTTATCATATGAATCAATAATTAATTATTCACAAATAATATTACAGAATCACATTTATGACAACCAGGCCGTTCCCAGGAAAGAGGGGGCTTTCCAATAAGAATTTCTCCTTACTGGCGCGCAATTAAATGACCAAACCTCTCCTTAGACAGAACTTTCTAGACATTGCCAATAATACTATCTAATAATATTATTCAAATAATATGAATTATTGATCTGATAATGGGAAATACTGTGCAGTGACAATTATTGAACAACAATAATATAAAATTTTAACGTAGCAATTATTGAATCAATAAAATAAAATATTGAACAGTAATTACTGTAACAATTATTGAGTAGTGCATTCCTCCGTAAGAATCAATAATTCAAAAATACTGTGCAATCCGTGTGCTATTGTGTAGCAACGCGTATTACTGTATTTTAACCGCCGGGTATTCCAACAGTGTTAACGGTAACAACTACGCCGTTAATTATAAAAACTTAATTTTTGTCGTTATCTTCATTTGACAGTTATTCGTTATGGGGCCCACAAATGGCTGCGCCGTCGTACGAATATTCTCCGACTGAAAGAATATTCCACGGCCAAACGAATATTCCCCGACACAATGATTATTTTATAACCACTTGCTTATTTTGAAAAAAAATTCATATATCACCTTTAACTTTAACTTTTTATCAATTTAACCATTTACTAAATCGTAATTATAAGAAAAATTGAATACTTTTATTTCATAAAATTCGGGGTCTTACAACGCCCCCAAAATTAGGTATACATCACCCATCTTGGGTCGTTAGATACATAGTACAGAATACAATTACAACTTACTAATACAACTGTCGTGTACAATACGACGAAACATAAACTGTGAGTTTGAATACAAATATTATCTTCTAGAGAGTATTCATACTCAAAAGGAGTCCTCATTACATTTATTAACACACTATTACATAGAATAGTGAGGACTACTAACTAATACTATCATTCGGACCATCACTCCGTTCCCCGACTTGCCCTAGCTACGTTCTCATTTCCTGAAGAGAACAGTGAAAGAAAGGGTGAGCTCAACTAGCCCAGTAAGAAATATTATGACTAAGTTAATGCAGAATAAATTATCATTAGCCTTCAACAATGTTAAACTGATAAAATATAATAGACATCAAGTTTAACTGCAGCGGAACAAGCAATCCATTAAAAGAGTCAAGTGGAAAATAAACTCTACTATCTTTTATGATTTAAAAGGTTTTTCAACACTGTGATCGCTGGGACTCAGCTTAATAAAATAATCCACATCATCGAATCACCCCTGCACTACGGCCAAGGATATTCGTGTATTCATTAATGGTCATGATCATGCCAACAACTGTCCATCAACGCACTACGGGCCAATGAGGACTTTTACCACATCATTTGTAACATTACGGTCATGATTATACCGAATAATCCCTGGTCATAATCATACCAAGTTCATCTATGCACCACAGGCCACAGATGAATTTTAACATTTTATAAACATGAGGATGATGACAATGATATAAGAATTCAATAAAACAAGTTCAAGAATTAATTTATCCAAGAATTGACAACGTCCAAATTGTCAACATGATACTGCTTTGTGGAGTAAAATTTAAGAATGCTTAGAAGAATATTTTCATGAAAAGATACTAGATGAACCGCAATTATCAAGGATATTCCACAAATTTCATGGAGTATAGAAGTCAAAACTTAACCAATGAGTATAATAAAGAATGGAATAACATAAGAAATCACCATGCATGCGATAGACCGCACAGACAGGTTATTCCAACAGAATAATAAATAATGGAACCAGGTCCGGCGTAAAACGCACAGAAAGGATATTTCAACAGAATAATAATAAAGACGGAACCAGGTCCGGTGTAAAACACACAGACAGGATGTTCCAATAGAATAATAATAAAGACGGAACCAGGTCCGGTGTAAAACACACAGACAGGATGTTCCAACAGAATAATAATAAAGACGGAACCAAGTCCGGTGTAAAACACACAGACAGGATGTTCCAACAGAATAATAGAAGAATGTCACCAAGTATAGGGTAGACCGCGTATACAGGTTATTCCAACAGAATAATGAGAAATGGAATAACAACAGTTCTCTTCATGAATAAGAAAGAATAACACCCTTTACCGTTTTAAAGAAGAGCTGAAATAAAGAAGTAGTTAAGTAGCAGAATACTCTTCTTCTCTCTCTCTCTATAGTTTCTCTCTATATTTTCTCTCTCTAGAGTTCAGTGAATTCGTAAGAAATAATGAAGGAATGAGCTGCTATTTATAGAAAAATAGAATGCATAGTAACTAATCCATGAACGGTCCAGATTGATTACTTTAATCTGACGGTCCATATTTAAAGAAAAATCTTTTACATAAAATATAATATATTCTATTTATAGAATAACTTTAATAAAGTATTCTGTTTTATATAAAAAGATGTTTCTGTTTTATTACGAATAAAACAAAACGTCATTATCGCTAAATAATTCATATTATTAACTGACAATAATTGAATCAAACTGAGTGACTTCTCACATAAGCATTAATAATCAATACTGTGTGCTACTATGCAACTACACGTATTACTGTACTTTTACTACCGAGTAGTTCAACAGTATTAATGGTAAAACTTCTACCATTATTTTTAATATAACATTTTTGTCGTTTTCTCAATCCGACAATAATTCCGTTGTGGGGTCCACCAATGATTGTGCCATTGTACGAATATTCCCTGTTAAAACGAATATTCCCCGACCAATCGAATATTATATAACAACTTGCGTACTTTACAAAATTTATAAATATTACCCACAACTATAACATTATATCAAATTAACTCCATAATATTCAAAAATGATATTTATAGAAAATTTATCTTTATTTATAAAAGTTGGGGTCTTACAACCTCCTCTTCTTATGAAATTTCGCCCTCGAAATTAGGGTGCGTACCTGGTGTGTCGAAGAGGTAAGGATACCTTGATTTCATTTCAGATTCTAACTCCCAAGTCATTTCCTCAACATCGTGGTTTCTCCACAAAACTTTGACTTGAGGTATAACCTTGGAGCGTAGAATATGTTCCTTCTTATCCAAGATTTGAACAGGAACTTCTTCATACGTCAAATCCTCCGCTATTTCATCCGGTTCTAACTCAATAATGTGGTTCGGGTCTTCCACATATTTGCGTAACATGGATATGTGAAAAACGTTATGAACACGGACATACTTGGCGGTAAAACGAGTCTATAAGCCACAGTTCCTACTCGATCGAGGATTAAAAATGGACCGATGAATCGAGGATTGAGCTTTCCTCTCTTTCAAAATCTCGTAACTCCTTTCCATGGAGCAACGCGTAAGAACACATGATCTCCTACATCAAATTCCACGTCCTTTCGATGAAGATCAACATAACTCTTTTGTCGATCTTGTGAGGTTTTTATACGTTGTTGGATCGTTTGAATTTTTCTGTAGTCATACGTACCAACTCCAGTCCCAACAACGTTGCTTCACCCACCTCATGCCAGCATACTGGAGAACGATATTTTCTTCCATACAATGCTTCGAATGGAGCCATGCCAATACTTGCTTGATAACTGTTGTTATAGGAAAACTCCACCAATGGTAAGAACTTGTCCCAACTTCCCTTGAAGTCAAGGACACAGAGTCTTAATAAATTTTCTAGAGTTTGAATAGTCCTCTCTGATTGTCCGTCCGTCTGAGGATGATATGCCGAACTAAATCGTAAATCTGTGCCCATAGGTTTTTGTAAACTAACCCAAAATCGTGAAGTGAATCTTGGGTCTCGATCAGAAACTATGGATACTGGCATACTATGCAGTCTTACAATCTCGTTTATGTACATATGAGCAAGACGTTCAAGTGCATAAGTTTCTCGTATCGGTAAGAAATGAGCAGACTTGGTCAATCTATCAATAATGACCCAAATCGCATCAATACCTTGAGAAACCCTAGGAAGACCGGTAACGAAATCCATGGTAATGTGCTCCCACTTCCATTTTAGAATTTCAAGTGGTTGCAATGGACCTTTTGGTACTTTATGCTCCGCTTTGACTCGTTGACAAGTTAAACACCTTGAGATAAACAGCGCTATCTCTCTCTCTTCATATTGCTCCACCAAAATATATGACGAAGATCATGATACATTTTGGTACTTCCAGGATGGATTACAAACGGTGTGTTGTGCGCCTCCATCATGATTTCATACTTTAAATAGGGTTGTTAGGAACACAAAGTCTGGAGTTGACTCGAAGTATTCCTTCTTCATCGATTCTTGCTTCCGGCATAGCACCTTCTTGCACTTTCTTCCTCATAGGCATCAGCTCTAGGTCTCTAGCTTAAGCAGCTTTAACTTTATCGATTAAAGTTGGTTCTACTCGTATATTCGCCATTATCACATGAGTCCCTGGAGTCTTTAACTCTATCTCCATCCTTTGCAAGTCACACAAAATGGGCCTTTGTGTTGACAATATTGCACTCGTACTTACATATGATCTTCTACTCAATACGTCAGCTACCACGTTCACTTTTCCAGGATGATATTGAATGGTATGATCATAATCTTTCAACAGTTCAAGCCAACATCGTTGTCGCGTGTTGAGTTACTTTTGAGTGAAGAAATATTTTGAGGCTTTTATGACCCGTAAAGATCTCCACCTTCTCCCTATACAAGTAATGCCTCTAAATTTTAAGTGCAAAGACAACAGCTGCCAACTCTAGATCATGAGTAGGATAATTCCTCTCATATTCCTTGAGTTGTCTTGATGCATAGGCTACGACTTTTCTATGTTGCATGAGAACGCATCCCAACCCTTTGCTCGAAGCATCACTGTAGATGACAAATCCCTCCGAGCCAGATGGTATTGTTAGAACAGGTGCTGAAATGAGTCTCCTCTTGAGTTCTTGAAAACTCTTCTCACATTCTTCGCTCCAACCGAACTTTGTATCTTTCCGAGTCAGCTGAGTTAATGGAGTAGCGATTCGAGAAAATCCTTCCACGAATCTCCGATAATAGCCAGCTAAACCAAGAAAGCTACGTCCTTCGGTCACTGATTTAGGTTGCTCCCAGCTTTGAATAGCTTCAATCTTTGTCGGGTCAACCGATATTCCACGACTTGATACTACGTGCCCAAGGAATGCTACCTCCTCCAACCAGAACTCGCATTTCTTTAACTTGGCATAAAGCTTGTATTCACGAAGCTTTTGGAGTACCAGCCTCAAGTGTTGCTCATGATCTTCACGACTTTTGGAATAAATAAGGATGTCATCAATAAAGACAACCACAAAGTGATCCAAATATTCCTTGAATACCCGGTTCATCATATCCATGAAGGCAGCAGGAGTATTAGTCAATCCAAAGGACATGACTAGGAATTCATAATGCCCGTACCGAGTTCTGAAAGCCGTCTTTGGAATATCCTCAGTTCTAACCTTCAGCTGATGATATCCAAAACGAAGATTGATCTTTGAAAAGAATTGTGCTCCTTGCAACTGGTCAAACAGGTCATCAATACGTGGCAATGGGTACCTGTTTTTGATGGTGACATGATTCAACTCCCGATAATTAATACAAAGTCGCATACTTCCATCTTTCTTCTTCACGAATAGAACAGGAGCACCCCAAGGAGAAGTAATAGGACGAATAAAGCCAATGTCTAACAATTCCTGCAGTTGGATCTTTAACTCCTGAAGTTTAATAGGAGCCATTCGATATGGGGCTTTGGAAATGGGTTTTGTACCGGGTTCAAGGTCGATACAAAATTTAATTTCACGCTCTGGGGGTAGGCCATGAAGTTCTTCAGGGAATATGTCAGGGAATTTATTAACAATAGAAATATCATTTAAAACTGACGTATTTTTGTTTAGATCCGTGACATGAGCTAAGAAAGCTTGACATCCGTTTTTCAATAAACGAATAGCTTTATGACTTGAGATGACAACGATTGATTTTAATGGTTTGGTTTCTTGAATATGCATAATAGGTCGATTAGGAATATGAAAGCTAACAACCTTACGAAAACAATTAATTTTTGTATGATGAGTAGTTAACCAATCAATCCCTAGAATCACGTCAAATGCAAATATTTTTAATGAAATCAAATCGACATGTAATGTGTGGGTACCAACTTGAACCAAACAAGACTTATAAATCGTGGATGTAATGAAGGTTTTTCCCAATGGAGTTTCAACAGATAAATCAAAGTCTAATTTCTCCGGAGTCAAATTTAATCGATGAGCGCAAGTAGGAGAAATAAAAGAATGGGTAGAACCGGTATCAAATAAAGTATAGACTTCGTTAGAGTTTATAATAAGCTTACCCGTGATGACCTCATTCGGGGTTCCTTGCTTTCAGGGAGGTCACAACAAACGCTCTCCCTTGCACTACCATTTTTGACTTTTCTGGGATGGCCTTTGGTGTCTCCATCTTGGCTGAACTTGTTTTTGGTAAATGACAAAATCGAGCTAAATGACCTTCTCTTCCACAATTATAACATGCTTTAGACGGCATCGCGCAGTTTGGACTGATGTGCCCCTCCCCTCCGCATTTGAAACATATGATAGGTGGTCGTTCTCCTTCCTTAACAACGGGTGCTGGTGCTGACGTCTTTCCATCATTGTTGAATCTCCTCTTCTTGAAATGACCATTCTTATTGTTTTGGCCCTGATTACCACCGAAGTGGTTACCATTTCTGGCCTGTTGATTCCCTCCACGCTTGTTGTCTCCGCTTCGATGACTGCTCTCACTGGTATTATCATTTTGTCGACTGCTCTCTTTTGGTTGCGTTGACTCGTTATCACGCTCCACTAACTGAGCTCTATTCACAACATCTGAATACAAACACAGTTTATGAGAAATAAGATATTGACGTATCTCAGGTTTCAAACCTCGCAAAAACATTCGCGTCATTCGCTCTTCATTATCCACCAAGTGGGACGCAAATCGGGACAACTAGGCAAACTTGGCTTCGTACTGCGACACGGTCATATTATTCTGCTCCAATTTGATGAACTCCACCTCCTTCATGTGACGAACACTTTCGGGAAAGTATTTGTCATTGAACAGCTATTGGAACATCTCCCAAGACATCTTCAGTGCGGCAGGTTGAGTACGCTTAATCGATTCCCACCAGTAATCTGCATCTCCTCGCAACATAAAGGCGGCAAAGGGAACCTTTTGCTCCTCGGAGCATCCCAAGACATCAAATATCTTGGTAATCTGCTTTATCCATGTTTCCGCTATAAGTGGTTTTGCCTCTCCCTTAAACTCTGGTGGTCCCAGCTCCTTGAACTGTTTAGCGGTGACCGTCCGAGAGTTTTCAGTGTTTTCACCTATATTTTGGACAGGAGCCGCTCTCGCCTGCTGTTGCATGAACTGCATAAAGTTTCTGAACATTCCATCATTCATCTTCTGGTCAGTATTGTTGTTTGCATGAGGATTGTCACATTCCTGCTGCACATTATCCTGATTATTGATATGTGGTGAATCAACAGTCGCCTGTGCTCCATTGCTATTCTCAACATTCTCAGATGCCATTTTCAGATACTGCCACAAAATAAAAGTTAATTGATATGTTATATATTATCCTTATATTATGACCGACCAATTAAATACCATGCAAATAAACTTAGGTAGGTCATACTAGCGAAGGATTTCCCCGTCTCTCCCCTCCTAGTTCTATTCTCACATCTTAGCCAGGGATCATATCCCTAAGCTCTGATACCAACTGTGACGCCCCCAAATTTAGGTATATATCACCCATCTTGGGTCGTCAGATACATAGTACAGAATACAAATACAACTTACTAATACAACTGTCGTGTACAATACAACAAAACATAAACTGTGAGTTTGAATACAAATATTATCTTCTAGAGAGTATTCATACTCAAAAGGAGTCCTTATTACATTTATTAACACACTATTACATAGAATAGTGATGACTACTAACTAATACTATCATTCGGACCATCACTCAGTTCCCCGACTTGTCCCAGCTACGTTCTCATTTCCTGAAGAGAACAGTGAAAGAAAGGGTGAGCTCAACTAGCCCACTAAGAAATATTATGACTAAGATAATGCAGAATAAATTATCATTAGCCTTCAACAATGTTAAACTGATAAAATATAATAGACATCAAGGTTAACTGTAGCGGAACAAGCAATCCATTAAAAGAGTCAAGTAGAAAATAAACTCTACTATCTTTTATGATTTAAAAGGTTTTTCAACACTGTGATCGCTGGGACTCAGCTTAATAAAATAATCCACATCATCGAATCACCCCTGCACTACGGCCAAGGATATTCGTGTATTCATTAATGGTCATGATCATGTCAACAACTGTCCATCAATGCACTACTGGCCAATGATGACTTTTACCACATCATTTGTAACATTACGGTCATGATTATACCGAATAATCCCTGGTCATAATCATACCAAGTCCATCTATGCACTACAGGCCACAGATGACTTTTAACATTTTATAAACATGAGGATGATGACAATGATATAAGAATTCAATAAAACAAGTTCAAGAATTAATTTATCCAAGAATTAACAACGTCCAAATTGTCAACATGATACTGCTTTGTGGAGTAAAATTCAAGAATGCTTAGAAGAATATTTTCATGAAAAGATACTGGATGAAACGCAATTATCAAGGATATTTCACAAATTTCGTGAAGTATAGAAGTCAAAACTTAACCAACTGAGTATAATAAAGAATGGAATAACAAAAGAAATCACCATGCATGCGATAGACCTCACAGATAGGTTATTCCCACAGAATAATAAATAATGGAACCAGGTCCGGCGTAAAACGCACAGACATGATATTCCAACAGAATAATAATAAAGACGGAACCAGGTCCGGTGTAAAACACACAGACAGGATGTTCCAACAGAATAATAATAAAGACGGAACCAGGTCCGGTGTAAAATACACAGACAGGATGTTCCAACAGAATAATAATAAAGACGGAACCAGGTCCGGTGTAAAACACACAGATAGGATGTTCCAACAGAATAATAATAAAAATGGAACCAGGTCCAGTGTAAAACACACAGACAGGATGTTCCAACAGAATAATAGAAGAATGTCACCAATGTAAGACCCCGAATTTTATGAAATAAAAGTATTCAATTTTTCTTATAATTACTATTCAGTAAATGGTTAAATTGATAAAAGTTTAAAGTTATGAGTGAAATATGATTTTTTTTTCAAAATAAGCAAGTG
Organism: Panax notoginseng; assembly: GCA_016801055.1. NCBI lineage: Eukaryota > Viridiplantae > Streptophyta > Magnoliopsida > Apiales > Araliaceae > Panax > Panax notoginseng. Next base: position 139,739,303 of record CM029017.1, read on the forward strand.
GTTATAAAATAATCGTTGTTGTCGGGGAATATTCGTTTGGTCGTGGAATATTCTTTCTGTCGGGGAATATTCGTACAACGGCGCAGTCATTTGTGGGCCCCATAACAGAATAATTGTCGGATGAAGAAAACGACAAATTTGAGTTTTTACAAATAACGGCGTAGTTGTTACCGTTGACACTGTTGGAATACCCGGTGGTTAAAATACAGTAACACGCGTTATTGCACAGTAGCACACGGTATTGCATAGTATTTTTGAAATTATTGATTCTTACGTAAGAAGGCACTACTCAATAATTGTTACAGTAGTTACTGTTCAATATTTTATTTTATTGATTCAATAATTGTTGCGTTGATATTTTATATTATTGTTGTTTCAATAATTGTTGCTGCACAGTATTTTCCTTTATCAGATCAATAATTCATATTATTTGAATAATATTATTAGATAACATTGTTGTCAATGTCTAGAAAGTTCTGTCTAAGGAGAGGTTTGGTCATCTAATTGCGCGCCAGTAAGGAGAAATTCTTATTGGAAAGCCCCCTCTATCCTGGGAACGGCCTGGTTGTCATAAATGTGATTCTGTAATATTATTTCTGAATAATTAATTATTGATTCATATGATAAAGAAATATTTATTTTATGTGGATATAAACGAGGAATATATTTTTGTGGTTAAAAATGAAGGAGTTAATGTTAAGGTTTTTATCCGTATTTTTGTCGGAATGGAGGTATAAAAAATTAGGGTTTTTGAGATATTTTGCGGGGGTTATAATTTTTAATCCGACCGTTGGATCGTGGTAATTTTTGGATATGTTATACATATATAAGTTGAGTATATGCCCACAAATTTTGAACCGTTAAAAATGAACGTATGATTTATTATGAATTTTACAAGATGACTGGTTCAGAAATTGTTGAATTTTCGGAGTTTATTATTTTGATGGAAAATTCTAGAATTGGTGGGCCCCACTTGTGGTTGGTGAAGAAATGTGCTGAATTATATTTCAAATGTGGTGGGTGGGAATAGTAGCAGGTAAAGCCATCAGGTTGCAGGTCAAACCTACCAAAATTTTCCTATAAATAGAGGGCTAAGTTAGAATTGAAAATCACACCAGAAACATAAGCTTTCTCTCTTTCTCTCTCTATATTATGAAGCATATTTTGTGAGTTTTTAGATACTTGGTGAGTTTCTATTCATCAGTGCAAGTTTCCTTCAGCATCATATCCGATATCCAGTCAGAAGTACTGCTCTTTTGAGGTAAGGGATAGTAAGGGATAGTAAGGGATTTTAAGGGTTGTTATGATTTTCAGTTTCGTAATTTTTCTGACCTTCAAAAATTCTGGAAAAATTTGAAATGATATTTTGATGAGTTTTCTTGATTGTGTCCAAAAATGGTGATTTTTGGATGTATAGATTGAGAGTTATGAATTTTATGAGAAAAGACTATTTTAAAAGTAACAGCTTATAATTTCTTGTGGTTAACTCCAAAATTGATGAAATTTTTATTGAGAGTACATGTATATGATGGAAGTATACTCTGTTAATTTCAGAATTTTTGGACAAAAGTACAATTTTTGATAAATGTCTAAATATTCGATTGTTTTGGCCATATGAAAAATAGTAAATGACTTTTAAAAATTCTGAGAAAAATATATGTTCACTATGGGACTATATTATGCTAAATCCCAGAAAAGAAATATTTTTGGAATTGATTTGGTATTTTTTATGAAAATGGTCTAGTTATGAGTAAATGAATTAAATATGTTTTGTGAAGTAAGAAAATTGGAAAATAGGATTTTATGGCTTGAGAATCCTATATGAGGTATATGCAGATTTTTGATGAGGGTTTTGGTTATTGATGATGAAATCTTAAGAGTTGACATTTTATGATGATTAAATGCATTAATTAGTAAAGTGTAAACAATTTAAATAAATTGTTTATAAGCTTAAGAAATGTTATTCTTTCAATATCATTATACCGAAATATTGGTATAGATTTTATTGTGGAATTTCTACCTTTTTGAGTCGAGATTACTATTCACGAGTTACTATTCATGAGTTACTATTTACGAGTTACTATTCACGACAAAATTGGTTTCTTTTTCTAACCAAATTATAGTTGATTTATGAATATTACTCTTGAGATTAAATCTATATGTTGATTATATTGATTTTATTATCATATATATAACATTTTTATAACCCTAATGATGATATTTCTCTTTGACTTGAGTGTAAAGATGGGTAGATTTTTGGTATGATCATGACTATGGGTTCTCTTTGGCCAGTAGTGCAAAGTTGAATTGTTAACTGGTATGATCATGACCATTGAATTTATAATTGAATATCTTTAGCTTAAGTGCAAAGGTGAAATGATCAACATGGTTATAATTATTGTTTATATAAATTCTTAAATGATTATATATTTCTTTGAGATATTAATATCTTTGGCCTGTAGTGCAAAGATGAAATATTGATGAATATCTTTGGCCTGTAGTGCAAAGATGAATTGTTGATGAATATCTTTGGCCCGTAGTGCAAAGATGATATGTTGTTGAATATCTTTGGCCAGTAGTGCAAAGATGAACAGATGTTGAGATAAACATGACCAACTGGTGATACAAATGAATATCTTTGGCCGTAGTGCAAAGATGAAGTTATTAGTATGATTAAGAACAGGAAATTTGATTTGGTGTAACCATGATCTTTGATGTTTCAGGTAAAGATAGGTGATGAAAATTATCTTCGTCCTGGATGAGAAGAGGAATTTAGAACTACAGTTATGATTATGAGTTATTCATATGATTGTGGACCAGAATTGTTGATTGATGTTACAGGAATAAAACATTGTTGGTGGATTTTTAACATGGAGAAAATAATAGACTTTATAGTCTATTTGACTCTTCTAATGGATTGCTCGTTCCGCTGCAACTATGGTTGAAATTTTTATCATTTACCATATGTTCTAAATCTCTGATTTATTATTGATGAAGGCTATTGATAATTTAATTATCTTTAGTCATGATATTCTTTACTGAGCTAGTTGTGCTCACCCTTTTGCTTCACAATTCCTTTCAGGTAATAAGAGTGTAGCTGGGTCGAGCGAGGGTAACGGGGAAATAGAACGGTGGTCTCTAGCTGTGGATGTTCTCCCGAAGCAGTATAGAAAAGTTCATTTAGTAGTTATATTTGGTGAATCCAATAGGGTAAGGTGTACCCAACGTTGGAAGGGTGGTTTGCCACTATCATACAAGATGTCTAACGACAAACAACCTCGTGTCATCATAAGACAGGGATGTGCTCATCCACTTGCTGAGTATATATACGAGCACTACCTATATAATCTTGGTGTTTGTTTGAAGTATAATTCTCAATTAGAGACAGTGGAGATAATGATAAGTCAAGAGAAGACTCACCATTGGGAAGAATATGATAGTAATCTTCTCGTTTTTCTTTGGGGTCTATTGGGTAAACCAAGGATAATTCTGTGGCCATATGATATCTATCATAACCTAGACGCGTGGCCTCCCATGTACGAAGGTTTCCTTGAGCACTTCCCAAAGATTCTAATTTCTAAAATAGTTTTTGACTGTACCCTTATGTAAGGTACCTTTGTGAGGTGCTGATACATGATGGTGTCCAATGTCACATTTGGTATATATTTGTATCCAAACTCACAGCATATGTGTTGTTGTATTTTGCACAACAATTGTTGTAATAGAGTTGTAGTTATTTTCTGTACCATGTATTTGACGACTCAGAATGGGTTGGATGGAATGGACCTATTTTGGGGTCGTTACATTTGGTATCAGAGCTTAGGGATATGATCTCTGGCGGAGATCGGGAAATATAACTAGGAGGGGAGAGATGAGTAAATCCTTCGCTAGTGTGTCCTACCTAAGCTTATTTGTTGGTCAGTCATAATATTGGGATATTATGTGATATGTTAATTTGTTCAATTAACCCTTATTTTGAAGCTGTATTCTAGAATGATATCTGAAATACAGGAGATGAGCAATGGAGAAATCATGATGATAGGGAAGATGGAATCTGAAATGAAAGCAAGGTATTCTCAACTCTTTGAAATACCAGGTACGTAAATTTCGGGGACGAAATTTCATAAGGAGGGGAGATTGTAAGACCCCGAATTTTATGAAATAAAAGTATTCAATTTTTCTTATAATTACTATTCAGTAAATGGTTAAATTGATAAAAGTTTAAAGTTATGAGTGAAATATGATTTTTTTTTCAAAATAAGCAAGTGGTTATAAAATAATCGTTGTTGTCGGGGAATATTCGTTTGGTCGTGGAATATTCTTTCTGTCGGGGAATATTCGTACGACGGCGCAGTCATTTGTGGGCCCCATAACAGAATAATTGTCGGATGAAGAAAACGACAAATTTGAGTTTTTACAAATAACGGCGTAGTTGTTACCGTTGACACTGTTGGAATACCCGGTGGTTAAAATACAGTAACACGCGTTATTGCACAGTAGCACACGGTATTGCATAGTATTTTTGAAATTATTGATTCTTACGTAAGAAGGCACTACTCAATAATTGTTACAGTAGTTACTGTTCAATATTTTATTTTATTGATTCAATAATTGTTGCGTTGATATTTTATATTATTGTTGTTTCAATAATTGTTGCTGCACAGTATTTTCCTTTATCAGATCAATAATTCATATTATTTGAATAATATTATTAGATAACATTATTGTCAATGTCTAGAAAGTTCTGTCTAAGGAGAGGTTTGGTCATCTAATTGCGCGCCAGTAAGGAGAAATTCTTATTGGAAAGCCCCCTCTTTCCTGGGAACGGCCTGGTTGTCATAAATGTGATTCTGTAATATTATTTCTGAATAATTAATTATTGATTCATATGATAAAGAAATATTTATTTTATGTGGATATAAACGAGGGATATATTTTTGTGGTTAAAAATGAAGGAGTTAATGTTAAGGTTTTTATCCGTATTTTTGTCGGAATGGAGGTATAAAAAATTAGGGTTTTTGAGATATTTTGCGGGGGTTATAATTTTTAATCCGACCGTTGGATCGTGGTAATTTTTGGATATGTTATACATATATAAGTTGAGTATATGCCCACAAATTTTGAACCGTTAAAAATGAACGTATGATTTATTATGAATTTTACAAGATGACTGGTTCAGAAATTGTTGAATTTTCGGAGTTTATTATTTTGATGGAAAATTCTAGAATTGGTGGGCCCCACTTGTGGTTGGTGAAGAAATGTGCTGAATTATATTTCAAATGTGGTGGGTGGGAATAGTAGCAGGTAAAGCCATCAGGTTGCAGGTCAAACCTACCAAAATTTTCCTATAAATAGAGGGCTAAGTTAGAATTGAAAATCACACCAGAAACATAAGCTTTCTCTCTTTCTCTCTCTATATTATGAAGCATATTTTGTGAGTTTTTAGATACTTGGTGAGTTTCTATTCATCAGTGCAAGTTTCCTTCAGCATCATATCCGATATCCAGTCAGAAGTACTGCTCTTTTGAGGTAAGGGATAGTAAGGGATAGTAAGGGATTTTAAGGGTTGTTATGATTTTCAGTTTCGTAATTTTTCTGACCTTCAAAAATTCTGGAAAAATTTGAAATGATATTTTGATGAGTTTTCTTGATTGTGTCCAAAAATGGTGATTTTTGGATGTATAGATTGAGAGTTATGAATTTTATGAGAAAAGACTATTTTAGAAGTAACAGCTTATAATTTCTTGTGGTTAACTCCAAAATTGATGAAATTTTTATTGAGAGTACATGTATATGATGGAAGTATACTATGTTAATTTCAGAATTTTTGGACAAAAGTACAATTTTTGATAAATGTCTAAATATTCGATTGTTTTGGCCATATGAAAAATAGTAAATGACTTTTAAAAATTCTGAGAAAAATATATGTTCACTATGGGACTATATTATGTTAAATCCCAGAAAAGAAATATTTTTGGAATTGATTTGGTATTTTTTATGAAAATGGTCTAGTTATGAGTTAATGAATTAAATATGTTTTGTGAAGTAAGAAAATTGGAAAATAGGATTTTATGACTTGAGAATCCTATATGAGGTATATACAGATTTTTGATGAGGGTTTTGGCTATTGATGATGAAATCTTAAGAGTTGACATTTTATGATGATTAAATGTATTAATTAGTAAAGTGTAAACAATTTAAATAAATTGTTTATAAGCTTAAGAAATGTTATTCTTTCAATATCATTATACCGAAATATTGGTATAGATTTTATTGTGGAATTTCTACCTTTTTGAGTCGAGATTACTATTCACGAGTTACTATTCATGAGTTACTATTTACGAGTTACTATTCACGACAAAATTGGTTTCTTTTTCTAACCAAATTATAGTTGATTTATGAATATTACTCTTGAGATTAAATCTATATGTTGATTATATTGATTTTATTATCATATATATAACATTTTTATAACCCTAATGATGATATTTCTCTTTGACTTGAGTGTAAAGATGGGTAGATTTTTGGTATGATCATGACTATGGGTTCTCTTTGGCCAGTAGTGCAAAGTTGAATTGTTAACTGGTATGATCATGACCATTGAATTTATAATTGAATATCTTTAGCTTAAGTGCAAAGGTGAAATGATCAACATGGTTATAATTATTGTTTATATAAATTCTTAAATGATTATATATTTCTTTGAGATATTAATATCTTTGGCCTGTAGTGCAAAGATGAAATATTGATGAATATCTTTGGCCTGTAGTGCAAAGATGAATTGTTGATGAATATCTTTGGCCCGTAGTGCAAAGATGATATGTTGTTGAATATCTTTGGCCAGTAGTGCAAAGATGAACAGATGTTGAGATAAACATGACCAACTGGTGATACAAATGAATATCTTTGGCCGTAGTGCAAAGATGAAGTTATTAGTATGATTAAGAACAGGAAATTTGATTTGGTGTAACCATGATCTTTGATGTTTCAGGTAAAGATAGGTGATGAAAATTATCTTCGTCCTGGATGAGAAGAGGAATTTAGAACTACAGTTATAATTATGAGTTATTCATATGATTGTGGACCAGAATTGTTGATTGATGTTACAGGAATAAAACATTGTTGGTGGATTTTTAACATGGAGAAAATAATAGACTTTATAGTCTATTTGACTCTTCTAATGGATTGCTCGTTCCGCTGCAACTATGGTTGAAATTTTTATCATTTACCATATGTTCTAAATCTCTGATTTATTATTGATGAAGGCTATTGATAATTTAATTATCTTTAGTCATGATATTCTTTACTGAGCTAGTTGTGCTCACCCTTTTGCTTCACAATTCCTTTCAGGTAATAAGAGTGTAGCTGGGTCGAGCGAGGGTAACGGGGAAATAGAACGGTGGTCTCTAGCTGTGGATGTTCTCCCGAAGCAGTATAGAAAAGTTCATTTAGTAGTTATATTTGGTGAATCCAATAGGGTAAGGTGTACCCAACGTTGGAAGGGTGGTTTGCCACTATCATACAAGATGTCTAACGACAAACAACCTCGTGTCATCATAAGACAGGGATGTGCTCATCCACTTGCTGAGTATATATACGAGCACTACCTATATAATCTTGGTGTTTGTTTGAAGAATAATTCTCAGTTAGATACAGTGGAGATAATGATAAGTCAAGAGAAGACTCACCATTGGGAAGAATATGATAGTAATCTTCTCGTTTTTCTTTGGGGTCTATTGGGTAAACCAAGGATAATTCTGTGGCCATATGATATCTATCATAACCTAGACGCGTGGCCTCCCATGTACGAAGGTTTCCTTGAGCACTTCCCAAAGATTCTAGTTTCTAAAATAGTTTTTGACTGTACCCTTATGTAAGGTACCTTTGTGAGGTGCTGATACATGATGGTGTCCAATGTCACATTTGGTATATATTTGTATCCAAACTCACAGCATATGTGTTGTTGTATTTTGCACAACAATTGTTGTAATAGAGTTGTAGTTATTTTCTGTACCATGTATTTGACGACTCAGAATGGGTTGGATGGAATGGACCTATTTTGGGGTCGTTACAACCAAGTATAGGGTAGACCGCGTATACAGGTTATTCCAACAGAATAATAAGAAATGGAATAACAACAGTTCTCTTCATGAATAAGAAAGAATAACACCCCTTACCGTTTTAAAGAAGAGCTGAAATAAAGAAGTAGTTAAGTAGCAGAATACTCTTCTTCTCTCTCTCTATAGTTTCTCTCTATAGTTTCTCTCTCTAGAGTTCAGTGAATTCGTAAGAAATAATGAAGGAATGAGCTGCGATTTATAGAAAAATAGAATGCATAGTAACTAATCCATGAACGGTCCAGATTGATTACTTTAATATGACGGTCCATATTTAAAGAAAAATCTTTTAAATAAAATATAATATATTCTATTTATAGAATAACTTTAATAAAGTATTTTGTTTTATATAAAAAGATGTTTCTGTTTTATTACGTTAATAATACCAATAAAACAAAACGTCATTATCGCTAAATAATTCATATTATTAACTGACAATAATTGAATCAAACTGAGTGACTTCTCACATAAGCATTAATAATCAATATCGTGTGCTACTATGCAACCACACGTATTACTGTACTTTTACTACCGAGTAGTTCAACAGTATCAATGGTAAAACTTCCGCCGTTATTTTTAATAAAATATTTTTGTCGTTTTCTCAATCCGATAATAATTCCGTTGTGGGGTCCACCAATGATTGTGCCGTTGTACGAATATTCCCTGTTAAAACGAATATTCCCCGACCAATCGAATATTATATAACAACTTACGTACTTTACAAAATTTATAAATATTACTCACAATTATAACATTATATCAAATTAACTCCATAATATTCAAAAATGATATTTATAGAAAATTCATCTTTATTTATAAAAGTTGGGGTCTTACATTTATTGTTGGATAATATAGTCCTACACTAGCACTACACGATCGAAACAACAACATGCCCAGAAACTATTTGAGAAGTGTTTAATCAGTGGTCAAAGAAGGTCCCTCGAAACTGTCTATGCATTTCTGGGTTTGGCCAAGAACATGAAGAACACATATGGCGACGGTTCTGTCGTTATAGGTGGTCTTTAGCGATAGATAATATATTATTTTTTATAAATTAATTAAAAAAATAGAAAAATTAGTTTTAAATTATTAAAAATACAAAATAAATTATTGAAAATTATTTAAAATTCTGAAAATTTGTTTTTAATTATTTTAAATATATTTCATAAATATTTAATATTTTTGGAATATTGAAAGTATTTAATTTATTTAATTACAATATTAAATAAATTATTTAAAAATTATTTTAATATTTGAAAAATCTTTAAAAATTATATTAAGATATAAAAAAATATTTTAAGTTATTTTTTATGACTTTTAATATTTTGTGATAAATTTCATTAATATTTAAATATTAATGGCAATTAATTTATTTACTAAATGAATTAAATAAATTAATTAAAAATGATTTTATTATATTAAAAATCATTTTAAATAATAATAAGGTATTTAAAAATATTTTAAGTTATAAAATATAACTTTTAATATTTAAAGATAAATTTCATTAATTAATTATTATTAATGATATTAAAGTTATTTAATAGTTATGTTAAATAATTTAGTTTAAGAAATGATTTTAATATTATAAAAATCATTTGAAATGAAAATAAAGTGTTTAAAAATATTTTAAGTTATAAAATATAACTTGTAATATTTAAAGCATAATTTCATTAATAGTTTAATATTAATGATTATTAACTTATTATTAAAAATGGTAAATTTATTTAATAATTATATTAAATAAATAGTTTAAAAATGGTTTTATTAAGTTAAAAATCATTTAAAAGGGATATAAATGAATTAAAAATATTTTAAGTTATACTTAATGACTTTTAATATTTAGATAAATGAAACATTAATACCTTAATTTTAATGATAATTATTTAAAAATAATTTGAAGTGTTGTAAAAATCATTTAAGAGTAATATTAATGTTTTAAAAATATTTTGAGTTATTATAAATAACTTTAATATTTTAGAAATGATTTCATTAATAGTTTAATACTAATTAAATATTAATGATAATGTAATTGATCAGTATTTAAATCATTTTAATGTGATTCCGATATTTGAAATTTCGTGATAAATTATAATAAATATTTTAAATTTATTATAAGACATTTGAAAATAATATGGCTGATACGTACAGATATTGAGTTGCAGAATAGAGTCTTAGACTCGATAATTACCCGATAAAGCTGTCGGTAGACCGACATGTTTCAGAAATTGATCTAGACTTAGATAATGTGATTAGATAAGTGATTATTTGTGATTCAATGGTTGTTAAATCTATGTGCCAATGTGATTAGGGTATGTGCTGACTGCAATAAGCAGTGTTATGTGTTATAGTTTATTGTTCTAATCGAACGAATGATCTGATTAATGATAGGTCGTGAGATAAGCGATAAATCTAAATTACAAACTGTAAGCAGCGCTTCAGGCAAGTATCTAACCTTTGCTTCTTTATGCAATGGACATGAGTAAGAATGTTTCTAAACTATATTATTACTGTACAAATTATTAACCTTATATTATATAAGCTCATTATTTATCAACATGTTAGTATATGTTAATTCAGATATATATATTCTGTTCGTTAATTTCTGTAAATGGTTAAACAAGTGTCCCCACTTGGATAATCATTGTATTTAATCACATGTTGATATACCTTTGTCAATTACCCTTATATATATTTATGTTGAATTATAGATTATTGTTGAACAAGATAAAACCTTTGGTTTGAAACCCAGACAAGTATGAACATCCCTACACGGGAAAACTTTTATGCGCCCAAGGCGGAACAGAGTGAACGATCCTATCGTTCTTGTAATGTAGTATTGATCAATGCAGGGCATAACGGGCTGATCACCCCCCGTGCCCGTAAGTTATGTCGGTTTACATATGAATTTCTGTTTAACCTTTTCGAAAATGAAAACAATGTTCATGGCATGTCACCATAACCCCAGTTATAGTCATTATGTAGTTTTAAAAATTTGAAAGAGAGTTGTTATGTTATTATTATCGGTTCAGAATACTTCATAACTATTGATTTGTTGTAGAAGAATAGTACAAAGAAAACATTTAAATCCTTTCAGCTTATATATATATATATATATATATATATATATATATATATATATATATATATATATAATTGCTATTACTTGCTGGGCACTCAAATGCTCATCCTTGCTTAAATTTAAATGTTTTCAGCTAAGTGCGAACGACTAGAGAGCTCTGCTAAGAACAAAGGAAAAGGGAAGGTTGCTGAATGAACGAATTACTATATTATGTAATAGTTTGATATTATTAAGACAATTATGATATATATTATCTATCATGGGTTGTAATGAATGTTTAAAGGTTACGTACTTGGGGGATTAGACTCTGATGATATGTAAATTAAGTTGATCTTTATATTGTTGTTATTATTATTAGTATTATTCCGCTCATAGAAATGGTATCGTGAAGAACCGAGTTCGGGTTTCAAGTACCCGAGTTTGGGGTCCTCACATCTAGCATATCTGGATGACTTGGAAATCTTATTCTCCATCTTCCTTCATTGTCTTACTGCGACAATACTTAATCTTCTCTAGTACCTTTAATACTAAGACTACTGAAAACAACTCATTTTTAGTCTAAACATTCCTATATCTTAGTAAAGTCCTTCAACTTTCCACACATTATGAGTTCAGGAACTTTCCACAATAATATGAGTTTAAGAACTATCATAAACAGACCATAGGCGTCCATTCGCTGAGACGTTCGAAAACATACTATATTATTATGAGTCACGAACTTACCATAAGTATGAGTTTCAAGAACTCGCACCTACCTTATCGTTCTCTACCTATCAAGTATATACATGAGAAAAGATTCGCCTTCTCGTCATATACATATTGATAGCGCGACCAATCCCAATGATTATCACTGTAATAAGTTAAGTAGTTGTTACACCAAGCATAAACCTCTGCCCATAACAAAGGTTCATACAACTCAGCTATCACATGAGTCTTCAATTAAAATTTTATAACTTCTAAATCTCTCTCTACTTAATACGAATTTTCTTTAATTCATATACTATCCTTCTCAACTCAATCCGAATTCTTCCTCCCGTTCTACTTCTTAGTACCATTCATTCATAGCATTAGATACAAATCATTCATCGTTTAATAACTCATCTGTTACTACGAATCACTATGATCACGTGGTGATCTTCTTATTATTCTCTCTACGATTATAGTCTTAGGTACTCCTACCTAAGGTTTATAACCTATCAGCTCTGATACCAATCTATAACGGCCCAAAATTCGGTCCATTTTCACATCCGGATTCCGTACGTCACGATCCCATCTTCTTCCAAACATACATCATTATATAGCTAAATATAACAACATACATCCTCAAATCCCAAGTTCTAAAACCTTATAACCCTTTTCATTACAAATAATTATAAATACATTATTCATTTAATCTTACAAGAGTGACTTTTATCCGCCACCAAGGATACATAACCGTTCCTTAAACTAGTCTATAGTTCAATTTCGCCTTTCTATATTATAGGTCTTCACTTGATCTTCTCGCTCATTCACATTCTGAATAGCACTTCATCTGGATACGGTCAGCTTGATCTTTATGAAATCCTTAAGTTCTTCTAACATCGTTCGCTAAAAATATTTTTCATTTAAAGCAACTGTGAGCATTCAATTGCCCAGCAAGTCCTAGCAGTTGAACCAACAACTTTAAGAATTCAAATATTTCTTTAGAACTTCGATAACCGAACAAAGGTTATGAAGCAACTGGAATAATCTTGATTCCTATCATTTTAAAACATTATTCACATGAACTTTGAAATAATTTCATTCTTCTACCTTTTTCATAGTCATTCTGTCTGGCAAGAATCATTAGCACATACTTCACAATAACAAAATATGTATAGACAGAACATACATGTATTGAACAGCTCAATCAAAGAACAGTTCATATCATAGAAACACCAAAGTGTTCACATTGTGGCCCAAGGCCTCATACGTTCTACCACCCTGTATAAATATCGCACATTCGCACATAGACATAACTTCTCAAGTTCAACATCTGTGAAGTTTAAGAAACTAGCATTCATTTAGAATATGAAAAAAGTTAGGAAACTTGCCTTACGCCCAGCTACAGGTTACGCCAAACTGCTCATTTCAATTCCTATATAACATATAAGAAAACACCACATACACCAATTAGTCATACATCTTTGACTTATGCATTAGTTTATTTAACTTTACTTCTTAGGGTTCGCGTTCTTGCAACCTAAGTTTACACGACCACTTTCATTATCGTTCTATGGCTTCATGACATATGGAGATGTATTTCTTATACGTTCATCATTTTTGATGTTTTACATTCTTATCTTTTTCTTATAACTTCTCTAGGACTCAGCACACATTGCTTCTCTGCTAGTAGTCCATATGGTACTCTGAGTGGTTTCCCACAAACAACCAACAAACAAGTTCCCGTCTCATCTACACTGCCCATAATAGTGAGTTAGATCGGTTGCCAATTTTGTATATACCTTCGCTCTCTGAAGGAATTGTTTAGCCCAACTCCCATATGTCAACCATAAAAGGTCACGATTGTACCACAACCTAAACTTATCGTAACTTATCCGAACCATTAACACTATAACATTTGCTAAGTTAATTTCTTATTCCTTACGGCTTTATGTCAACTGAATGCCGTACCTCAGGATTCATTCTTATACGGCTCACCTCCGGCTTTTATTACTCTTATTACCGTTCATTACGCTTTCTGGATAATTTATATCCTATTATTACTTTTGTTATCCATTACATGAACTCTATGTTCATTACTCGTTCTTAGTGTCGAAGCCATACTGATCGTTGTATGCTAAGACTGATCGTTCATTGCAACCGCGTTGCGCTCACAGCGTCTATACGCTTTACACTTATCTCTCACTATCATGACATAACATTAAAATGTTATTCATTACCCTTGTCGCTCAACGTCTAAGGAATCACAACCATAGCAATCCCTCACGTTCGTTTAGTGCGACTACGGTCCCCGAATATCGGTTACGTAATCAACCGCTCAAATTCTCTGTCTTTTAATCTCATTTAATATTTTTGGTCAACCTTCATTAAGGGTTTAATTCATTTAATTAAGTGTTACATTTGATGAATCTTATGTTCTTTATCTTCCCTTATGTTTCCCCCAAGAGCTGAGCAATAAAAATCTCTTCTCTTGCTTTTTCCCTACACTGGCGTTGCGACGCCACTCTCCTTTCTATCTTTCGCGCCGCAGCATGAGTTTACAGTACCCGACTCCCTGGTCTGGCACTGCAGTGCCACCTTACAAGGCATGCCTGGCGCCGCGGCGCCAAGCCCTAATTCTTGAAATTTTTTTCTAAGTGTTAACTTCATTTTGAGACGCTACTTCCCGATCTCATAACTCCTTCGTTATAACTCAGAACGAGGTCGTTCCAAAGTTATTCTCTTCCTTATCTTATATACTTCAATACCCATTAGATAGAACTTATTCTGAATCCGTTAATGTGCCATTCTATTGGCTTGATCTTCACCCTTTGTTCATTTTTTACGCTTTTAACGTTCTTTGTTCGTTCGTCCGTAATTCGATCATCCTAACTCGGACTCGCTCGTTCTTGAGTCCATAACTCACATTTTCTACGTTCTCTTACTTTCTTATAAAACCCTACACAATCGGGTTCATTTACTAAATTTCTAATTCTCGTTCGTCTTTTACGAAATTTTCGCCATAACTTCATTATAGCTAAGTTTTAATTCGTTCCTCATGAACGCTTCTACCATTCCTAACCAAGAAATAATCATCTAACTTATATGCGATGGTTTTAAGTTTGTCCATCAACAATAATTATCTTACGATGGTTTTAAATTTGTCCATCAACAACGTTCTTCGTGTTCTTCGCGTGTTCTTCGCGTGTTCTTCGTGTTCTTCGTTCGTTCTTCATTTTAATTAATATTTTGGATTACAATTTCACTTTTTAAAGGAATTTAATGTTATAGAACATTATTCCTTACTTATCTCACCTACTTATTTATATAATCCACTCTAATCATTCTAATTTATCACAAATCTTGTACTTCCTTAAGAAATTTATTTACTAAACTTTAAATTCTTATTTCTTCATTTTCTTACGATTTCAACCATAGGAAATCATTCCTAACTTCTTTTAATCCTTATTCTTATTAAGCTATGTTTTGAACATAAAAACTTAAGAAAAGTTAACTTAGGAGTTAGGTTTTAATACCTTTCCTCTTTATTTTTGTTCCGCTAGACAAAACTGGCGATTCGCAAGCTTTTCTATTACACGAACACTTTCAATCCGATCATTCATGCTCATATTCTTCCTTCTCCCTCTTCATCCGAACCCTCTCTCTCTCTCTCTAAGGTGTAGGATTTTCAAAATCCCAAATAAATGATTTAAGCTTCCTATTTATAGAATTTACAAGCTAAGGATATTTTAGTCATTTCACCCCCTAACCTCCTTACTATTCACACCTCCATAATATTTATGACTTAAGTGTTAAGTTAACTTAGCCCTTAAGTTTACTTAGTCTTTAAGTTTCCTGGTTCCGTATTTCGGGTTTTCGTCTGACAGTTTTAAAAACTGCGATTCTCGGAATCCAAATATTTTTGGATATTTCGTCTTTCCTTTACCAATTATCGAGTTATGCCTCGATTGAGCCTAGACTTCGGTCTGGAGCGTTTATTTGTTTATATATATATATATATATATATATATATATATATATATATATAACTGTTGTCGGACATATCCGATGAGCCTGGATTTACATCCAGTGCGTTTACTGTATATATATATATATATATATATATATATATATATATATATATACACACACATTTCTATCAGGCCTAGAGTTCACTTCGTGGCCTTTTACAGCTTTATTTACATTTCGTCCTGCCCGTAGTTTACTTCGTGGCAGTTGATCGCTTTTACAGCTTTATTTACATTTCGTCCCACCTGGAGTTTACTTCGTGGTGGTTGATCATGTCCATATATATATATATATATATATATATATATATATATATATATATCGCTTTTATATATTTATATTTCCGATCCCCCATGGAGTTGCTTCGTGGTGGTTGATCAAGTCTCTATATATATATTTACAGCTTTTTTATATATAACTGCTTACTGCTTTCCATGCAAATTGCAATATCATGTGAGCCTAGGAATCTTGTGATTACAGGTTCAGTCTACTGAATCTAGATTCGGTTCCCATGATGGACATTTTTCAGCTATAAGCAGCTTGTACATTATTTTATAGTGTCTGAATTTCCTTGGATGGCTGTCATGCGCAAGAGGAGTTCGGCACTGCTGTATATTATTTTCTCGAGAATGCTTCGCATCTCGAAAATAAAAGCAAACAAGCCGAACATTTAATAATAAAATGGAAGTATCAAATGCCTCAATTACTATTGAGCACAGGGTTTGAAAAACCTCTTTTACAAAACGTCATTGCTATATCTTGTTTAAAACTGAATTTTTTTATAAATTCAAACCCTATGTATATAGGTGCGAATGAGGTACAACACTACTTCCAAATAATTGCACATTAATCCACACACACACATACACATATTCATATAACAGTTTCTTTGAGAAGTGGTGGTCATTGTGGTAACACGGATGTTGGGGGGTGCCTAACACCTTCCCTCCGCATAATCAAGCCCCCGGACCCAAAATAAATCTCGGTTTCACAGACCCGTCTAGCAGTGTCAAATCACTGGGTCAATGTGCAAACCTTTTTCGGTTGCGTTGGTGCAACCAGTTAAATACACTAATTGGCGACTCTTAAAGTCAAATCGTCGACATTATACATGTCGGACCTTTTTCACTTGTTTTTTCAAACAAATATTACATTGACATGAGAACACGAAAGAACAAGTAACGAAAAGGGACACTCAAAAATCCCGACATCGACAGGTGGCAACTCTGCTGGGGACTCCAGTAAGAGGGATTAAGCCGCTATTACAAGCCTTTCAGAATTGTTATATGCTTGTGTGTGAATGTTGCATTTACATTTCTGATGAATGTTTACGAATGCATTTTTATTTTACTGCACTGCTAAATATCTATCTGTGATATTAGTGATTGGCACATGTCATCATTTTTCATAAACGGTGAGACACGTTGTATGTGAGACACAGTGAGACAAGCTTTTAAGAGGCTATCCTGTTGGTGTTTGATTACTGGACTCGCAGGAAGAATAATTCTAACGAGGCTCAGGAAAGGCACCACCTAGATTCGCTCCAGTTGAAAGACCGGATTAACTTCCCGTCAAGTAGATTGCGATGATCTGGGAACCTTCATGCCAAAAAGTCGCGAGAGAAACCCTAAGATAGGTCAACCTCTGATAAACCAAACGCGGAGGAAAGTCTCTTCATGCTTTCCATTTTCAATTACTTGTAAAAGCATTTCCTTGTAATTTTATTCCATGCTCATCTTTATATAAATGGAAAATATGAAGAATATCTGTGCATGCATGACATGTTATCAATTAATAACCGGTTTTGCAGGACAAAATTCCTAAAACGGACATGTTATGATAACATTTTCATTACCCTAAGACTAAACTATATAAGTCTTTTGTAGAGAAGTAATTGGGCCTGTTACCCGCTCAAAATCCAAAAAGGCCACAAGCCTATAGCCAATCATGTCTTCTTTCAAACAGTCTAGTCCTGTTTCCCGAGAAGAATTTGACGGATTGAGTAAACAAATCACAGACTTGGCTGTTCTACTGAAAGAATTGCACCAGTCTACTCAGGGTACGAAGATACCTATGCATACAGAATCCTCTATACAAGGAGAAGTTCAAGGTCTGGAAAAAATAATTCCAGAACCTCAGTTGGATACAACCAACAAAGACCCTGAAAACACCCATCTCAAAGGAGATCCAGACACCGGTGATATCAGGAAGAAGGTCCTTCAAATGGAGGAAACTATTCGTGTTCTTAAAGGGATTGGAACATATGGCAATGTTTCATATGCAGACCTTTGCATATTTCCTGGTGTTCATTATCCAGAGAAATTCAAAACCCCTGATTTTGAAAAGTATGACGGATTAGGGGATCCTTATACACATTTAAAGGTGTTCATTGGAGAACTTGGATCTTATGCGGAAAAAGAAAAGCTCAGAATGAAGCTGTTTCAGAAAAGTTTGACTGGAGAAGCCCGTTCATGGTATACCAGATTTGACAACTCAAAGATCCATAGCTGGGAAGAGCTGGCTCACACCTTCCTCACTCAATAAAGTTTTCAATCTCAGATGGCTCCTGACCTGTACCAAATCACCAAGGTCAAGAAACAATCTAATGATTCATTTAGAGAGTACGCTCAAAGGTGGAGGTGCCTTACTGCTCAAGTTATTCCTTCCATGATAGAATCAGAAATGGTCACAACTTTCATAGATGTATAGGAAGCCCCTTTCTATGAAAGAGTTCTAGCTGGTATTGGCAAACCATTCTCTAAAATGATCAAACATGGAGAGATGGCTGAGATGGGATTGAAGTCCGATAAAATTCAATACCTAGCCGCTCTTAAAGCTGTTGCTAAGCACATCCAGTCCGGATCTTATGGAAATAACCCTCGGAGGGTCCATAAAAAGAAAGAGGAGGATGTTTCCTTGATACTACAAGGACAAAAAGGCAATCAAAGCATGCCTATGCAGAGGAGAAACTACTCCCCTTTTCCAGCACGATATTCAAACCCTCCATTGCCTAAAAGTGGAGAAGTAAAGCGACCTCGAATGTTCACACCCTTAGGGGACTCGCTCGAGAATATTCTTGGTCTTCTAACTGCTAAGAAGAAAATTACACATCTTCTTCCACCAGCCAACCCTAATGGGATGGGTTTTAATGCTACTCGAAAGTTTGCTTATCATGCCGGATCACCTGGACATGATACTCAAGATTGTTGGGCCTTGAAACACAAGATCTATGATCTGATAGAAAATGGTGAGATTGTGGTCACTAAACCAGATCAACCTCATGTGCAAGACAACCTTCTTCCTCAACACAAAGAAGAAGAGGTCAACATGATCAGTTGGAGCACTGGACAGGGTTCCAATTCTAATGGCGAATCATCCCAACCCATCAAAGATGGTGTTGATAGATGGGATTATGCAAAGTTCTAGTTTACCATGGAACGAAAAATGAAAGCTCTTTACAAACAAATTGAGCAATTAGCAGAACTGGTGACCCACCAGCATCAAGTCACACGCCAATTAATCAGGCAGGAGCATGCCTATCTCCTTTCATTTGTTATGAATGCTCCATCAACACCTTCAGAAAGTGAAGATGTGGAGGATAAGGTTGCCAAGAGAGCAAATGCTAAAGCCCGTCGGGATTTTGCCAATCAGAGGGAATTTACCTATTTGGGCCAATCTATGGAGGAGATTCTTCAAATGTTGATCAATGAAGGAAGAATTACATTCCTTCTCCCTCCAATCTATCCCCGGTGTGTCAATATCATTCATATTCTCGCAGCCACAGCACAGAAGAATGATTGGCACTCCGCCATCTTATTCAGAATCTTATTGATACCGGTGTCCTGCAAATAGCAGATGATTACACTGTGCAACTCAAGGGTGGGAATACATGCCCTACCAAATGGAAGGGATCAATAGTAGTTATATCTGAAGTGGATGATAAGACCGTCAAAGTATTTCCCGTACAACCAATTCAACTCAAAGGAGCTGACAATCCTTTAAAAGTGGCCGCACCGGAGCCAATTTCTTTACCCTTCAGACCATAACATCCTGTTGTCAGCTTACACAAAGTTCCATGGAATTATAGAGAAGCTGAAGGATCCATGTCTCATACTATTACTACAGTGTCGAAGGAAAATCCACTGTATCTTCCTCAACGAGTTATTAAACCTACTTGTGAAGCAAAGCGGAAGTTGCCCATGGAGAAGATTGAAAAATTCCTCCGAACTATGGGCCACAATGAAGCCAAAGTGGTTTTAAGCTTGCGAGAAGCTCCACACTAGATTTTAATACCAGACTTGGTTTTCTCTTCTGAGGATCATCGGAAGATCTTACTAAAGGTTTTGGAAGAAGTCTATTCGCCAAAATCAGTGGATGTAGAAAAATTTCAACATTTGGTTGATCACATTTTCAACAACAAAGTGATATCCTTCACTGATGACGACATACCTCCCGAAGGGACAGGTCATTGCAAGCCATTGCACATTGCAGTTTTGTCTTTTGGGTATATGCTAGTAGGAGTTTTGATAGATGGAGGCTCATCTCTAAATATCTGTCCTTATGCCACCTTGGTAAAGATGAATATCAATCTCAAAAGGATCCAAAGTAGCCATACGGTCATCAGAGCTTTTGATGGACCCCGGGGAAATTCCGTTGAAAAGATTGAATTGCCAATTGAGGTTGGTCCAAATACATTTAATGTATCCTTCCACGTCCTCAAGATAGACTTAGGATACAACATGCTATTGGGGAGACCATGGATACACATGGCTGGAGCTGTTCCCTCCACATTACATCAACAACTTAAATAAATTGTCAACAACGGTCTAGTCACTGTCAACGCTGAGCCGGAATGTCCTGAACAAGGAACTCTACCAAGTATCAGCTTCAATTCAGAAGTTGAACCGGCCAATTTCCATACTCTGGAAGTGAGTAACACACAATACCATTCTATTGGAGTGCCACTTCCCGTAACCAAGATTTTTGCCGAGGTTATGTCGGCCACTCAGGAAATGATGTTATTGGGTCATTAACCTGGACAAGGGCTTGGTAAAAATAAGCAGG
Organism: Panax notoginseng; assembly: GCA_016801055.1. NCBI lineage: Eukaryota > Viridiplantae > Streptophyta > Magnoliopsida > Apiales > Araliaceae > Panax > Panax notoginseng. The sequence goes on from CM029017.1 coordinate 139,760,273, forward strand.
GTATGAAGCACCCTATCCAAATGTCCAGTCAAATTGGAACAGCCGGGCTAGGCTATTCTGCCAGTTCCAGCCACAGGAATCCTCATAAGCACAAGCAGGTTCCTCAAGCTTCCGCCGCCCGACTATTTTCTATACCTTTACCTCATGAGTTGATGCAATCTCCAGTAAAGGTTCCAGCCCATGTTGTGGCTATGCTATTTCTGAAACCAGTACCAATTAAAGAAAAAGAGGTGCTGATTCCTGATCCCGAGGCAGAAGAAAAGGAACGAAAACATAAACATGACCTTGCCTTGATGATGGCAGGCATACACGTCATTGTTCATGATGAACATACAAACAGATACACTCTAGACGATGATTGCCCAGATGTCATGGTTATAATTCGGGAAAAGGAGGACAATGATGATCCTTCCATCACTGCAGTCCTTCAGGACTTTGCCCTCAACAATTGGAGCAACACTCTATGCATTGGTCGATGAGGGTAAAATGGGCAAAAAAATCCCTCTGCCCTGTAGATAACTTTAATTGCTTGCTTTCCTTTACAGTACTAGCAGCTATTTTATCAAGTACATGCTAACACTTTTGTATGATCGAACAGCTGCATATATTAAGTGAAAGTATATTTTGTTTCAAGACTCTGAATTTAGATGTGCCTGTACTTACTGATGAAGTGCCTTCTCTCCACAAGGACTGTAACTTTGATGCAAAGTTGGACTCAGACTTGATGGACAAGAGGACATTGAGACACCTTAAGAGATTAAGGAATGGGTCGCAGATAAACCCAAACCCAATCTTGATCAAACCACTTCTTTCAATCTCAGAACCTTAGACAACCCTAATCTAATCTAGATTGGTTTAGACCTTACCATAAATCAGCAGAATGACATGGTTGCACTGTTAACCCAATTCCAGGATGTGTTTGCATGGTCTCATGAAGACATGGTGGGATTGTCCACTGACATTGTTCTTCATCGTATTCCCATAAAGAAGGATTCAAGCCAGTTAGGCAAAAGCTTAGGCGATTGAAACCTGAGTGGAGTTTAAAGGTTAAAGAAGAAATTATGAAACAATTTCAAGCTGGCATCATCATGGTGTCTACATATCTGGAGTGGATATCCAACATTGTTCCCGTGCCTAAACTAGGGGGAAAGGTGCGAGTCTGCTTGGATTATCGGGATTTGAACAAAGCTTGCCTTAAAGATAGCTTTCCCGTACCCTTTATCCACATTCTTATTGACAATACTGCTCAATACGACATGTACTCCTTTGTTGATTGCTTTGCGGGGTACCATCAAATTATGGTCGTTGAGGAAGATCGTGAGAAAACTGCTTTCATCATGCCTTGGGGAACTTTTTGCTACATACGGTTGTCATTCGGCCTCATCAATGCCGGGGCAACCTATCAGCGAGCTATGATGGATCTTTTCCACGATTTAATGCACAAAGAGATAGAGATCTACGTGGATGACATCATTATCAAATCCCGAAAGGAAGAGGATCACTTAGACCATCTCAAAAAGCTTTTCAACAGGTTGCATAAGTACAACTTGAAGTTGAATCCCGCCAAGTGCGCCTTTGGTGTTAAGTCAGGTAAGTTGGTAGGTTTCCTAGTCAGCCACAAAGGTATTGAACTGGATCCTACCAAAATCCAGGCCATCAAAGAAATGCCCATTCCTTAGACAGAGAAGGAAATACGGGGATTTTTGGGAAGAATCAACTTCATTAGCACATTCATTTCTCAACTCACAGCAACCTGTGAGCCAATCTTCAAATTGTTAAGGAAGAACTCCTCCATGAAATGGAATGATGAGTGTCAGAAAGCCTTCCTCACAATCAAAGAGTAACTGATTAACGCTCCATTTTTGTACCTCCCAGGGATGATGTTCCCCTGTTCATGTACCTGTCCATTAATGATAATGCAATGGGCTGTATACTGGGGCAAAAAGACAATAGAGGCCAAGAACGAGCTATCTATTACCTCAACAAAAGATTTAGCATTAGTGAACACAAGTATACTCTGATCGAGAAGACTTGTTGTGCTTTAGCATGGGCTTCCATGAGGTTACAAAATTTCCTCCATGGTCACACAACCCATCTCATATCCCGTATGGATCCTCTCAAGTATGTGTTCAGAAAGCCCATTCTAAATTGTCGACTGTCCAGATGGCAGTTGATCCTACAGCAATTTGACATCGTCTATGTGACGCAAAAGTCTGTCAAAGGTCAAGGAATTGTGGATCAACTGGCCGCTGCACCTGCAGGGGATTACAAACCCTTAGAAACATACTTTCCCGATGAAGGGGTAATGACAGTTTAGCTACAACATCAATACGATACATGCCGTACGTGGAGAATATATTTTAATGGAGCTATTAACTCAGAAGGCTCTGGAGCTGGAGCAGTTTTAATATCTAGTACGGGGGAGCAGTATCCCGTCGCCGTCAAATTGTAGTTTGTCAGCACCAACAACATAGCTGAGTATGAAGGCTGTATCATGGGGCTAAAACTTGCCCGTTCAATGGGCATCAGGAGCTTACCTGTCTTTGGGGATTTCGAATGGGTAATCAAACAATCCATAGGAATCTATCAAACCAAAGAATTACATTTGCTGCCTTACCATTGGCAAGTTTTACAGATGGTTTTGGAGTTTGAAGAAATCTCCTTTCTACACATTCATCGTAATAGGAATGATTTTGCAGATGCATTAGCAACCTTGGCCTCCTTGGTTTACATATCTGACAAGGAAAACATGCCAAACATCACGTTTACTCTACAAAAAGCCCTAGTCTATGGGAATTAAGTTGGAGAAGTATCGGATGAGTTACCTCCCATCCACAACCCTTGGTATTAGCACATCTAGGAGTATTTGGAAGATGGATCTACACCCGCTGAGGTGAGCCTCACTGAGAAGAGGCAGATTCATCGACTTGCTATGAAATTCTACCTGAGCGGAGATGCACTCTACAAAAGAGATGCAGGATTAGGTCTCCTCAGATGTCTGGATAAATACCAAGCTCAGCGACTCATGGATGAGATCCATGGTGGAGCATGTGGCCCTCACATGAGCGGACCCCTACTTGTCAAGAAAATTTTCAAAACGGGACATTATTGGCTTACACTCAAAGCTGACTATGATGATCATGTCAAGAGGTGCTATGAATGCCAGATTCATGGGAATGCTATCCACGCCCCTCCAAGGGAACTACACAATATGAGTTCTCCATGACCCTTCTCAATGTGGGGAAAGGACGTGATCGGGCCCATTAAGCCCAAAGCCAGTAATGGATATCGATTTATATTCAGCATGATTGACTACTTCACCAAATGGATAGAAGCAGCATCCTTCCCCAGGGTTACTAAAGAAGTCATCATTACTTTCATTAGAAACAATGTTGTTTGTCGATATGGACAACCAGCGGTCATTGTGTTAGAAAATGCTAAGAACATCAATAATAAAATGATGGAGGAGTTATGTAGAAAATTCCACATCAAACACCTCAACTCCATCATCTACCGTCCAAAGATGAATGGTGCTGTTGAAGCGGCTAATAAAAACATCAAAAAGATCATGCAGAAAATGTCCGCCAATCACAAAGGATGGTCTGACCTCTTGCCTCTGACTTTATTAGCCTACAGAACTTCCATGCGTGCTTCCACTGGGGCAACCCCCTACTCATTTGTCTATGGGATGGAAGCAGTGCTCCCCATAGAAGTGGAAATGGAATCCCTCAGAGTATTAACGGATGCTAAGTTGGGTGAAGACCAATGGGTACAAGACAGGTATCACCAATTGTCTCTAATAGATGAAAGGTGAACCACGGCTATCTTCCATGGTCAGTTATATCAGCAAAGGATCGCACGATCCTACAACAGAAAAGTCTGACTACGGCAATTCAAATAACATGACTTGGTTTTGAAGAAGATCATTGACAACTAAGATCAATCTAAGGAAAAATTCGCTCCTAACTAGGAAGGCCCATTTGTTGTCAAGGAGGTATTGACAGGAGGTGCTCTCAGATTGCCGAAAATGGATGGCGATGAATTTCCACAGCTTATCAACTTGGACACCGTGAAACGGTACTATGTCTGAAGTTACTATCAAACAAACATCCTTGTTTTGATCATCAAATCACCAGTCGTTCCGGTTTTGAACCCTCTCCTTTTTGCATACTCTTCTGCCCCTCAGGGAAACATACACTTCAAGCCAGCAGCCTGGTATCACTTCATTTCAAACCTTTCATACAATTTTAGTTATCTTGAAGACGGGATTTAACCTTTCACAATTTTGGTTATCCTGAAGACGGGATTTAACCTTTCACAATTTCGATTATCCTGAAGATGGGATTTAACCTTTCACACCCGCAGTTTATCCTGAAGATGGGATTAAACTTTTCTACGCTTGAAGTTTGTCCTGAAGACGGGATCATACTTTTTCCACACTTGTAGTTTATCCCCATTATGGGATTAAACTTTCTTCTCCCCGCAGTATAGCCTGCACATGGGATTCACGCTTCTCTTCAGCTGCGATTTGTCCAGAGGGGTGAACTACGTCGACCTGATCTCCCTAATACCCGGGGGTACGTAGGCAACCATATTCTATATGGCCCGGTCGCAATAAAGAAAAATAACAAAAACATTTCTGCCCTTTCTATACAAAAATAACAAAAATTCTTCTACATCTGCTTTCACATTCAGCATTGAACCACTTACACCAGGTTCGAACTATGCATACTTGATCTCCACTTTAATAGGAGTATGTAAGAAGTCATTCATGGTTCAGTCTAACCCCTACCAGAATAAAATAACTTGTCACACGGTACTGGGATCAACCTTTAATTTGCCACATTTCATTGGTTTCAAATCAAAGGGATGGAATTACCCAACCTCTTCTCATAAATAGAAGATTCGGTGACCATCTAAGCTACTATCGTGCCTCAAAGAGCAATACCAACCTATAAGAGATGGAATTAACTAGGCTTCTCACAAATATAAGTACTGGCGACCATCTGTGGTGCGATCAATCTCAGAGAGGAAGAAACCATACTCCTCTCCACTTTTCCATACAGATACCAGTCCCAAGACACCAAAGATGGCAGGGATATACAGAAATCAATGATCCATTCTGAGAGACTTTGCAACGTCTCAATGTCCATCTATCAAGGATAAGTCCAGAATGTATCAAGATCACAAGGCCCTGAAGAAACAAGCAAATATCAAGCAAGTATCAAGGCATAACTAAAAGGGAAGTGAATCAAAATATATTTCCCTGCCATACATAATACTATTTGATATATAAATATGTGTTGTAAATGACAAAATGGCTAAGCTAGTATGTGTAGGAAAATACAAAGCTATCTACAGATCTGTATGTATGCGGACTATCAGATCTAACATAGCATCCCTCTTTGAAGACGGAGGTAACGCTGCAAGCTCCTACCCAAGGGTATCTACACGAGCTAGCAGATCAGAGGCTAACTGCATGGTGGCATAATGTTCATCAATGTAGGCACTCATGTCGGTAAGACTGACAGTCATCTAGGATCTAACTGAAGTACTATCTGCAATGGCCACATCCCTAGCAGATAAGGCGGCATCCCGCTCCACAATCAATGCATCCCTGGCTGATCTAGCCTCATCCCTGTCTAATAGAATGGTATCTCTCTCATCAAGAGCTCTTAACATCGCGGCCCTAGCCTGATCTCTCTCATAGGTCATCAGATGTAAGCTCTGCTCCAAATGTTGTGCCGAATACTGGGTAACAGTGGCACTCGGGGTGGGAGAATCCATCACAAATGTTGGCAGCCCAGCAGTCAAATCATCGATGGGAATAACAGCCTCCTCTATAGGCTCCTCATAGTCAGAATCAGTCCCCTGCACTGTGGATACTGCCGCAGCCGATGCAGTCTCTGTCTCCATCTCCATCCATGCGGAATACTCTGCAGAATAATCCGGATGACTGACAAAAAACTTAGCCAGCTCTCGCTGATCCCAACAGGCATACAACCTGGATCTGTCCTCCGTTGATAAAAGGTGTGAAGTGAAACGCTGACTCACTGCCCCCTCAAAAGGATGAAAATCCTGAAACTGGTCAAACTGACATATAACGGCCAATGGGTGGTAAGTGATCATGCCCCTCAAACCAACTAGAGGGAGATAATCCATGCCCGAAGCATGAGTAATGAAGCTGTAGGGTGAGCTAAGCCCTGAGCATGGCAATATATTAAACGGATCTCCAATCCCGGCCAGAAAAACTGACCAAGATGCAGCATCTGTACACTCCACAGGCTGAAAGGAGTACGACATGGCTATATCATGGGTGAAACAAAATCCATGTCGTCTGAATGTGCCAATCGGTCTCAAGTGTGGCATAAACCACATATATAGCATGACCGAGCTACCTGTGAACACTCCTGCTGGATAAGTGCAGTAGTATGTAGTTGACCTCAGAGTCTCTGCAATGATCATCGGTATGATGGTATGACCCTCCCTGAGAGCTCTCACTGTCATGATGACACCGATATCCAGCTCATCCATGTACCGCGACATGAAGACGTATGACAATACGCACAGCAGTAGTACATCCACTCTGGCTGAACGCCAATGGTCCTCCGATGTGGTGAAATCCCTGGAATGCCGTGTATAGCTATCCTCAGAGCCAAACCTGTCAAATAGGAAATGCTGGGATATCACGTGGCCGGATGTAATCTCATCCTGTACCACTCTGCGCCTCAATCCTGTAAGGGTCATGAACTGTCTGCTCATGTCTCCCATCACTATGTGCACGCATCGTCAACCGTGCATACTCCTCCAAAGTAAGAGTCAACTCATGGGTCCCGAATCAGAATACATGTCTATCCGGCACCCAATGCTCTAGCATACCCTCTACAAATCCTGTGGGAACCTAAAATATCAACAGGGTTATTGTATGCTGCAACAAATCATCTACGATCACCATGTCTGATGGTGATATACTATCATACCATGAGCATATACCAGCTACCACCACAAATGGTGAGGTATAATCAATACGGCTAACTGTCGAAGAAGACATCTGTACAGGCCGTGTCATAAGACCATCCAGGGGTCAATGCTGAATATCTCTGGACATACATATATATGCATAACATAATAACATGCATGATACAATAGATGGCAATGTAATATAGGGAATGGAAAATTGTGCATACATTCCTAAGTATATCATCATCTAATACATCTCTGTACAGCTAAAATATAGGGAAATGGGGCGAAGCTACCCAACAACTAACAGAGGCCTATCAAAAGATATAGCTAGAATGGGGCAAAGCTACCCAGCAGCTAACAGAGGCCTATCAAAAGAGATAACGAGAAATACATCAGAAAAAGTTAATAGTGCCGATGTCTACATCATCGATCCAGTCCACCTGATGTAACTCCTCCTGAGTCACTGGATCTCTATCTACAAGGATGTCAGGCCGATAAAAGGGAGGATCTACACTGACAAAACCATCTAGGTCACCTGAGGGGCCAGCGCCAGAGCTGGAAGGATCAAAAGTATCTACCTCTGTAGGATCTCTGCCCAAATGCCGAATGAAAAGATGTGACCGGTCCAGCTACCGAGTCAATCAGTCAATCTGTGTCACATGAGTCGGATCTCTAACACAGGCTAGCCAATCCGTCATCATCACGGATCCTGGAACTATATCCCCCATAAACTATATGGCGCGGGTTTGAGCTCCAATAGTACGAGGGATCCACCAATGCAGGAATATCTCCTGAGAACAGGGGCCCTCTGATAATATAAAACCATCAATCCCCATTAATGGGATGTCAACGATGGGTGACTGCGAAACAGGCCAATAACGCCTGGCAGGAGGCAAGATCGGCATACGGATCTCTCCTGTAGTGCTCCTAATAGCACGCTCTCCTAAGTAGAGCTCCCATCCTCCATCTGTAAAGAGAGGAATCCTACAGGTAGAAATGATGTACTCTACTCCAGTCGGGTACCCATCCTCAAAACCAACTCCTAAATGCTCTCTAGAGTAGGGAATCTATGTGATGACATCGGCTGTCAATAACTCCAGCTGTAGGCGACAATGATTGAAACCCTCAGCAACAGGGACCTCCGCCAGTATGGAATGATGCCATCTCCGTCCTCGTGGATAGGTGTCTAAACCTAACACGCTCACATGACGCAAATAGGGAAGCCTCTCATAGGCCCAAAACTACCAACACAAAGGTAAACATCTGCTGTCAGTCAACACTCTTAACCTATATATGGGAAAAGACAAGAGAAACACTCACCAGCAGAAACAGGTAGAATCCTAACCATGCCTTGGTCAAGCCCTGTGATCGCATGCACATTCCCCTAAGGAACTAGGCAAAGGTGTAGGAACCCCAATCATACTCTCCTATACAGTTCACGTGTCGAGTGGCACTGATCAAAGCGAAGGACACCGTAGAAGAGTTATCTGCTATGAAGTAGCCCCTAATGATCATCAAGAACAGTCACCGAAGAATGAGATCCCTGACTCTCACATCATCGGGTATGGCCTCACTCAATAGCCCGCTCATAGCATCTACGCTCAAAGGACCTGTACGAACAGTCCTGCCCTTGAGCGCCTCTGCTGAAACTCCCAACAAGGATTTGATAGTAGTAGGGGTGATATCCGATGTGCAAGGCACCGGCTCCCCTCCAAACTCCATACCTGTGATAAATTGCCAATCCATCGGTGTCATCATCACCTCACAATCCAACAAATGGAGTGACTGAGTCTGGTGAAACAACCGCTCAGACAATGCCCTGAGGTAACCCAAGGGACAGCGACAGGGTAAAATGGAGAAAAACATCCCAAATCCCCAGCCATGGATGATCGCTCTGTAGTCATCATGCAAGGTCTGATACATAGAGTGGATGCTAAACCAGTTCCCTCGAGGATGTGTGAAGCCGGGAACCTACATCAAATGCAGATCAACATCAGAATCCTTGACTCCTCATCAATAGGAAATAAGGAAGATTAAGGATCTAACTTCATACCTCATTTGCATGCAGGTATACTGAAGGATGCCTACTCAAGTCACCTAGAAGATCTGGGTTCGCCACTTGAATACCTGGCAATTCTCTACCGGGAACACGTACAGCGGGAGCAGGAACCTCGATCGGTACATCCTCCTCCTTATCCTCGACATTCGGCACTTCAACCCGAATATGACGTATCACCTCCTCCACCAAACGATTGGGCTGCCTAATAGAACGTCATTGACGCTCTTCAAAAGCCCTCCTCCGAACACCAGAAGTGGTCCTACGGGAACTACTCGGCTGATCTGGATCCATAATATCTGGACAACAAGTCTCCAAATCACCTCAGAAAGAGTGTGGTAATTTCTTACCTAGAGTCTTTTTCAAAATGCATTCTATGATTACATGCATGCATACATTGTTTTAACATACATCTACAGTAGAGTTAAAAATGCATGACTACCCAATGCCTACATTTTGGAAAAATTTTGCTATAACCCCCTTTCTAAATGGGACTATCCACATACACATAGGCATGACAAGGTATCCATTCAGTAGCACACCTATACACAGTTATATACATCCTATATGCATTAATCACATCACAGTAAAAATTCGTAAGTGTAGTCTAATTACCAGAATTATTTTACTTTATACCTTTACTCATTTGTCCTCAGATAGGATAAGAAATGACAGTAAAAGGTGCCAATTTGACTGTTTCAAAAGTCAAAATTTTTCACATCATTATGTTCAGCATGGTTTAATACTGATATTTACTATGTTGAATATTTTTATCAAGTTATATCAGCATGCATATTCACTACTATGTATCTAAATCCATTTCCTGTGATAAGTCATTTTCCAACGGATAGAAACTGGAAAAAAATACATGCATACGTTACCAGGACAGTGAAGAACTCTTGTACGGTGACAGAATATACAGAAAGTTGCCCGAACTCAGTAGATCTGAAGAAGAGCTCTCAGATTTCCTTCACTTCACAACTTGAAAATGACTTATGAAAGCAACCAATCGCCTATACATAAGCACGGTTGGCCGTAGGCTCACCTGGGGCTTCTGCAGGTGTACCTGCGGCACTCCTACATGGGTCTCACACCTCCGACTCGCTCCAGTTAGAGTTACAAAGGAGGTCTCATAAGCTGAAAAGGCCAAATCAGGAATAAAAATGCTACGCGAATTAGTGGAATAGCCTGAAATCCTGGTTTCTCGTCGGTCAGAGTTAAACTCCCGTCGTCTCAATGGTATTCACCTGAATATAGGTTATACTATACCAATGAGCTTAGCTTTCACAAACCATGCTCGACAATACCCCACAAAGGTCCGATGTCGTCATTTGTAGGGTCACATCCCTAAACAATCCCCGGCGGGGGTTACAACGCAAAAAGCCACAAAATATCAAACCTCTCCGGCGGGGGTTACAATGCCGAAGTTATCAACTTATAAAGTATCCCCGGCAGGGGTCACAGCGCATATCCTTCGAGCATCTACGTATCCCCGGCGGGGGTTACAACGCAATGCAACCATTGATACACACATTAATGAAGGTCAAGCAACCTTGACGTCATGTTAGTCGATGGTAAGTAAACCAAACGAAATAACTCATCCACGTATCCTCGGCGGGGGTTACAACATAATGCTACCATTGACACATACATCAATGAAGGTCAAGTAACCTTGACAATGCACCCAGCAGGGATCTATCCTGTGATACACACATCAACGAAGGTCGGGCAACCTTGACAGCGACAAAACTGTTGGCAGTAACTCCGACAGGAAGAGGGAATATGTTATACACATCCTCAAACTGACAAAGCTTTATCCCCACAGATCTCTTATACACAAGAGGTACCTCTATAGAATATAAGCCAGTGTCTAGGATTCAAGACTTTGGTGATAGCCCCAATGTTAACATCCTTGAAGACTTGGATCGCATGTCCAAGCCATCACTGATTGTCAACCCGGCAGGATTAGCAGGGAACCGACAATCATTCATGCATCATATATGTATTTGCATCATGTTGCTGCATATATCATCATGTTTATCTTGCTTGCATTTCAAGTGTCTAGTATTCTTTATCCTATCCATACCTTGCATTGCATGAATATGATAAAGAGAGGCATCTGTAGACACTCAAAATATTTTGCACGCCTGTTACTGACATTGCAGGAGGGCAGATTCGTCTGTCAGAGATAACCTTGGAAGACAACTTACATCCATTTTGGATACTATCGGAAGTTTAGTTCAAACTCGGAACAGAAACCGGGAACATCATCTCAACCCCGGAACACACACCGAGAGCATCATTTCCAATCTCGGAGATAGGCCCGAGGTATGCAGATCAAAAGACCGGCAACAACACCAGAAAGGACAGTTCTGTCTTGGTGATAACACTGTGACGATCAGTTACAGTCCCAGCAACAACACTGGGAGTAGCAACTCCACCCTTGGTGATAACCCCAAGGGCTGCCATTGCAGTTTCGGTGATAACCTTGGAAATACTTGTATCAAACACATGCAATCAGCTTCAAGTTCAGACATCCTGTCGAGGCACTCATACCTTAGGCCTGGAGCTAACAATGGGCAGATAGGCACACCCACAGATGACAGTGAGGCATACAAACAAGCAGTCCAATCTCAGATATAACCCTGAGCAACGTCTGCTTTCTGCTTAAACCGGCGATAACCCCGGTGAGGAGTCAAAACGTCATCTTACCGTCTCAACAAGATGATATATACTAACAAGTAGTCCAATCTCAGATGTAACCCTGACCAACGTCTACTTTTAACTCAAATCGGCGATAACCCCGACGAGGAGTCAAACATCATCTTGTCCCTTCAACACCTGCGCGTCGTCTCAACACTTCATACATATATACATCCAACAATGTCCCACAAGAACCGAGGAGTTACAATCCCGAGTGACTATTACACGTGGCAGTACTTTGGATAGAATTTGAAGCTTGAAGACCATGGGCATAGACCCCTCTTCCTGACTTCGTACAACCTCTAATCCATGTTGTTGCGTAACTCTCGACACAAGCGGTCTGAAAAAGGTCAGATATACCTTGTTCGGATGCTCAGATTGAAGTTCTGCAAGTTTGAGCATATATTACAGTGCATGAGTGCACGTACTACGAGACGACGGGACCCACGAGGCTTGGATGCACCACGACCAACCACAGGTACAACTGTGGCTGCCACAGGTGTACCTACATCCATCTGTCTATATATACAAGCCTTAGGGTCAGCCATTTGAGAGAGGAAGGAGAGGAAAAGGCGAGGAAGCCCTGTCCATTTTACTCTATATACACATCTTTTGAGTGTTTCCTCATCTTTAAACACTTGTTAGCTCACATATAGCTATCTTTTATCCAGCGGGAGCTGAGTGTTTATCCATTTAAAGTCATAGAAGTCTACTTTGGCAGCCCACTATAAGCCTTCTCGTATTTTATATAGCCTTCTTCTCATATTAGCACACACTGTTATACACATTGAGAGTCGTGTTGTGTGTATTTGCCCGAACTTCGGTCCGTGGTTTTCATTTCTGTCTGTATATATATATATATATATATATATATATATATATATATATATATCATATACGGACTAACATTATCGAGTTATGCCTCGATTGAGCCTAGACTTCGGTCTATATATATATATATATATATATATATATATATATATATATATACATTTCTATCAGGCCTAGAGTTCACTTCGTGGCCTTTTACAGCTTTATTTACATTTCGTCCTACCTGGAGTTTACTTCGTGGCAGTTGATCACTTTTACAGCTTTATTTACATTTTATCCCACCTGGAGTTTACTTCGTGGCGGTTGATCATGTCCATATATATATATATATATATATATATATATATATATATATATATATCGCTTTTATATATTTATATTTCTGATCCCCCATGGAGTTGCTTCATGGTGGTTGATCAAGTCTGTATATATATATTTACAGCTTTTATATATATAACTGCTTAGTGCTTTCCATACAAATTGCAGTATCATGTGAGCCTAGAAATCATGTGATCACAGGTTCAGTCTACTGAATCTAGATTCGGTTCCCGTGATGGACATTTTTCAGCTGTAAGCAGCTTGTACATTATTTTATAGTGTCTAAATTTCCTTGGATGGCTGTCATGCCCATGAGGAGTTCAGCATCTCGAAAATAAAAGCAAACAAGTCGACATTTAATAATAAAATGGAAGTATTAAAGGCCTCAATTACTATTGAGCACATGGTTTGAAAAACTTCTTTTATAAAACGTCATTGCTATATCTTGTTTAAAACTGAATTTTTCTATAAATCCAAACTCTATGTATATAGGTGCCAACGAGGTACAACACTACTTCCAAATAATTACACATTGATCCACAAACACACACACACACACACACACACACACATTCATATAACAGTTTCTTTGAGAAGTGGCAGTCACTGTGGTAAGACGGATGTCGGGGGGTGCCTAACACCTTCCCTCCGCATAATCAAGCCCTCGAACCCAAAATGAATCTCGATTTCACAGACCCGTCTAGCAGTGTCAAATCACTGGGTCAATGTGCAAACCTTTTTTGGTTGCGTTGGTGCAACCAGTTAAATACACCAACTGGCGACTCTTAAAGTCAAATCGTCAACATTTTACATGTCGAACCTTTTTCACTTATTTTTTTAAACAAATCTCACATTAACATGAGAACACCAAAGAACAAGTAACGAAAAGGGGCACTCAAAAATCCCGACGTCAACATGTGTATCAACATGTGATTAAATACAATGATTATCCAAGTGAGGACACTTATATAACCATATATAGAAATTAACGAACATAATAAATATTTGAATTATAATATAATACTATGTTGATAAACAATGATCGGATATAATATATATAACAATAGGGTTAATAATCTAGCACAATAATAATATAATTCTGAAACTTTCTTACTTATGTCCATTGCATAAAGTAAATGCAAAGGTAGGATACTTGCCTGGTTTACTGCTTATAATATGTAACTTAGTTTTATCTTTTATATAACAACCTATCATTAATAAGATCATTTTACCGATTAGAATATTATATCATAACACATAGTACTGCTATTTGCAGTCAGCACATTACCTAATCACATTATTACACATGTTTAGTAGTCATTGGTTCACAAATAGATACTTATCCAGTCAAATTGTCTAAGTCCAGATCAATTTTTAAAACATGTCGGTGTACCGACGACTTTATCGGGTAATTATCCAGTCTAAGACTCTACACTGAAGTTCTAAATAACTTAAACATCGGTCAAATTATTTTTAAACGACTTATAATAATTTTTAAACAATTATTATAATTTCTCATGATTTTTCAAACACTAGAATTATTATTAAATGATTTAAATATTAAATAATTATTTTATTATTAATATTTAATTAATATTAAACTATTAATGAAACCATTGCTAAAATATTAAAGTTATTTATAATAACTTAAAATACTTTTAAAGTATTAATATTACCCTTAAATAATTTTTTAAACATTTAAAAATATTTTTAAATAATTACCATTAATATATAAATATTAATGTACTATTTATCAAAATATTAAAAGTCATTAATTATAACTTAAAATATTTTTAATTCATTTATATCCTTTTTAAATGATTTTTAAATTAATAAAACCATTTTAAAACTATTTATTTAATGTAATTATTAAATAAATTTAATATCATTAATATTAAATTAATATCATTAATATTAACTTATTAATGAAATCATCCTTTAAATATTAAAAGTTATATTTTATAACTTAAAATATCTTTAAACACTTTATTTTCATTTAAAATAATTTTTATAATATTTAAAATCATTTTTAAACTAAATTATTCAATATTATTATTAAATAATTCTAATATCATTATTAATGAAATTTACCTTTAAATATTGAAAGTTATATTTTATAACTTAAAATATTTTTAAATATCTTATTATTATTTAAAATAATTTTTTTAATATAATAAAAATTATTTTTAATTATTTTATTTAATGCATTTATTAAATAACTTAATTATCATTAATATTAATTTATTAATGAAATTTATCACAAAATATCAAAAGTCATTAAAAATAACTTAAAATATTTTCTTATTTCACAATATAATTTTAAATGATTTTTCAAGTATTAAAATTATTTTAAAATAATTTATTTAATATAATAATTAAATAAATCAAATAACTTTAATATTTTAAAAATATTAAGTATTTATGAAATATATTAAAAATTATTAAAAACTAATTTTCAGACTTTAAAATAATTTTTAGGAATTTATTATGTATTTTTCATAATTAAAAACTAATTTTTTCTAATTATTTAATAAAAATAATAATTTTATAAAGAAACTGTCGCTAAAGACTACCTATAGCGACAGAACCGTCGCTATAGGTGTTTTTCATGTTCTTGGCCAAACCCAGAAACTCATGAGCAGTTACCGAGCTACTAGGTTTGACCACTATTAATTCTTGAGTTATGATGTTTCTGGGAAAGATAATCATCAGATCTTGTAGTACTAGTACAATACTACATTATCCAACAACAATCTTGATCATACAACACAACACCTAGGAGATCTCATCGTCCAAAGTGGCTGTCAGAGCTGTTTTTCATTTCTGGGTTTGCCCAGAAATGAAGAACAGTTCGAGTGACCACTTTTGGGCTTCCACAACTTGTTGTTCATGTAACATTTTAGTGATCTTAAGCTTTCAGTATGTAAACAACATGTAGGTGTACAGATCTATTACATAACATCATCATAACAACAACAAATCAAACAGATAAGGTCTGATCAAAGCCATGTCAGAATCGTGTTCTTAAGGTTTTCTGGAATTTCTAGAAAATGTTTTCGTGAACTTTTGTACCACTTTGACCAGCCACCACAATCGACTCAATTAATGTTAAGGAGATTTTAAGGCATAAATATGTAGTCTATATACCAGATTACAACCTTATTACATCAACAGGAACAAAACAACTAACAACAGAAAGATCTGGGCCCATGAACTTGCTGTCAGAGCTTTCTGGGCAAGTTCATGGCTGCCCAGATTTCATACGGTCAATGCCGATCAACGTGGTTTGACCACAAATAACTTGCAATCTAGACCGGATCTAAGCCTGATTCTTAATCTAGATCAAAAAGCACATATCAAACTACATATCTAAAACATAAAACAACAAAAATCATGATCAGGCAAGAATCTAGAGCCACTGACATTCATTGTCAGACCACAATTTAAATTTTTTCCAAATTTTTTAAAAACTTCAAATTCGTGCTCTTAGATGTTATGGATCTAACATGTGCCAACCCAGGTCATCATTATACACTATATATAACATGTTTAACACAAAAAAACTCACATCTAACAAAAGATCAAAGGTCATATTCTAGGGTTAGCTTTTATACCTTGCTTTGAAAAATTTGGATTCTAAGCTTCTAATTTGTTTAAGGAATTCATGGGGCTTGAATTGAGAGCTGATATACTACTATATTTCATAGGTTAGAAAGAGAGGGACTTGGATGGGTATTGTGATCAAATGAGCTAACAATTGTAATTTTTCTCTCTTCCAATCTATTTATACAAGTCTTAGATACATGAATTGGCTGATATTGCTTGATTTGCTAGAGATTTAATCACATGGGGTTGGTTAGAGTTGGTAAACAACTCTATATTTTGGCAAGATACACAAGCAAGCTTAATAAATAATACAAAAGGGCATTTTTATCAATTTTATAGAAATTTTAATGGCATTCTTGACAAACTAATCCAACCCTTAGGGTTTGACCCTTAGGGTTTAACCCTAAGGCTTTAGAATTTTAGTTTCTAGGATTTCCATTTAGGGTTAAAAATAAACATTTTAGTTTCTAAATTATAATTAGGGTTTCTAAATTGATTTAGGTTTCCTAATTACATTAGGTTATCTAATTACATTATACAGGAATATTAGGGTTTAAAGTCCACTAATTAATATTAATCTTGATAATTTAGCGATTAAGGTTCATACATAGCAAATTAGGGTTACTAATTTGTCAATTAAGGTTTCCTAATAATTAAGGTTTCCTTAATTAGATTAATATTTATAATATATATCAGTAATTACCTTAATGCAATTACAAAAAAAATCTTGAACTCTAATTTGAGTTTTAAATTAGGGTTTCACAAAATAATGTTAGGGTTTTGACATTATTCTCCATAATTGACCAACCATTAACAATCTACGCACACAGTACATATTTATAGCACTGAAATATAATATAATATTATTATTCTCATTCCTTAATCAAAATTCAAAATTAGGGTTTGGATTCCATATCTAATTTACCTTGCATAAATAGCATTATTAATTAAGTTAAAAATAATTAACTTAAATAATCTGAACAAATTCATATAATAAAATATTTATTATAATAATTCTAATAATCATTTCATATATTATTAAATAATATATAAATATATTTTCATGGAAAATAATTAATAAAAACATTTTTTCTTTAAAATTAATTATTATAAAAATATAATTTATAATGATCAATAATTCTAAAATAAAATTATTTGTAATTATTCATGTAATAAATATATTTTATTTATCACACACACACACACACAGATATATATATATATATATATATATATATATATATATATATATATACACACACACACACACACACACACACATACATTATCTTAGCGCATATTCCCCATATTTATTTTAAAAAAAAAATTTATACTCAAAATTTCTGATTTAATTATATTTAAAATATCGGGTTATTACAACACTTATATCAGTCCTTTTCTTTTTACGCTTTCTTATTTCCTAAAAAAAACTAAGTCAGTGAAACTACAAAGAGAATAGAGAGTTTGAGGGAATTGAAGAAGGAATTAGGAATTTAAGAAGTTTCTTCCACTCTCTAGCAATCTTAACAGAGAATTAAGGGTAATTTCCTAATCCAAACTTTTATATTACGTACTTAGAAACTTTTCATGAAAATTGGCTTTTTCGTTTCTGTAATTGGAATTTCATGAATAATTGTTAAAAAATTGTTATGAATTGTTTATATGCATGAACAATCTAATATATGATGTTTATAAATGATTTTGGGATGAATTAACCCATGTACTTTGGTTTAAACAGAGGGTTTTTAAGTTTATAGTAATAATATATGATTTGAAGTCAAAATCTGAGTTTTGGTTGATGATTTGCTAGAATAATGGATGATTATGTTGTTTAATATATATAATCTGCTATATGTGGGTTGAAATCGATGTTTGGAGTGAATTAATTCATGAAACTATGTTTACAAAAGAAATTGGGTTTTGTTATAAAAAGTACAAAAAGACTGATTTTAGAACCAAAATTAGTGTTAAATTCTTATTGTAATATGTAAATTGATTTTAGAATATGTTAGTATGTTGAATTACGAAAAGAATACAACTGAAATGGCTTGATTTGGTTAAGAAACGAAGATTTGGTGGTTGATTTCACTAAATATGTTGAAATATGAAGAAAACTAGTAAAAACACGATTATAATCCTTACAAGTTAATTTTTGTATGATTTTCATAATATTGAGATCATGATATGCATGCTTGTTGTTGTGGTTAACAAATTATAGCTTCGGAGTATGTTAAATTTTTGTTAATTTGGAGTAATTGCATTATTTAGGCTGTACTTGAAGCAGAGTACGCAGTCTGTAAGTTTTTGTCTGCGTACCAGCGTAGCTGCGCCGGTACCAAAGGCAAAAACGGCGCAGCTGCGCCTGCTGAGTATTATGAGTTTTGAGCACCAGCGCAGCTGCGTTGGTGCCAAGGCTTAGGATGGCTCAGCTGCGCCCTACCCTGAGTAGAACAATTTGTTTTCTTTTAATTTGCAGTCCATTATATGTTGACCTAACCTAATCTAAGGTGCAAGATAGTATGTTAAACTTGTAATGAGGTTTTATAATTAATTGTAAGCATGTGTTCAACGATTTCGAATTGTGAAGTCAATAAGTTATGAAAAGCTTTAATTTGTTGATTGTTTAAGTCTTGAGATGTGATTAAAGGTTACATTACTATGATATCCTTATGATTTAAAACTGATGACGTGATGTTAATTCAAAAGTTAGAATTTGAATTATGTTAACCAATTGGATTTAAAAGGAGGAACTAAACCTATAAGGTGATATGAAAGTAACTAATGAAGGTTGTGAATGCATGTAATGTGTAGGACGTTGAAAAATTAATTTATAACTATAATTGTAGCTTGCGCACGAGGCAAGTTCTCTAACCTTAACTTTATTGGAGCAAGTTCCTAAACCCTGTTTCTTTACATAAAGCAAGTTCCTTATTCTATCTTGTTTATTACTGTTCAAGTCACGGTTCCATATTAGATGTCATCATTCTTTAAAAAGCACGATTCATGTTATACAATACTTATTCGATTGTATACCTCTTGAATTTTATTATTCAAATTGAATGTCACATTGTTGTTGAACCTTGTAAGACTAGTGATCCCTTATTGATTTGACTAGTCCATAATTGATGAACATTTTAAATTTTAGAACCCTTGTTAAGCTTATCCAAACCAAACTTCCTTTGGTGCAGACTCTAATGTCAAACTGAGATGAACAACCCTATTATAGGGGATTAAATATGCTTTAACGTTAAGATATTGTGCACAATATGCTACTAAAGGCTGATCCCCCTAAGTACGAGAAGAAGTATCCATAGTCTTATAACTGTTAAAGGTTTCAAGTATAAACACTTTACAACCTAGGATATAGTTCAAGGTCTTATGACCCTCAGAAGTTCTTTTGATTCTTGTTATTCATTCTTGATTCAAAAACCGAGTTTTCTTATTTCAGAAGTCTTTGATTCTCTCGCATGTAATTATATTGATGTTACATTATTATACGTGTGGGCAATTATGCTCACTTTTGCTTAATAATAACATGGCAGTTAAGAAAGAATGGTTCAACGAGCCTTCTACTAGCAAAGGCAAGGTCAAGGTCAATAAGTGATGAAGACTTGTTGTTTATTATTATATTATGTTTCAGACTTTATGTTTAAATTGTGTAAGACTTATTATTTGTTTTCGCATTTGAGATTTAAGTTTAGTATGACCTGGGATTGATGTATTTAAATCAGATGTTGTAACTCCATAAGGAGAGGATTTATTTCTATCTATTTATGGTTTTCATTTATTATGGGTAGATAGGCGTATGATGTTTGCACATTGAACATCAAATCCTGTGAGAATTGGAGTACCCGGATTTGGGGGTGCCACATGAACCTCATGCCTCAAAACGATCTGCTTGACATATAACTTTGCCAACTGATCTAGATTGTACCTAACCTTGATTGGTAAAAGGTGCGCTGATTTTGTTAGTCTATCCACTATCACCCAAATTGCATCATAGCCTTTATGTGTAGTTGAAAGACCTACAACGAAATTCATTGTGATATGTTCCCACTTCTATTCTGGTATTTCCAATGGCTGCAACAATCCACTTGGTCTCTGATGCTTGGCTTTGACTTTTTGGCACGTCAAGCATTTTGTAACACACTCAACAACATCTATTTTCATATTCGGCCACCAGAAATGCTATCATTGATCCTGGTACATCTTCGTACTCCCCGGGTGAATTAAATATCTTGAATTATGAGCTTCGGTCAAAATTTCTTCTTTAATCTAGGGTACTGGCGGAACCCAAATTCTTCCCTCGAATCTCAGTAACCCTTCGGTATCGATCTTAAATTCAAAGTCACTACCTTCATACACTCTTTTCATGATTTTCTCGCATCCTTCGTCATGAAGTTGGGCATCCTTTACCTGGTCCACCAAAGTTGAATAAGCCTCCATCTGTAACAATCTTTCATCGGATTCCTTCGGATATCTCACTTCTAACTCTAGTTTCACCATTGCTGAAATTAGCTCCCTCCTAAGCAGTTAACATCATCAACTTCTCCTAACCCTTTCTACTTAAGGCGTCGACAACCACATATGCTTTACCTGGATGGTTAAAAATTTCACAATCATAATCTTTTATCAGTTCCAACCATCTTCTTTGATGCATGTTCAGATCCTTCTATGTGAAAATATATTTCAGACTCTTATGGTCCGTATATATCTCACACTTCTCCCCATAGAGATAGTGTCTCCATATTTTTAGAGAAAACACCACCACAACCTATTCCAAATCATGAGTCGGATACCCTTTGTCATAGTCCTTAAGTTGTCTTGAGATATACACAATGACTTTACCGTTTTGCATAAGCACACAACCTAGTCCTTTATGTGATACGTCACTATACACCACAAAGTTTCATGTATTATCTGGTAAAGACAACATTGATTCCATACTTAGCTTCTTTTTTAATTCTTGAAAGCTCTCTTTGCACTTCTCTGTCCAAACAAACTTTATAGCTTTTCTTGTCAAATTCGTTAATGGAGTAGCGATCTTGGAAAAATCATGAATAAAGCATCTATAGTAACTTGCAAATCCCAAGAAACTCCTCACTTCTGATGGTGTCTTCGGCTATTCCCAATTTATTATAGCTTCAACCTTTGATGGATCTACCAAAATTCCATCTTTGTCAATCACATGATCAAGAAATTGAACGCGTTCTAACTAGAATTCACACTTAGAGAACTTAGCATACAACTTTTCTCTTCTTAGCATCTCCAACATTAAACGTAAATGTTCTATGTGTTCCTCTTGAGTTTTTGAGTACACCAGAATATCATCAATGAACACCACCATAAACTTATCTAAGAA
The DNA here is from genome assembly GCA_016801055.1 of Panax notoginseng. NCBI lineage: Eukaryota > Viridiplantae > Streptophyta > Magnoliopsida > Apiales > Araliaceae > Panax > Panax notoginseng. Next base: position 139,782,112 of record CM029017.1, read on the forward strand.
TGGTTTAAACACCCTGTTCATCAAATCCATGAATGTTACAGGGGCATTGGTCAAAACAAAAGACATTACCAGAAACTCGTCATGTCCATACCGAGTTCTAAATGTCGTCTTCGGTACATCCTCCTTCCTTACCTTTAGCTGATGATACCCACTTCTCAGGTCTATCTTCGAGAAGTATTTAGCTCCCTTCAGCTGATCAAGTCATCTATTCTTGGAAATGAATACTTATTTTTAATAGTGACATTGTTTAACTCCCTATAATCAATCAATGTAAAGACACATTGACCCATACTTCTTCTTCACGAATAACACCGGTGCTCCCCATAGAGATACACTCGACTGAATGTATTTCTTGTCTAGCAGCTCTTGTAGTTGTACCATTAATTATTTCATCTCCACTGGAGCTATTCAGTACGGGGCTTTCGATATCGGAGCAGTCCCTGGTGATAAGTCGATAACGAACTCAATTTCCATGTCTAGCGGAAGTCCTGGTAAATCATCCAAAAATACATCCACAAAATTCCTAACAACTGGTATCTCCTCCAGTTCCTCACCCTTCTTCTGAGTATCGACTATGTACGCTAAATATGCTACATAGCCTTGTCATAACAACTTCTTGGCTTGCCTCATCGTTAGACAACTCGCTTTTTTAGGCGACTTGTTGCCATAGAAAACTACCTTTAACGGAGTCATAAGGTTTACACATTTTTTTGGCAATCAATTATCGCTCCATAATTAAATAGCCAATCCATCCCCAATATAACATCAAATTCCCCAAGTTTAATCGAGATTAAATCTACTATCATTATGTGTCCCTTAATATTCACCTTATAATTCTAATATACGTACTTAACATGAATCACTTCCCTATTCGTAATTTCTATGTTCAAAGGGAAATTTAACTCTTCACTAGGCAGACCCAAATTCTTAGTAAAGTCATCAGATATAAATGAGCAAATAGCACCCAAATCAAATAATACATATGTATTTATATCATTGATTGGAATAATACCTGATACCACATCTTTTGACTGCACAACATCCTACATGGTTATGTTGAAGGTTCTAGCTGTGGGTCTGTTCGACGACGTTGGTCCCATAATAGTCAGCGTACCTCCACTGCCACCTCTTTTGTTTCCATTTATACCTTCAGCTGCCTTCTTAGGACATTTGCGAGCTAAATGATCCTTTGACTCGCAATTGAAGCAAGCACCTTTCTTCAGATTAAGGCAATTCGAAGAAATGTGGCCCTCCTAACCATAGTTAAAGCACGCCCGCTTATCCCTCAGGTACACACCAATGTGTTTCTTCCCACATGTAGCACATGCTTCAAATTTCCTCTTCTGCTGGCTACTCTGCTGATTTCGAGCACCTACACTCACATTCCACTTCCTCTTCTGGTTACTGTTCCCGCTACTACTACCACCGACTTTGCTTTCATTCTCATTCTTCCTCTTCTTTTGTTCCTGATTGTTTTTCGTTAAGGCATCGCTTCCACCTTCTGTGATGATCATCTTTTCAAGTACTGCCGCAAATGTTTTCAGCTGAAGCATCGAGACTCTACTCTACAGCTAGGGATTTAGTCCCTGTTCAAATCTTCTTACCTTGCGTTCATCTGTATTAACCTGATACGGCGCAAACCTCGCCAGCTCACTGAATTTTGCCGCAAATTTTGACACAATCATTGCACCTTGCTTCAGTTTTAAAAACTGGACCTCCATCTGATTCTGTGAGCTTACTGGAAAATAGGTCTAAAAAATATTTCCTTGAATCTGTTCCACAATATCACTCCCTGTCCACCTCGTATTTTATTCGCCTACCATAGTAGCTGGCTTCTGCCTTCAGTATGAACGTTGCGAAAGTAATCTTCTGGTCATCACCGACTCTAGTAACATCGAACAACTTCTCTATTTCCGTGATCCATGTCTGTGCCTCCACCAGATTCATAGATCCATAAAATTTTGGCAATCCAACCGCTTTGAAATCTTTAAAGGTCGCAACATGATTCCGCGACGGATTTTGTAGTGCTCCCATCAGTAAAGTCACCAACTGCTATACTGGGTTAACATTGGCATTGTTATTATTGGTAGAGCCCTCAGGGGTTCATTGTCATGGTTGACGTCTTCTTGGAGGAATTTTTTGTTTAAAAAATACACTTATTAGATCATTACTCAATTTCTTAAGTATTTTCTACTTAACTTGCACATTTTAAAATCAACACATAACACATAACATCTTGAATAAATATTGACATTTTATTCATTCATAATATTTTAAAGACATGGAAATGATAGCATCACTACTATTTACATCACTTTCCTAAACTGATAGAGTTTCAAGATAACATCATCATATCCCATTAGTCACATGACGCTTGGGATTTACATCTTATTTATTATATGATTATTCACATATTAATTGAACTTTCTATCAAGGCCTACTAAGACGTTGCACAGCTTTATTGCGCTTCTCTTCCATGATACGGAACATCGTTCTATGATCTAACATATACCATGGCGATTCCTCAAACTGAGTCGGATTGTAGATGACTCGGTCTTAAGCTTTGTTCATCGTATTATGGAAGACATAATCCATCTCTCCCATCTTGGCCTTCTTTGTCTGTACCTTTTCCTCAGCTACATCTGCACGTTGGGAAGCCTTCTCATAAGCATCTTCAGCTCTCGCTCGCTTGGCGGATTCTTCTTTTAAATAATCTTTTAATTTTGTAACCTCTGCCAACAGCTGCTCTTTGTCACTCTTTGTGTGAACCAACTTCCATTCCACATTACCAAGAAGTTCATCAAGATCCTAGATCTTGTCATCCTTCTGTGCGATAGTAGTCCGACGTTCATCTACCAGCTCCTCCAACTCTTTAACTCTATCTTGTAGCTCAATTTTACGGTCGTACACCTCGTTATACATTTAAGCTACAATAGAGTTTAGTGGAAACTCTTCCTCTTCCTCCTCCTCATCTGTTTGTGGTAGCTCTATAGGATCCTCCTCATCCGTCTCTACCTCATCCTCATGTCGACGTCGGGATTTTTATTTGTCCCTTTTCTGTTCTTGTTCTTTGGTGTTCTCATGTTATGTGAGATTTGTTTGAAAAAATAAGTGAAAAAGGTCCAACAAGTATATGTCGACAATTTGACTATAAGAGTGGCCAGTTAGTGTTTTTAACTGGTTGCACCAACGCAACCGAGAAAAGGTTTTCACATTGACCCAGTGATGTGACACTGCTAAACAGGTATGTGAAATCGAGATTCATTTGGGTTCGGGGGCTTGATTATGTGGAGGGAAGGTGTTAGGCACCCCCCGACATCCGTGTTACCACGGTGACCGCCACTTTTCAAGAAACTGTTATATGAATGTGTGTGTGTGTGGGTCAATGTACTGTTATTTAGAAGTAGTGTTATGCCTCATTCACACCTATATACACAGGGTTTGAATTTATACAAAAATTCAGTTTTAAACAAGATATAGCAATGAGGTTTTGTAAAAGAGATTTTCAAACCCTGTGCTCAATAGTAATTGAGGCCTTTGATACTTCCATTTTATTATTAAATGTTTGGCTTGATTGCTTTTATTTTTGAGATGCGAAACATCTTCGGGAAAATAATATACAACAGTGTCGAACTCCTTATGGGCATGAAATCCATCTAAGGAAATTCAAACACCGTGGATAATTTACAAGCTGCTTACAGCTAAAAAAATGTCCATCACGGGAACCAAATCTAGATTCAGTAGACTGAATATGTGATCACATGATTCCTAGGCTCACATGATGCCACAATTTATATGAAAAGAAGTAAGCAGTTATATATATAAAAGCTGTAAATATATATATATATATATATATATATATATATATATATATATATATATATATATATATATATATATATATATATATATATATATATATATACAGACATGAATAACCACCACGAAGCACCTCCATGGGGGATCGAAAATGTAAATATATAAAAGCGATAAATATATATAGAGACATGATCAACCACCACGAAGCACCTCCATGGGGGATCATAAATGTAAATAAAGCAATAAATTCCATCAACCGCCACAAAGTAAACTCCAACCGGGACGGAATGTAAAGAAAGTAGTAAAAACGATCAATCGCCACGAAGTAAACTCCAGGCGGGACGAAATGTAAATAAAGCAGTAAAAGGTCATGAAGTAAACTCTAGGCCTGATAGAAATATATATATGTATATATATATGTATATATATATATAAATAGAAATGAAAACCACGGACCGAAGTCCGGGCATACACACACAACACGACTCTCAACGTGAAGAAGAGTGTGTGCAAAGATGAAAAGAAAGGCTTTAAAGTATGTAAGAAGGCTTACAGTGGACTACCAAAGAAGACTTCTATAACTTTAAGTGGATTAACACTCGGCTCCCGCAGATAAAAATATAGCTATATGTGAGCTCACAAGTGTTTAAAATGAGAAAGCACCCAATATAGGGTGTGTACAGAGCAAATTGGACAGGGCTTTCTCGCCTTTCATCCCTTGAATATGGCCACCCCAAGCCCTCTATTTATAGAGGAGTGAACTGTAGGTGTACTTGCGGCAGCTGCAGATGCACCTGCGGCTGCCCGGGGTGCCCCGTGATCCGCGAGTCCCGCTGTGTCGAAGTACGTGCATACGTGCAACGTGATGTCTGTGCGAACTTACAGAACTTAAATCTGAGCATCCGATTGAGGTGTATAAGACCTGTTTCAGATTGCCGTTGTCGAGAGCTATGTAATGACATGGGATTAGAGGTTGTACGAAGTCAGGAAGATGGAACCATGCCCTATCTCTTCAAGCTTCAAATTTTGTCCGGTGTTCTGCCTTATGTAGTAGTAACTCGTGATTGCATCTCCTTGGTTCTTATGGGACATTGTTGTGTAGAATGTATGTTAACTGTTGTTTCTTGAGACGGTGCCGTGTGGGGTTGAGGTGGCAATTTAACAATTTTGCCCTTCACTGGGGTTATCTCCTGTTTTGGCTGATAAAGCTGACGTTGCTTAGGGTTAACTCTGAGATTGGGCTGCTGCAAGTGTTGAATGCTCCAGGTTTGGGAATTAAGTGCCTCAGTGTGAGTGCCGAGGTTGAAACTGACTGCATGGGTTAAAACGAGCATATCCGGAACTGTAATTGCACTCCTTGGGGTTATCTCCAAGGTTGATATTATCTTTCTCGGTGTTATTTTTAGGACTGAGACTGAACATCTCGGGGTTATCTGTAAGATAAATCGGCCTTCTTCGGTGGAAGTTTTGATATTTGCACTGTTATCCCTGGGGTTATCTCTGATGTGGGGAAATGATACTCCCAATGTATTTTTCGGGTTAAAACTGAACTTCCGGTCGTATTTTGGGGATTAAGTTGTGCTGTCTTCCAGGGTTATCTCTGAAAGAAGTTTTTGCACTTCCTGAAATGTTAGTAACAGGTAGGCAGAAAAATTTTGAGTGTCTACGAATGCCCCTCTTTATCATATTCATTCAATGCAATGGCATGTATATGATAAAGAATACTAGACACTTGAAATGCAACGAGATGATTATAATGCAATACATGATGCAAATGTATGTGGTTTGTTGGATTATTTTCGAACATGATGGGATGATTTCCGGCTCCCTATTTCTTCTACCGGGGGAGCACTACATAAGCAGCCTGATGAATTGTCATGGACGCGTGATCCACAGCTACCAGGAATCTCTAGGATTGTTGACGTTGGGGTTATCACCAAAGTCTTGAATCCTTGATACAAACTTTATCCTGAAGATGTATCTCTTATGTACAAGAGATTCTGTGGGGATAAAGCTTTGTCTGTTGAGGATGTGTATAACATATTCCATCATCGGTCTTCCCCGATGAGGATGTTCTTCCCTGGTTTGTACCGCCAGGTCTTTTTGCTGCTCTGTTGAAGTTACTGCCAACAGTCGGTGTTGTTAAGGTTGTCTGACCTTCATTGACATGTGTATTAACGGATGAGATCCCTGCTAGGGATAATGTCAAGGCTGCTTGTGTAAGACCCCAACTTTTTAATAAATAAAATTGAATTTTCTCTATTTATTATTGTGAATAATATGGTGTTAATTTGATATAATACTTTGGTTATGGGTGAAATGTATAAATTTTTCAAAATAAGCAAGTGGTTATAAAATATTCATTTTTATCGGGGAATATTCGTTTGGTCGTGGAATATTCTTTCTGTCGGGGAATATTTGTACGACGACGCAGCCATTTGTGGGCCCCATAACAGAATAATTGTCAGATGAAGAAAACGACAAATTTGAGTTTTTACAAATAACGGCGTAGTTGTTACCGTTAACACTGTTAGAATACCCGGTTGGTAAAGTAAAGTAATACGCATTGTCGCACAGTAGCACACGGTATTGCACAGTATTTTTTTCAATTATTGATTCTTACGTAAGAAGGCACTACTCAATAATTGTTACAGTAGTTACTGTTCAATATTTTATTTTATTGATTCAATAATTGCTGCGTTGATATTTTATATTATTGTTGCTTAATAATTGTTGCTGCACATTATTTTCCATTATCAGATCAATAATTCATATTATTTGAATAATATTATTAGATAACATTATTGGCAATGTCTAGAAAGTTCAGTCTAAGGAGAAGTTTGGTCATCTAATTGCACGCCAGTAAGGAGAAATCCTTATTGAAAAGCCCCCTCTTTCCTAGGAACGGCCTGGTTGTCATAATTGTGATTCTGTAATATTATTTGTGAATAATTAATTATTGATTTATATGATAAGGAAATATTTATTTTATGTGGATATAATTGATGGATATATTTATTTTATGTGAAGGAATTAATGTTGAGGTGTATTATCAGTATTTTGTCGGATTGGAGGTATTAAAAGATCAAATCGGTGTTCTTAAAGCTCTATTGCGTGAGTTATAATTTTGATCCGACCGTTGGATCATTGTGATTTTTGGATATGTTATACATATATAAGTTGGGTATATGTCCACAAATTTTGAACCGTTGAAAATTAACGCATGATTTGTTATGAATTTTAAAAGGTGTTAAAATGGTGTTTAAAATCATCCATTTGTGAATTTCAGATATTTTCGATATGGAATTTGGAAAAACTTTCTTCTGCAAAATTGTAGAGAATTTAATTTCGTGTGGAATGGACATAAAATTCGTATTTTTCTGATAAAAGAGGTATTTATTATGAATTATTGAAGTTTCAGAAAATTAAAATATTTTTATTAAAAATATGGGTGGGCCCCACTTTTAGTTGTTGGGGAAGATGGCTGATTTTTGGTGGGTGGAATAGTAGCAGGTAAAGCCATCAGGTTGCAGGTCAAGTCTGCTTTGGTGTGCTAACATTTTCCTATAAATAGAGGGCTAAGTTAGAATTGAAAATCACACCAGAAACATAAGCTTTCTCTCTTTCTCTCTCTATATGATCGAGCGTATTTTGTGAGTATTTAGATATTTGGTGAGCTGCTATTCATCAGTGCAAGTTTCCTTCAGCGTCATATCCGATATCCAGTCAGAAATATTGCTCTTTTGAGGTAAGGGATAGTAATGGATATTAATGGATGTTATATTCTTCATAATGATGTTATTCTTGCAATATCATTATACTAAAATATTGGTATAGATTTTATTGTAGAATTTCTACTTTTTTGAGTCGGGGTTACTATTCACGCATACGACACTATTTACGTATACGACACTATTCATGTATATGACACTATTTACGTATATGACATTATTTACGTATACGGTACTATGTACGAATACGTAGTACTATTCACGAATTACTATTCTTGAGTTACTATTCAGGAGTTACTATTCACGAGTAACTATTCATGGGTACTATTCACGACAAAATTGGTTTCTTTTTCTGACCAAATTATCGTTGATTTATGAATAATACTCTTGAGATTAAATTTATATGTTGATTATATTATTTTTTATTATCATATATAACATTTTTATAACCCTGATGTTGAAATTCTCTTTCACTTGAGTGTAAAGATGGATAGATTATTGGTATGATCGTGACTATGGGTTCTCTTTGGCCAGTAGTGTAAAGATAAATTGTTAACTGGTATGATCATGACCATTGAATTTATAATTGAATATCTTTAGCTTAAGTGTAAAGATGAATTGATTAACATGGTTATAATTATTGTTTATATAAATTCTGAAATGATCATATATTTCTTTGAGATATTAATATATTTGGTCTGTAGTGTAAATATGAACTGTTGATGAATATATTTGGCCTGTAGTGCAAATATGAACTGTTGATGAATATATTTGGCCTGAAATGCAAATATGAACTGTTGAGGAATATCTTTGGCCTATAGTGCAAAGATGAATTGTTGATGAATATCTTTGGCCCCGTAGTGCAAAGATGACCTGATGTTGAATATCTTTGGCCAGTAGTGCAAAGATGAACTATTGACGAATATCTTTGGCCCGTAGTGTAAAGATGAATTTATTAGTATGATTATGAACATGAACTGTGATTTGGTATAACCATGATATTTGATGTTTCAGGTAAAGACATGTGATGAAAATTATCTTCGTCCAAATACGAAGAGGAATTTAGAATCACAATTATGATTATGAGTTATTTATATGATTGTGGACCAGAACTGTTGAATGATGTTACAGGGATAAAACATTATTGATGGATTTTTAACATGGAGAAGATAATAGATTTTGTGGTCTATTTGACTCTTCTAATGGATTGCTCATTCCGCTGCAACTATGGTTAAATTTTTTTTTATCATCTACCATATGTTCTAAATCTCCGATTTATTACTGTTGAAGGCTATTGCTAATTTATTTACCTTTAGTCATGATATTCTTTACTTGGCTAGTTGTGCTCACCCTTCTGTTTCACAATTCTTTTCAGGTAATAAGAGTGTAGCTGGGTCAAGTGGGGGTAACAGGGGAATAGAACGGTGGTCATCATTTAGTAGTTATATTTGGTGAATCAAATAGGGTGAGGCGAACCCAACGTTGGAAGGGTGTTTTGTCACTATCATACAAGATGTTTAATGACATACAACCTCGTGTCATCATAAGACACGGTTGTACACATCCACTTACTGAGTATATCTACGACCACTATCTATATGATCTTGGAGTTTATTTGAAGTATAATTTTCAATTAGAGACAGTGGAGATAATTATATGTCAAGAGAAGACTCACCACTGGAAAGAATATGATAGTAATCTTCTCGTTTTTCTTTGGGGTCTATTTGGTCAACCAAGGATAATTCTATGGCCATATGATATCTATCATAACTTAGACGTATGGCCTCCCATGCACGAAGGGTTCCTTGAGCACTTCCCAAAGGTTTTAATTTGTTAAACAGTTTTTGACTATACCTTTATGTAAGGTGTCATTGTGACGTGCTATCCAAGGTTGGGATGAGAGTTACAGCTGGTATATATTTGTATCCAAACTCACAGCATATGTGTTGTTGTATTTGCACGACAATTGTTGTAATAAAGTTATAGTTTTTTTTCTGTACATGTATTTGGTGACTTAGAATAGGTTGGGTGAAATGGACCTATTTTGGGGTTTTCACAGCTTGACCTTCGTTGACGTGTGCATCAACGGTTGTATGAAAATCCACTGGGGAAAAGGTTTTAGGGCTATGACCCTGAACTGACGGCATTGGACCTTTGTGTGGTATTGCCGAATGTAGTTTGCAATAGCTGAGATCATTGGTATAGTTTACCCTGTGTTTGGGTGAAGACCAATGAGTGATATGTAAAGCCACAGTTTGGCCCGTGAAAACCAGGATTTCAGGCTATTCCGCTCAATCGCGTAGCATTTTTATTCCTGATTTGACCTTTTTAGCTTGTAAGAACTCCTTTGCAACTCGAATTGGACCGAGCTGGAGGGGTGAGACCCATATAAGGGTGCCGCATGTACACCTACAGCAGCCGTAGGTGGACCTGTGGCCAACCATGACTACCTTTAAATGGGTTGGTTGCTTTCCCAAGTCATTTTCAAGCTGTGTCACGAAGGAAATCTGAGAGCTCTTCTTCAGATATGCTGAGTTCAGACGATTTTCTGCAAATTTTGTCATCGTACAAGTGTTCTACACTGTCTTGGTAACGTATGCATGCCTTCTTTTCTAGTTTTTATCCGTTGGAAAATGACTTATCACATGAAATGCATCTAAACACATAGTAGTGATTATGCATGTTGAAATGACTTGATAAAAAATATTCAACATAGTAAATTTTAGTATTAAACCATGCTAAACATATTGATTTGAAAAAATTTAACTTTTGAAACAGTCAAATTGACACATTTTTCTGCTATTTCTTATCCTATTTGAGGACAAATGACAAAGGTGAAAAAGCAAAATAATCCTAGTAATTAGGCTACCCTTACAGATTTTTTACTGTAATGTACTGATGCATGTAAGATGTATATGACTGTGGATAAGTGTGCTACTGAATGGACACCTATTCATGCCTATGTGCATGTGGATAATCCTATTTACAAAGGGGACTATGGCAAAAATTTTCCAAAATATAGGCATTGGGTAGTCATGCATTTTAACTCTACTATAGATGTATGTTAAAATAATGCATGCATGCATGCATGTAGTCATAAAATTGCATTTTGAAAAGCTCCAGATAAGAATTTACCACACCCTTTCTAAGGTGATTTGTCCAGATATATGGATCCAGATCAACCGAGTAGTTCCCGCAGGACCACTTCTGGGGTACGGAGGATGGATTCTAAAGTGCATCGACCCCGTTCCATTAGATAGCCTCATCGTTTGGCTGAGGCGGTGATATGTCTTGTCCGGGTTGATGTACCAGATGTGGAGGATGAGGAGGATGAGGAGGAGGATGTACCGATTAAGGCTCCCTCTCCTGCTGTACATGTTCCCCGTAGGGACCTCCTGACTATTCAAGTGGTGAATCCAGAGCTTCTGGGTGATTTGAGTCGACACCCCTCAGTTTACTTGCATACAAATAAGGTAAAAAGCTAAATTTTGATCTTCCTTTCTTCCTATTGATGAGGAGTAAAGGGTTCTGATGTTGATCTGCTTTTTGATGTAGGTTCCCGGCTTTACACAGCCTAGAGGGAATTGGTTTAACATTTACTCCATATACCAGGCTCTGCATCCTGACTATAGAGCGATCGCGCATAATTAGGGATTTGGAGCTTTCTTTTCCATCCTTCCTCGCGGTTGTCCCTGGGGTTACCTTAGGGCATTATCTGAGCGCTGGTTTCACCAGACTCAGCCACTCCATTTGTTGTACTATGAGGTGATGATGACGCCGATGGATTGGTGTTTTATCACAGGTATGGAGTTTGGAGGGGCACCAGTGCCTTGTATGGTGGATATTATCCCGACTGCCGTCAGATCCTTGCTAAGAGTTCCGGCGGAGGCGCTCAAGGGTAGGACTGTTCGTACAAGTCTTTTGAGCATATATGCTATGAGCGGGATATTAAATGAGCCCATACCCGCTGACGTAAGAGTCAGGGATCACATTCTTCGGCGATTATTCCTGATGATTATTAGGGGCTGCTTCATAGCTGATAACTCTTTTACGGTGTCATTTGCTTTGATCAGCGCCACACGACACGTGAACCATATTGGAGAGTATGATTGGGGTTCCTACACCTTTGCCTATTTCCTTAGGGGAATGTGCATGCGTTCGCATGGCTTGACAGAGGCTTGACTACGATTTTACCAATTTCTGCTGGTGAGTATTTCTCTTGTAATTTCCTATGTACATGTTAAGAATGTTAACTGACAGCAGATGTTTACCTTTGTGTTGGAAGTTTTGAGCCTACGCTTACGTCCGGTGAGTGTGTTAGGATTAGATACCTACCCACAAGGATGGCGATGGCATTATTCCATACTGGTAGAGGTCCCTGCAGCAGAGAGTTTCACTCATAACTGCCTACAACTGGAGTTATTGATAGCTGACGTCATCGCATGGATTCCATATTTAGGGGAGCATTTGAGCATTGGTTTTGAGGATGGGTACCCGACTGGTATCGAGTACGTGATTTCCACCCGTAGGATTTCTCTCTTCACAGATGGAGGATGGGAGCTCTATTTAGGAAAGTGTGCTATTAGGAGCACCACATGAGAGATTTGTATACCGATCTTGCCTCCTTCTAGGCTTTATTGGCCTGTTTTGCAGTCACCCGTCATTGATATCCCATTGTTGGGTGTTGACTATTTTACATTATCAGAGGGTCACTGCACTTAGGAGATATTCCAGCATTGGTGGTTCCCTCATACCATTGAATCCCAGACCCACACCACTCAGTTCATGGGGGATATGGTTCCTGGATCCGTGATGATGACGGATTGGCTAGCCTGTGTCCGAGATCTGACTCATTTGACACAAATTAACAGTTTGACCCGGTAGTTGGACCGGTCACATTTCTTTATTCGGCACTTGGGTAGAGATCCTTCAGAGGTAGATACTTTTGATCCTTCTAGCTCTGGCGCTGGCCCTTCAGGTGACCCATATGGCTTTGCCGGTGTAGATCCTCCCTTGTATAGGCTTGACATCCCTGTGGATAGAGATCCAGTGACTCAGGAGGAGTTACATCAGGTGGACAGGATTGATGATGTAGACATTGACACCAATGTCTTCTTCTGATGTATATTCTCGTTATCTCTTTTGATAGACCTCTGTTAGACATTGGGTGGTTTTCCCCCATTCTCGTTATATCTTTTGATAGGCCTCTGTTAGATGTAGGGATTATGTGCCCCATTTCCCTATATTTTTAGCTGTACATAGATATATTAGATGATGATATACTTAGGAATGTATGTACAATTTTCTATGCCCTATATCATATTGCCATCTATTCTTTATCATGAATATATTATGTTATGCATATGTATGTATGTCCAGAGATATTCAGCATTGACCCCTGGATGGTCTTATGATACGGCTCACACAGATGTCTTCTTCGACAGTTAGCCACATTGATCATATCCCACCAGTATTGGTGGCATCCCGTTTGAGATCGTGGTATGATAGTATGTCATCTTCAGATAGGGTGATTGTAGATTAGTTATTACGTCATACTATGACTCTCCTGATGTTTCAAGTTCCCACAAGCTTCATAGAGGGTATGCTAGAGCATTGGATACCAGAGAGACACGTCTTCCGATTTGGCATCCACGTGTTGACTCCTACTCTAGAGGAGTACACATGGTTGACAGCGCTGCCATTAGATAGACCTTACATGCAGATGGCCATCAGCGACATGAGCCAACAGTTTATGACTCTCACTAGGCTGAGGCGTAGAGTTGTGCAAGATGAGATCACATCCGGTCACATTGTATCCCAGCATTTTTTGATGGACATATTTGGCTCTGAGGATAGTTATACACGGCACTCTGAGGATTTCACCATGCTGGAGGATCATTGGCACTCGGCCAGAGTAGATGTCTTTCTACTGTGCGTATTGTCGTATGTATACATGTCACGGTACATGGATGAGCTAGATATTGGCGTCATCATGGCAGTGAGAGCTCTCAGGGAGGGTCACACCATTGTACTGATGATCACCGTAGAGACGCTGAGGTCAGCCATATATTACAGCACTTACCCAGTAGGGGTATTCACATGCAGCTCGGTCATGTTTTACGTGTGATTTATGTCACACTTGAGACCGATTGGCACTTTCAGACGGCATGGGTATTGTTTGACCGATGAGATAGCTATGTCATACTCCTTTCAGCCTGTGGAGTGTACAGATCCTACATCTTGGTCCGTTTTCATGGCAGGGATTGGAGATCCGTTTGATATATTACCGTGTTCAGGGCTCAGCTCACCCTACAGCTTCATCACTCATGCTCTGGGCATAGATTATCTCCTTCTAGCTGGTTTGAGGGGCATGACTACTTACTACCCACTTGCCGTGATGTGTCTGTTTTACTAATTCCTGGACTTCCATCCTTTTAAAGGGGCATTGAGTCAGCGCTTAGCTTCTCGCCACTTATTAATAGAGGATAGATCCAGGTTGTATGCATGTTGGGATCAGCATGAGCTTGCTGAGTTTTCTTTAGCTACCCGGGTTGTTCTGCAGAGTATTTCGCACGGATGACGACAGAGACGGCATTGACTGTGGCAGTATCCACAGTGCAGGGGATTGATTCTGATAATGGGGAGCCTATGGAGGAGGCTTTTATTCCCACCGGGGAGGATTTGACAACTGGGTTGCCAGTAGTTATGATAGATTCTCCCAGTACGAGTGCTACTGTGATTCAGCATTCAGCACAGTATTTAGAGCAGAGCCTTCATCTGATGACCTTTGAGAGAGATCAGGCTAGGGCTTTGATGTTGACAGCTCTTGATGGGAGAGACGCCACTCTATTGGAGAGGGACGAGACCAAATCAGCCAGAGATGCATTGATTGTAGAGCGGGATGCTGCCCTATCTGCCTGGGATGTGGCCGTCACAGATAGTACTTCAGTGAGATCCCTTACGACTGGCATCCTTACCGACATGAGTGCATACATTGATGAGCATCATGCCACCATGCAGTTAGCTTTGGATCCGCTAGCTTGTGTAGATACCATTGGGCTGGAGCTCGCAGCATTACCTCCTTCTTCGGAGAGGGATGCAATGTTAGATCTGATAGTCTGCATACATACAGATCCGTAGATAGACTTGTATTTTCTTGCACAGACTAGCTTAGCCATTTTGTCATGTACAACACATATTGTATATATCAAACAACATTATATATGGCAGGGAAATATATTTTGATTCACTTCCCTTTTAGTTACGCCTTAATACTTGCTTGATATTTGCCTGTTTCTTCAGGGCTTGTGATCTTGATGCATTCTGAACTCATCCTTGATATGTGGACATTGAGACATCGTAGAATCTTTCAGAATGGATCATTGATCTGTGTGTATCCCTACCCTCTTTAGTGTCTTGGGACTGGTTTCTATATAGAAATGAGTAGAGGAGTGTGACTTTTCTTCTCTGAGATTAATCGCACTACAGATGGTCGCCGGTACTCCTATTTAAGAGGAGCCTAGTTAATTCCATCTCTTATGGATTGGTGTTGCTCTTTGAGGCACAACCGCAGCTTAGATGGTCGCCGGATCTCCTATTTGTGAGGAGAGGTCAGGTAGTTCCATCCCTTTGGTCTGAAGCCGATGAAATATGGTGGATTGAAGTTTGATCCCAATACCATGTGATAAGTATTTGTGTTTTGGTAGGGGTTAGACCGAACCATAAATGGCTGCCTACGTACTCCTATTGAAGAGGAGATCAGGTCTGCGTAGTTTGAACCTGGTGTAAGAGGTTCAACGCTGAATGTAAAAGGGTGTTGTGTAGGAATGTTTTTGTTATTTTTGTTTATGTAGAGAAAAGGTAAAAATGTTTTTTTTTATTATGACCGGGCCATATAGAATATGGTTACCTACGTACTCCCGGGTATCAAGGAGATCAGGTCGACGTAGTTCGCCCCTTGGGATGATTTACAGCCGAAGAAAAGTTTGAATCTCATGTGAAGGCTAAACTGTGGGGGAAAGAAAGTTTGATCCCATGTTTGGGACAAACTGCAAGTGTGAAAAAGTTTGATCCTAAGTTCAGGACAAACTGCAAGTGTGAAAAAGTTTGATCCTAAGTTCAGGACAAACTGCAGGTGTGAAAGGTTCAATCCCTGGTGGGATAATCGAAATTGTATGAAAGGTTTGAAATGAGGTAAAACCAGGCTGCTGGCTTGAAGAGTATGTTTCCCTAAGGGACAGAAGAGTATGCAGAAGATTTTGTATGTAAGAAAGGGTTAGAAAACCTGAATAACTGGTAATCTGATGATCCGAAACTAGAATGTTTACTTGATGGTAACCTTAGACATAGTATCGGTTCACGGTGTCCGAGTTGATGAGTTGTGGAAATTCATCACCGTCCATTTCCTGTAGTCTGAGAGCGCCTCCTGTCAATCCCTCCTTGACAACAAACTGGCCTTCCCAACTTGTAGTGAAGTTTCCCTTAGATTGATCTTGGTTGTCAATGATATTCTTCAAAACGTAATGTTGTTTAAACTGTCGTAGCCAAAATTTTCTGTTATAGGATCTGGCGATCCTTTTTTGATATAATTGACTATGGAAGATAGTCGCGATTCGCCTTTCGTCTATTAGAGACAATTGGTGATATCTGTCTTATACCCATTGGTCTTCATCCACCTGAGCGTCTATCAACACTCTGAGGGATTCTATTTTCACCTCTATGGGAAGCACTGCTTCCATCCCATAGGCTAATAAGTAGGGGGTTACCCTAGTGGAAGTTCACATTGAAGTTCTGTAAGCTAATAAAGTCAGAGGCAAGAGGTCAGGCCATCCTTTGTGATTGGCGGACATTTTCTACATGATTTTCTTGATGTTTTTATTAGCCGCTTCAACGACACCATTCATCTTTGGATGGTAGATGATAGAGTTAAGGTGTTTGATGTGGAATTTACTGCATAACTCCTCCATCATTTTGTTATTGAGGTTCTTAGCATTGTCTGACACAATTACCTCTGGTTGTCCATATCCACAAATGACATTGTTTCTGATGAAAGCAACGATGACTTCCCTGGGGAAGGAGGATGCTTCTACCCACTTGGTGAAGTAGTCGATCATGGTGAAGATAAACCGATGCCCATTACTAGCTTTGGGCTCGATGGGCCCGATCACGTCCATTCCCCACACTGAGAAGGGCCATGGCGAACTCATATTGTGGAGTTCCCTTGGAGGGGCGTGGATAGCATTTCCATGCATTTGGCATTGATAGCACCTCTTAACATGATCATCACAGTCAGCTTTAAGCGTAAGCCAGTAATGCCCTGTTTTGAAGATTTTCTTAACAAGTAGGGGTTCGCTCATGTGTGGGCCACATACTCCACCATGGATTTCATCCATGAGCCTCTGAGCTTGATCTTTGTCTAGACATCTAAAGAGTCCTAATCATGCATCTCTTTTGTAGAGTGCATCTCTGCTCAGGTAGAATTTCATAACCATTCGACGGATCCGCCTTTTTTCAGTCGGGCTTGCCTCAGTGGGTGTAGATTCATCTCATAGATACTCCTTGATATGCTGATACCAAGGGTGTTCGATGGGAGGTAGCTCATCCGATACTTCTCCAACGTAATTCCCATAGGCTAGAGCCTTTTGTAGGGTAAATGGGATGTTTGGCATGTTTTCCTTATCATGTATGTTGATTAAGGAGGCCAAAATTTCTAGCGCATCCGTAAAATCATTCCTACTCCGACGAATGTGGAGGAAGTTTACTTCTTCAAACTCTGAAGCCATCTGTAAAACTTGTCGATGGTTAGGCAGCAAATGTAACTCTTTGGTTTGATAGATTCCCGTGGTTTGTTTGATTACCAACTCTGAATCCCCAAAGACAGTTAACCGTCTGATGCCCATTGAGTGAGCAAGTTTTAGCCCCATGATACAACCTTTATACTCTGCTGTGTTGTTGGTGCTGACAAACTATAATTTGACGGTGACGGGATATTGCTCCCCCGTATCGGACACTAGAACTGCTCTAGCTCCAAAACCTTCCATGTTAACAGCTCCATCAAAATACATTTTCCACGTATGGCATACATCGTACTGATGGTGTTGCTGAATTGCCATGACCCCTTTATCGGGGAAGTATGCTTCTAAGGGTTTGTAATCCCCTGCGGGTGCGGTAGCCAGTTGATTCGCAATTCCTTGTCCTTTAATAGACTTTTGCATCACGTAGACGATGTCAAATTGTTGTAGAATCAACTGCCATTTGGATAGCCGACAATTCAATATTGGCTTACTGAACACGTATTTGAGAGGATCCACGTGGGATATGAGATGGGTTGTGTGACCATGGATGTAATGCTATAACCTCATGGAAGCCCATGCTAAAGCACAATAAGTCTTCTCAATCAAAGTGTACTTGTGTTCGCTCTTGGCCTCTATCATTTTTCTGTCCTAGCATGCAACCCATAGCATTGTCATTAATGGACAGGTACATGCACAAGGGAGCATCATCCCAGACAGAAGTGTTAACTAACTGCTCTTTGATTGAAAGGAAGGCTTTCTGACACTCATCATTCCATTTCATGGAGGAGTTCTTCCGTAACAGCTTGAAGATGGGCTCACAAGTTGCTATGAGTTGAGAGTTATACCAGCTAATGAAGTTGATTCTTTCCAAAAATCCCCGTATTTCCTTCTCTGTCTGAGGAATAGACATTTCCTTGATGGCCTGGATTTGGGTGGGATCCAACTCAATCCCTTTGTGGCTGACTAGAAAACCTAGCAACTTGCCTGATTTAGCACCGAAGGCGTACTTGGCTGGATTCAACTTCAAGTTGTACTTACGCAACCTATTGAAAAGCTTTCTGAGATGGTATAAGTGGTCTTCCTCCCTTTGGGATTTGACAATGATGTTGTCCACGTAGATCTCTATCTCTTTGTGCATTAAGTCGTGAAAAAGAGCCATCATAGCTCGCTGATAGGCTGCTCCGGCATTGATGAGGTCAAATGACAACCGTTTATAACAAAAGGTTCCCCAAGGCATGATGAAAGCAGTTTTGTCACGATCCTCCTCAGCAACCATAATCTGGTGATACCCCGCGAAACAATCCGCAAAGGAGTACATGTCGTATTGAGCAGTATTGTCAATAAGAATGTGGATAAAAGGCACGAGACAGCTATCCTTAAGGCAAGCTTTGTTCAAATCCCGGTAATCCATGCAAACTCGCACCTTTCCTCCTAGTTTAGGCACGGGGACTATGTTTGACAACCATTCAGAGTATGTAGACACCATGATGATGCCCGCTTGAAATTGTTTCACAATTTCTTCTTTAACCTTTAAACTCCACTCAAGTTTTAATCGCCTGAGCTTCTGTCTGACTTGCTTGAATCCCTCTTTAATGGGAAGGCGATGAAGGAAAATGTCAGTGGATAAACCCGTAATGTCTTCATGAGACCATGCAAACACATCCTGGAATTGGTTTAGTAGCATAACCATGTCATTCCTTTAGTTTGGAGTGAGGTCTGAACCAATTTGGATTAGCTTAAGGTTTTCTAAGATTCCGAGATTGAAAGATGTGGTTTGATCAAGGTTAGGCTTAGGTTTGTCTTAGACCCATTCCTTAATCTCCTAAGGTATCTCAATGTCCTTTTGTATTTCCATCAAGTTTGAGTCCAACTTTTCATCAAAGTTACAGTCCTTGTGGAGAAAAGGCACCTCATCAGCAAGTATAGACATATCTAAATTCAGAGTCCTGAAATAAAATATGCTTTCACTTAATATATGAACCTATTTAATCATACAAAAGTGTTAGCATGTACTGATAAAATAACTGATAATACTATACAGAAAAGTAAGCAGTTAAAGTTATCTACAGGGCAGATGGAATTTCTGCCCGTTTTACCCTCGTCGACCAATGCATGGAGTGTTGTTCCAATTGTTGAGGGTAAAGTCCTGACGGACTGCAACGATGGAGGGGCTATCATCGTCCTCCTTTTCCCTAATGATGACCATAATATCTGGGCAATCATCGTCTGGGGTGTATCTGTTGGTATGATCATCATGGACAATGATGCGTATGCCTGACATCATCCTGGCGATGTCTTGTTTACGTCTCCATTCCTCTTCTTCCACTATGGGATCAGGAATTAGGACCTCTTTTGCTTTAACCGGTATTGGTTTGGGAAATAGCATAGCCATGATATGGGCTGACACCTTTATCGGAGACTGTATAAGCTCAGGATTTATAGGTGGAGACAATCGCCATGTGGCTAACGTTAAAGGAATCTGTTTGTGCTTATGAGGATTACTGTGACTGGAGCTAGGAGAATAGCCGAATCCAGCTGTCCCTATTTTATTGGGCATTTGAATAGGGTGTTTAATACCCTGATGATCTTTACCCAACCCTTGTCCAGGTTGATGACCCAATGACATCATCTCTTGAGTAGCCGACATTAGTTCGGCAGAAATCTTGGGTGTGAGAGGTAGCACCCCAATGGGATGGTAATAAGTGTTGTTCACCTCCAGGGCATGGAAACTGACCGGCTCAACTTCTAAATTGAAGCTGATGAGTGGTATGTCACCTTGTTCAGGACATTCTGGCTCAACATTAATATTAACTAGGCTATTATTGATAATGTACTTAAGTTATTGATGAAGGGGGGAAGAGACGACTCCAGCCATATGAATCCATGGTCTTCCCAACAGCAGGCTGTATCCCGTGGTTATTTTGAGCACGTGAAAGGATACACTAAATGTATGTGGACCAATCTCCACTGGAAATTCAATTACTTCAATGGCGTTTCGTCGGGACCCATCAAAAGCTTTGATAACTGTATGGCAGCTTTCGATCCTTTTGGGGTTGATGTTTATCTTCTCCAAGGTAGCATAAGGACATATATTCAGAGATGAACCTCCATCTATCAAGACTCCTCCTACCATGTATCCGGAGGACAAAACTGCTATGTACAACGGCTTGCAATGACTGGTCCCTTCAGCGGGTATGTCTTCATCAGTTAGAGATATCACATTGTTGTTGAAAATGTGTTCAACTAGATGTTGGAATTTTTCCACATCCACTTATTTCGGTAAATGGGCTTCTTATAAGACCCTTAGCAATATCTTCTTGTGATCTTCGGAAGAGAAAACCAAGTCCAGTATGGAAATTTGCTATGGAGCTTCTCTCAAGCTTAAAACCACTTTGGCTTTGTTATGGCCCATGGTACGGAGGAACTCTTCAATCTTCTCCATGGGAAATTTCCCATTTGATTTGATGGTGGGCTTCATCACCCGATGGGAAGATACAGTGGATTCTCATTCGACACTGCAACAGTTGTATGTGAAGTAGATCCTTCAGCCTGTCCATAATTCCATGGGACTTTGTATAGGCTGTCAACAGGATACTAGGGTCTAAATGGTAAGTTAATTGGCTCTGGTGCAGCCACTTTCAAAGGATTGTCTGTACTTTTGAGCTGAATTGCTTGTATTATGAGTGGTCTAGCAGCCAAATCATCCTCAGCGAAAATAACTGCTATGTCGTCCTTCCATTTTGTAGGACATGTGTTCCCACTCTCGAGTAGCAAAGTGTCATCGTATGCCATTTGCAGGACACCGCTGTCAATTAAATTCTGAATGAGGTGGCGGAGTGCCCAGCATTCTTCTGTGTTGTGACCGTGAGAGTGGGAGTGATATTGGCATACTCCCTCGGAATTAAATTATCTGGAACGGGGATTGATTGGAGGTAGAAGGGATGTAATTCTTCCTTTATTGATCAACATCTGAAATATTTCTTCCATAGGTTGGCCAAGGTATATAAATTTCGTTTTGTTGGCAAAATCCCGACGGGCTTTGGCACTTGCTCTTTTCGTAACTTTATCCTCTAGTGTTTCACTTTCTGAAGGTGAGGATGGAATATTCATGACAAAAGGAAGGAGACTAACATGCTCCTGACTGATTAATTGGCGTGTGACTTGGTGTTGATGAATCACCAGTTCTGCTAATTGATCTACTTGTTTGTAAAGAGCCTTAATCTTTCGCTCCATCATAAACTGGAACTGCGCATAATCCCATCTGTCAGCACCATCTTTGCTAGTCTGGGAAGATTCAACAACATAATTGGAACTCTGTCCACTACTCCAATTAATCATATTGACCTCTCCTTCTCTGTGTTGAGGGAGAGGATTGTCTTGCACATGAGGTTGGTCGGGTTTAGGCATGACAATCTCCCCATTGTCAATTAAGTCATGGATCTTGTGTCTCAAGGCCCATCAATCCTGAGTGTCATGGCCCAGTGCCCCGGCATGATAAGCACACTTCCGAGAAGCATTGAAACCCTTCCCATTCAGGTTGGCGGGTGGAAAAAGATGTTTAATTTTCTTCTAAGTAGTCAAAAGAGTAAGGATATTCTCGAGCGAGTTCCCTAAGGGTGTGAACACTTGGGGGCATCTGACTTCTCCACCTTTAGGAAATGGAGGGTTTGAAGACTGTGCGTACAAAGGGGAGTAGTTTCTCCTCTGAATTGACATGTTCTGACTTCCTTTTTGACCTTGTAGTATCAAGGAAACATCTTCCTCTTTCTTTTTTTCCAGACTGGATGTGCTCAGCAACTACTTTAAGAGCGGCTAGGTCTTGAATCTTTCCTGACTTTAATCCCATCTCAGCCATCTCTCCGTGCTTGATCATTTCAGAAAATAGCTTGCCAATGCCAGCTAAGATCTTTCATAGAAAGGAGCTTCTTGTACGTCTATAAAGGTCATAATCATTTCTGATTCCGTCATGGAAGGAATAACTTGAGCATCAAGGTGCCTCCACCTTTGAGCATACTCTCTGAAAGACTCATTAGATTGTTTCTTGACCTTGGTAATCTGGTACCGGTCAGGAGCCATCTGAGATTGGAAGCTATACTGAGTGAGGAAGGCATGAGCTAGTTCCTCCCAACTATGGATCTTTGAGTTGTCTAATCTGGTATACCATGATCGGGCTTCTCCAGTCAGACTCTTCTGGAACAGCTGCATTTTTAGCTTCTTGTCCTCTGCATAAGATCCAAGCTCTCCAATAAACACCTTCAAATATATATAAGGATCCCCTAACCCATCATACTTTCCAAAGTCAGGAGTTTTGAACTTCTTTGGATAATGAACACCAGGGAATATACAAAGGTCAACATATAAAACACTCCCTTGTGCTCTAATTCCTTTAATAGAACGGAGGGTTTCCTCCATTTGAAGGACTTTCTTCCTAATATCACTGGTGTCTGGATCTTCTTCAAGAGGGGTGTTTTTAGGAATTTTGTTGGTCGTATCTGACTGAAGTTTAGGAATTGTTTTATCTGAACCTTGTGCTCCTCCTTATGCAGAGGATTCTATATGTACAGGTATACGCGAACCCAGAGTAGACTGATGTATTTATTTAAGCAGAACAACCAAATCTATAATTTGCTTGCTTAATCCGTCAAACTCTTCTTCTCGAGAGACAGGAGCAGGATTAGACTGGTCAGATGAAGACATGATTGGTTGTAGGCTTGTGGCCTTTTTGGATTTTGAGAGGGTAACAGGCCTAATTGTTTCCCTATAAAAACTTATGTAGTTTAGTCTTAGGGAATGTATAAATGTTTACATGCTATCATAATGTGTCCTTTTTAGGAATATTATCCTGAAAAACGGGTGTCATTTGATAGCATGTCAAGTCTTAATATGCATGTGCAAATATTCTTCATATTTTCTATTACATAGAGATGAACATGGAATGAAATTACAAGTAATTGTCTTTACAAGTAATTCAAAAATGGAAAGCATGAAGAGACTTTTCTCCACGTTTGGTTTATCAGAGGCTAACCTATCTTAGGTTACTCTCGTGACTTTTTGGAATGAAGGTTCCCAGATCATCGCAATTTACTCGACGGGAAGTTAATCCTGTCTTTCAACTGGAGCAAATCTGGGTGGTGCCTTTCCTGAGCCTCGTTGGAATTAGTCTTCCTACGAGTCCAGTAATTAAACACCGACAGGATAGAGGTGGAGGAACCACACAACATATATTCACATACAACGTGTCTCACCATTTATGAAAATGATGACATGTGTGAAGCACTAATATCACAGATAGATATATTGCAGTATAGTAAGTAAAATACATTTGTACACATTCATCAATAATGTAAATGTAACATTCACACCCAAGCATATAATAGTTTTGAAAAGCTTGTAGTAGCAGCTTAAGCCCTCTTATTGGGGTCCCCAATAGAGTCGCCACATGTCGACATCAGGATTTTTATTTGTCCCTTTTCTGTTCTTGTTCTTTGGTGTTCTCATGTTATGTGAGATTTGTTTGAAAAAACAAGTGAAAAAGGTCCGACGTGTATATGTCGACGATTTGACTATAAGAGTCGCCAATTGGTGTTTTTAACTGATTACACCAACGCAACCGAGAAAAGGTTTGCACATTGACCCAGTGATGTGACACTTCTAAACGGGTCTGTGAAACCGAGATTCATTTGGGTTCAAGGGCTTGATTATGCGGAAGGAAGGTGTTAGGAACCCCCCCGACATCCGTGTTACCACGGTGACCGCCACTTTTCAAGAAACTGTTATATGAATATGTGTGGATCAATGTGCTGTTATTTAGAAGTAGTGATATACCTCGTTCGCCCCTATATACACAGGGTTTGAATTTATACAAAAATTCAGTTTTAAACAAGATATAGTAATGAGGTTTTGTAAAAGAGATTTTTCAAACCCTGTGCTCAATAGTAATTGAGGCCTTTGATACTTCCATTTTATTATTAAATATTCAGCTTGATTGCTTTTATTTTAGAGATGCGAAGCATCTTCGAGAAAATAATATATAGCAGTGCCGAACTCCTTATGGGCATGAAAGCCATCTAAGGAAATTCAAACACCGTGAATAATTTACAAGTTGCCTACAGCTGAAAAAATGTCCATCACGGGAACCGAATCTTGATTTAGTAGACTGAATATGTGATCACATGATTCCTAGGCTCACATGATGCCGCAGTTTATATGAAAAGTTGTAAGCAGTTATATATATAAAAGCTATAAATATATATAGAGACGTGATCAACCACCATAAAGCACCTCCATGGGGGATCGGAAATGTAAATATATAAAAGTGGTAAATATATATATAGAGGCATGATCAACCACCACGAAGCACCTCCATGGGGGATCAAAAATGTAAATATATAAAAGCGGTAATATATATATAGAGAGACATGATCAACCACCACGATGCACCTCCATGGGGGATCAGAAATGTAAATAAAGCAATAAATGCGATCAACCGCCACGAAGTAAACTCCAGGTGGGACGGAATGTAAAGAAAGCAGTAAAAACGATCAACCGCCACGAAGTAAACTCCAAGCGGGACGGAATGTAAATAAAGCAGGAAAAGGTCACGAAGTAAACTCCAGGCCTGACAAAAATGTAACTATATATATATATATATATATATATATATATATATAAGCAGTAAATGCACCGGATATAAAACCTAGGCTCATTGAATAGAGTTCGACAATTGCTTATATATATATATATATATATATATATATATATATATATATATATATATATATACATATATATATATATATATAAGCAAATAAACGCTCCGGACTTGAGTCCAGGCTCAATCGAGGCATAACTCGATAATGTTAGTCCATATATATTTATATATACAAACAGAAATGAAAACCATGGACCGAAGTTCGGGCATACACACACAACACGACTCTCAACGTGAAGAAGAGTGTGTGCATAGATGAAGAGAAAGGCTTTAAAGTGTGTAAGAAGGCTTACAGTGGACTGCCAAAGAAGACTTCTATAGCTTTAAGTGGATGAAGACTCGGCTTCCGCCGATAAAAATATAGCTATATGTGAGCTCACAAGTGTTTAAAATGAGAAAACACTCAATATAGGGTGTGTATAGAGCAAATTGGGCAGGGCTTCCTCGCCTTTCTTCTCTTGAATATGGCCACCCCAAGCCCTCTATTTATAGAGGGGGGAGCCGTAGGTGTACCTGCGATAGTTGCAGATGCACCTGCGATCACCCAGGGTGCCCTAGGCTCCACGGGTCCCGTCATCTTGAAGTACGTGCATGCGTGCAACGTGATGTCTATTCAAGCTTGCAGAACTTCAATCCGAGCATCTGATTGAGGTGTATAAGACCTGTTTCGGACTTTCATTGTTGAGAGCTACGCAATGACATGGGATTAGAGGTTGCACGAAGTCAGGAAGATAGAACCATGTCCTATCTCTTCAAGCTTCAAATTCTATCAGGTGTTCTGCCTTGCGTAGTAGTCACTCGGGATTGCAACTCCTTGGTTCTAGTGGGACATTTTTGTGTAGAATGTATGTTAACTATTATTTGTTGAGACGGCACCATGTGGGGTTGAGGTGGTAATTTGATGATTTTTCCCTTCACCGGGGTTATCTCCGGTTTTGGTTGATAAAGCAGATGTTGCTCAAGGTTATCTCTGAGATTGGGCTGCTGCAAGTGTTGAATGCCCTCAAGGTTGTCTCTGAGGTGTGCCTGTCCTACCGGGGTTATCTCTGGGTTTGGGAATTGAGTGCCTCGGTGTGAGTCCCGAGGTTGAAGCTTACTGCATGGGTTGAAACGAGCATCTCTAGGGTTATCTCCGGAACTGCAACTTCACTCCTTAGGGCTATCTTCAAGGTTGATATTATCTTTCCCGGTGTTGTTTTTGGGACTAAGACTGAACATCTCGGGGTTATCTCCAAGATAAATCGGCCTTCTCTGGTGGAATTTCTGGTATTTGCACTGCTATCCTCGGGGTTATCTCTGAGGTGGGGAAATGATACTCCCGGTGTGTTTTTCGGGTTGAAACTGAACTTCCGGTGGTATTTTTGGGATTAAGCTGAGCTGTCTTCCAGGGTTATCTCTGAAAGAAGTTTTTGCAGTTCCTGCAATGTTAGTAACAGGTAAGCAAAAAAATTTTGAGTGTCTACACTTCATCAACCGGTAACCCCTCTTACTTAAATCTAGGGGCATAACCAACAACTATGACCAACAAAGATGACTCCCTTGGCACTAGCTTCTCCCAGACCACCTGAATATCTCGAGGCTCCTCCTCTCTAGGCATCTGAAATCCCTCATCCCCATCCTGACTGTATCCTCTAACATAAGACATCCTGACAACAAAGTTTTAAGTCTTTAGTTACTAATCGTCACTACTTGATATTAGCAACCACATAGATTATAAACACATATGCACATAGAGTGTTTTATTATTTTTCCTTAGAACTCGATAAGAGTTTATCACCATTATCTTTTCAATCTCATATAAGGTTAGTTCCTAAGGTTCCCCCACCTAAGGTTCATAACCTAAAGCTTTGATACCAACTTGTGACACCCCCAAATCCGGGCACTTCCATCCCACAGATTTGGTGTTCACTATCCAAATAAAACATAACTAACTACCCATGAATAAAGAGTGTAAAAGAAATTACAACCTTAAATAAAAATCCTCCCTATAAAATGGTTGTAAAACATAATCCCAGGTCATCTAACCTTAATTACATCATCAAATGCGGAAACATAAATACATCACATAATTAAGTATATTTACATAAACTGTTTGAACAACAAATTAACAAGTCTTCAACACTTATTCATCTTGCCTTTTCCTTTACTAGTGGTTGGCTCATCAACCTTCTCAACTTTAGTTGCAATGGTTATATATATATACATGCAAAAGTGAGCAAAACAAATGCTCACTTGAAATGGAAATGATTAACAACAACATAATAATTGTCAATAAATAAGTTCAATTGAACTGACTAACATTCTCTATCATTGATAATCAAGAACTAAAATTCAAATTTAGAATTTATCTGAGGGTCACAAGACCTTGAACTATGTCTCAGTTTATAAGTATTTCTACTTGAACCTTTAACAGTCATTAGACTATATGGACTTGCCTTCTCATACTTAGGGGGATCAGCCTTCGTACCATGTATTGTGCACAAATATCTTAACACTTTCGCATAAATAATCTCATATAATAGGGTTGTTCATCTCAGCTTTAACTTATGAGTCCGCACCAAAGTAAGTTTAGTTTAGATTAGCTTCAAGGGTAATTTAGAGTTCAAAATATTCATCAACTAAGGATTAGTTGAATCAACAAAGGGTCACTAATTATTTAACAATTCGATAATGACATAGGTTCGAACAATGATTTATAATCAAGGTTTAAACAACAATAACTCATGACTGAATAACAATATATATCAAGATAATGCTCAGTTGAAGTCAAAGATTAAAATTGTAAGACCCCAACTTTTATGAATAAAAATGAATTTTCTATAAATATCATTTTTAAATATTATGGAATAAATTTGATATAATGTTATAGTTGTGGGTAATATTTATAAATTTTGTAAAGTACGCAAGTTGTTATATAATATTCGATTGGTCGGGGAATATTTGTTTTAATAGGGAATATTCGTACGACGGCACAATCATTGGTGGACCCCACAACAGAATTATTGTCGGATTGAGAAAATGACAAAAATATTTCATTGAAAATAATGGCGAAAGTTTTACCGTTAATACTGTTGAACTACTCGGTAGTAAAAGTACAGTAATACGGGTGGTTATATAGTAGCACAAGGTATTGATTATTGATGCTTATGTGAGAAGTCATTCGGTTTTATTCAATTATTGTCGATATTTTATATATTATTAAATCAATAATTGAGATGATAAAGTTATTAATATTATTATTTGTAATATTAACGATGTCTAGAAGTTCTGCCAAGGAGAGGTTTGGTCACCTAATTGCGCGCCAATAGGGAGAAATCCTTATTGGAAAGCCCCCTCTTTCCTAAGAACGACCTGGTCGATTAATAGTGTGAACAATAATAATGATGACGAAGTTTTGTTTTATTAGTATTATTAATGTAATAAAACAGAAAA
This sequence comes from Panax notoginseng, assembly GCA_016801055.1. Lineage (NCBI taxonomy): Eukaryota > Viridiplantae > Streptophyta > Magnoliopsida > Apiales > Araliaceae > Panax > Panax notoginseng. The sequence continues at coordinate 139,810,599 of CM029017.1, forward strand.
GTTTTTTATATAAAACAGAATACTTTTATAAAATTATTCGTTTTATTTGGCTAATAGTAAAATCTTTTTATATAAAACAGAATACTTTTAAAAAGTTATTTGTTTTATTAGACAATAATTAGAATATATTATATTTTATTATGCATAGCGTTTGCATAGTGCATGCATAGTGTTTGCATAGTAAAATCTTTTTATATAAAATAGAATACTTTTGTAAAGTTATTCGTTTTATTAGATTATAAATAGAATATATTATATTTTATTGTAAACCAATCTGGACCATCCGTTTAAAGTAAATTAATCTGGACCGTTCATAGATTAGTTACTATGCAGTCTATTCTTCTATAAATAGTAGCTCATTCCTTTATTATTTCTTACGAATTCACAGAAACTCTAGAGAGAGAAGAAAAGTGTTCTGCTACTTCACTATTCCTATATCCAGTACTCTTCTTTCTAAGGTAAGGGATAGTATTTCTTTTGTATTCATGAAGAGAACTTTTGTTATTCCATTCTTTGTTATTATGTTGGAATAACCTGTCTATGCGAAGTACCGCATACACGGTGAAATTCTTCTATTATTTCATTCTTTATTATTCTGTTGGAATATCATGTCTGTGCTTTACGCATGACCTAGTTCCGTTATTTATTATTCTATGCGTTTTATGCCAGACCTGGTTTCGTCTTTATTATTCTGTTAGAATATCCTGTCTGTGCGTTTTACGCCGGACCTGGTTCCGTCTTTATTATTCTGTTGGAATATCCTGTCTGTGCGTTTTACGCCAGACCTGGTTCCGTTATTTATTATTCTGTCGGAATAACCTGCCTGTGCGGTCTATCACATGCATGGTGATTTCTTTTGTTATTCCATTCTTTATTATACTCAATTGGTTAAAGTTTTGACTTCTATACTCCATGAAATTAGTAGAATATCCTTGATATTTACGCTCCATCCAGTATCTTTTCATGGAAATATTCTTCTGAGCATTCTTGAATTTTACTTAACAAAGAAGTATCATGTTGACAATTTGGACGTTATTAGTTCCTAGATAAATTAATTCTTGAACTTAATTGTTTTATTGAATTCTTATATCATTGTCGTCATCCTCATGTTTATATTATGTTGAAAGTCATCTGTGGCCTGTAGTGCATAGATGGACTTGGTATAATTATGACCAGGGATTATTCGGTGTAATCATGACCGTAATGTTACAAATGATGTGGTAAAAGTCCTCATTGGCCCGTAGTGCATTGATGGACAGTTGTTGGCATGATCATGACCATTGATGAATACACGAATATCCTTGGCCTGTAGTGCATGGATAGTTTGTGGTCGTGATTCTAATGAATATCTTTGGCCGTAGTGCAGGGATAATGTGGATTATTTATTAAGCTGAGTCCCAGCGATAAAAGTGATGAAAAACCTTTTAAATCATAAAAGATAGTAGATTTTATTCTCTACTTGACTCTTTTAATGGATTGCTTGTTCCGCTGCAGTTAAACTTGATGTCTATTATATTTTATCAGTTTAACATTGTTGAAGACTAATGATAATTTATTCTGCATTATCTTAGTCATAATATTTCTTACTGGGCTAGTTGAGCTCACCCTTTCTTTCATTGTTCTCTTCAGGAAATGAGAACGTAGCCGGGACTAGTCGGGGAACGGAGTGACAGTCCGAGATGGTGTATTAATAGTCCTCACTATTCTATAAAATAGTGTGATAATAAATGTAATGAGGACTTATTCTGAGAGTAGATATTGTCTAGAAGATAATATTTGTATTAAAACTCACAGCTCGTGTTGTATATTTAAGATTGTATTTGTATTCTGTACCATGTATTTCGTGACTCAGAATAGGTGATATATACCTATTTTGGGCGCGTCACAGTTGGTATCAAATCTTAGGGATATGATCCTTGGCTGAGATGTGAGATAAGAACTAGGAGGGGAGAGACGGGGAATTCTTTCGCTAGTATGAACTACTTAAGTTTATTTAATATTTAATTTGACGGTCAGAGTATAGGGATAATATGTGATATGTTATTTAATCCTTGTTTTGTGGCAGTATATGAAAATGACATCCGAGAATGTTGAGAATATAAATGGAGCACAGGAGACCGTTGAGTCTCCACAGATCAATAATCAAGATAATGTGCATCAGGAAGGCGACAATCCTCAGGCAAACAACAACACTGACCAAATGATGAACGATGGAATGTTCAGAGGCTTTATGCAATTCATGCAACATCAGGCAAGAGCGGCTCCTGTCCAAAATGCAGGTGGAAATATTGGCAACTCTCGGACGGACACCGCCAAACAGTTTAAGGAACTGGGACCACCGGAGTTTTTTGGAGAGCCAAAACCACTTAAGGCGAAGATGTGGATTAAGCAGATCTAGAAGATATTTGATGTCTTGGGATGCTCTGAGGAGCAAAAGGTTCCCTTTGCCACCTTCATGTTGCGGGCAGAGGCAGATTACTGGTGAGAATCTGTAAAGCGTACTCAACCTGCCGTACTGAAGATGTCTTGGGAGAAGTTCCAAGAACTGTTCAACGACAAGTACTTTTTCGAAAGTATTCGTCAGATTAAAGAGGTAGAGTTCGTCAAGCTTGAACAAAACAACATAACTGTATCGCAGTACGAAGCCAAGTTTGCCGAGTTGTCCCGGTTTGTGTCCCATTTGGTTGATAATGAGGAGAGAATGACGCGAATGTTTTTAAGAGGTTTGAAACCTGAGATACGTCAATATCTTATCTCTCATAAACTATGTTTGTATTCAGATATTGTTAATAGGGCTCAGTTATTGGAGCGTGATAATGAGTTAACCCAACCAAAAGAGAGCAGTAGGCAAAATGATAACACCAGTGAGAATAGTCATCTAAGCGGTGACAACAAGCGTGGAGGGAATCAACAGGCCAGAAATGGTAACCACTTCGGTGGTAATCAGGGCCAAAACAATAAGAATGGACATTTCAAGAAGAGGAGATTCAACAATGATGGAAAGACGTTAGCACCATCACCCGTTGTTAAAGAAGGAGAACGACCACCTATCATATGCTTCAAATGCGAAGGGGAGGGACACATTAGTCCAAATTGTGTGATGTCGTCCAAAGCATGTTATAATTGTGAAAGAGAAAGCCACCTAGCCCGATTTTGTCGTTCACCGAAGACATATACATGAAAAATAATTAATAAAACATTTCTACCATAATTTAATTATTATTAGAATATACTCTATAATAATTAATAATTCTAAAATAAAATTAATTGTAAATATTTATGTAAATAACTATATTTTTATTTACCACATAAATACACATACATATTATCTTGTACAAATCCTCATCCCTAAAAAAAAAATTATACGCAAAATTTCTTATTTATTTATGTTAATCCACATAATTTAATATTTATAACATGTGTGGACTTAATTTAATTGCTCACTAATAACTTAATATCTTCTTTTACAATTTACTTACACATCGGTATTGAAATAAATATTTTAATAACACATTTATTTATTTCCATCTTTTAGAGTGCTCATATAATTGTCTCATCACATAGGATGAGATGAAAAATGTGACGCCCCCAAAATAGGTCCATTCCATCCAACCCATTCTGAGTCGTCAAATACATGGTACAGAAAATAACTACAACTTTATTACAACAATTGTCGTGCAAAATACAACAACACATATGCTGTGAGTTTGGATACAAATATATACCAAATGTGACTCATGTTCCAACCGTGGACATCACCTCACAATAACACCTTACATAAAGGTATAGTCAAAAACTGTTTTAGAAATTAGAATCTTTGGGAAGTGCTCAAGGAAACCTTTGTACATGGGAGGCCACGCGTCTAGGTTATGATAGATATCATATGGCCACAGAATTATCCTTGGTTGACCCAATAGACCCCAAAGAAAAACGAGAAGATTACTATCATATTCTTCCCAATGGTGAGTCTTCTCTTGACTTATCATTATCTCCACTGTATCTAACTGAGAATTATACTTTAAACAAACACCAAGATTATATAGGTAGTGCTCGTATATATACTCAGCAAGTGGATGAGCACATCCCTGTCTTATGATGACACGAGGTTGTATGTCGTTAGACATCTTGTATGATAGTGGCAAATCACCCTTCCAACGTTGGGTACACCTTACCCTATTGGATTCACCAAATATAACTACTAAATGAACTTTTCTATACTGCTTCGGGAGAACATCCACAGCTAGAGACCACCGTTCTATTTCCCCTTTACCCTCGCTCGACCCAGCTACACTCTTATTACCTGAAAGGAATTGTGAAGCAAAAGGGTGAGCACAACTAGCTCAGTAAAGAATATCATGACTAAAGATAATTAAATTATCAGTAGCCTTCATCAATAATAAATCAGAGATTTAGAACATATGGTAAATGATAAAAATTTCAACCATAGTTGCAGCGGAACGAGCAATCCATTAGAAGAGTCAAATAGACTATAAAGTCTATTATCTTCTCCATGTTAAAAATCCATCAACAATGTTTTATCCCTGTAACATCAATCAACAGTTCCTTTCCACAATCATATGAATAACTCATAATCATAATTGTGATTCTAAATTTTTCTTCACACCCAGGACGAAGAATATTTCCATCACATGTCTTTACCTGAAACATCAAAGATCATGGTTATACCAAATCACAGTTCCTGTTCATAATCATACTAATAAATTCATCTTTGCACTACGACCAAAGATATTCAACAACAGTTTATCTTTGCACTACGGGCCAAAGATATTCATCAACAGACCATCTTTGCACTACAGGCCAAAGATATTCATCTACAATTCATCTTTGCACTACAGGCCAAAGATATTCCTCTACAATTCATCTTTGCACTACAGGCCAAAGATATTCCTCAACAATTCATATTTGCACTACAGGCCAAATATATTCATATCTCAAAGAAATATATAATCATTTTAGAATTTATATACACCATAATTATAACCATGTTAATCAATTCATCTTTACACTTAAGCTAAAGATATTCAATTGTAAATTCAATGGTCATGATCATACCAGTCACAATTCAACTTTGCACTACAGGCCAAAGAGAACCCTAGTCATGATCATACCAATAATCTACCCATCTTTACACTCCAGTGAAAGAGAAATTCAACGTCAGAGTTATAAAAATGTTATATATGATAATAAAATCAATATAATCAACATATAGATTTAATCTCAAGAGTAATATTCATAAATCAACTATAATTTGGTTAGTAAAAGAAACCAATTTTGTCGTGAATAGTAACTCGTGAATAGTAACTCATGAATAGTAACTCGTGAATAGTAACACCGACTCAAAAAGGTAGAAATTCCACAATAAAATTCATTCCAATACTTCGGTATAATGATATTGAAAGAATAACATTTCTTAAGCTTATAAACAATTTATTTAAATTGTTTACACTTTACTAATTAATGCATTTAATCATCATAAAATGCCAACTCTTACAATTTCATCATCAATAACCAAAACCCTCATCAAAAATCTGCATATACCTCATATAGGATTCTCAAGCCATAAAATCCTATTTTCCAATTTTCTTTCTTCACAAAACATATTTAATTCATTTACTCATAACTAGACCATTTTCATGAAAAATACCAAATCAGTTCCAAAAATATTTCTTTTCTGGGATTTAGTATAATATAGTCCCATAGTGAACATATATTTTTCTCAAAATTTTTAAAAGTCATTTACTATTTTTCATATGGCCAAAACAGCCGAATATTTAGACATTTATCAAAAATTGTACTTTTATCTAAAAATTCTGAAATTCACAGAGTATACTCCTATCATATACATGTACTCCCAATAAAAATTTCATCAATTTTAGAGTTAACCACAAGGAATTATAAGCGATTACTTTTAAAATAGTCTTTTCTCATAAAATTCACAACTCTCAATCTATACATCCAAAAATCACCATTTTTGGACACAATCAAGAAAACTCATCAAATTATCATTTCAAATTTTTCCAGAATTTTTGAAGTTCAGAAAAATTACGAAACTGAAAATCATAACAACCCTTAAAATCCCTTACTATCCCTTACTATCCCTTACCTCAAAAGAGCAGTACTTCTGGCTGGATATCGGATATGATGCTGAAGGAAACTTGCACTGATGAATAGCAACTCACCAAGTATCTAAAAACTCACAAAATATGCTCAATAATCTAGAGAGAGAAAGAGAGAAAGCTTATGTTTCTGGTGTGATTTTCAATTCTAACTTAGCCCTCTATTTATAGGAAAATTTTGGTAGGTTTGACCTGCAACCTGATGGCTTTACCTGCTACTATTCCCACCTACCACATTTGAAATATAATTCAGCACATTTCTTCACCAACCACAAGTGGGGCCCACCAATTCTAGAATTTTCCACCAAAATGATAAACTCCGAAAATTCAACAATTTCTGAACCAGTCATCTCGTAAAATTCATAATAAATCATACGTTCATTTTTAACGGTTCAAAATTTGTGGACATATACTCAACTTATATATGTATAACATATCCAAATATTACCACGATCCAACGGTCGGATTAAAAATTATAACACCCGCAATATTTCTCAAAAAACCCTGATTTTTAATACCTCCATTCCGACAAAAATACGGATAAAAATCTCAACATTAACTCCTTCATTTTTTAACCACAAAAATATATCCCTCATTTATATCCACATAAAATAAATATTTTCTTATCATATAAATCAATAATTAATTATTCACAAATAATATTACAGAATCACATTTATGACAACCAGGCCGTTCCCAGGAAAGAGGGGGCTTTCCAATAAGGATTTCTCCTTACTAGCGCGCAATTAGATGACCAAACCTCTCCTTAGACAGAACTTTCTAGACATTGCCAATAATGCTATCTAATAATACTATTCAAATAATATGAATTATTGATCTGATAATGGAAAATACTGTGCAGCAATAATTATTGAACAACAATAATATAAAATTTCAACGTAGCAATTATTGAATCAATAAAATAAAATATTGAACAGTAATTACTGTAACGATTATTGAGTAGTGCCTTCTTACGTAAGAATCAATAATTTCAAAAATACTGTGCAATACCGTGTGCTACTGTGCAATAACGCGTATTACTGTATTTTAACTACCGGGTATTTCAACAGTATTAACGATAACAACTACGCCGTTATTTGTAAAAACTCAAATTTGTCGTTTTTCTTCACCCGACAGTTATTCGTTATGGGGCCCACAAATAGCTGCGCCGTCGTACGAATATTCTCCGACAGAAAGAATATTCCACGACCAAACGAATATTCCCCGACAACAATGATTATTTTATAACCACTTGCTTATTTTGAAAAAAAATTCATATTTCACCCATAACTTTAAACTTTTATCAATTTAACCATTTACTGACTAGTAATTATAAGAAAAATTGAATACTTTTATTTCATAAAATTCGGGGTCTTACAAAAAAATTTATTTAAATCAACTTTATGATTTAATTACTTTTACACTATATTTTTGTATATCCTTAACAATAATTAACTATCACACCTCATTTAATTTTAAGCAGTAAGTAATTATATGATACTACTACTCATATTTTTCCCATTTTACACATTATTTAATATAAAGTTTGTGGGTCACATTTCACCTCAATGCTAAATTATTTAGCTTACCTTACACTTGTAATATGAATAACTAACAAGAAGGAGACAAGGAAGAAAGTAATAATGACGTGTTATTTATCTTAACAGAAAATGTCGCCAAGAAGGAGACAACGAAACTAAGATGCTAATGTAAATCAACCGAAAGGAGGTTCGGTTAACCCGATGTAGGAGTTCGTTAATTTATTAACGGCTATGTTTAATAGGAATGGGGATAATATACCCGTAAATCCTGAGGTAGTATGAGCTACTACGGTTAAGGATTTTAAAAGTGTCGGTCCGCCGGAGTTCAAAGGAACTGCGTACCCCATAGAGGCCCAGACTTGGGTGAAAGAAATAGAGAAGGCATTTGTTATTGCAAATGTCGACGAGGGGCAAAAGGTTGCTTTTGCTACCTATATGATGAAAGGAGAGGCTAACTTCTGGTCGGAGGCAAACCAAGATGGGGCTGGTATAGAAAACCTTACGTGGACACAATTCAAAGAGATTTTCTTCGAGAACTACTTTCCCACGAGTATGCAGGGGAGGATGGAGATGCGGTTTGTGGAGTTGAAACAAGGGGAGATGACAGTTCCCCAATACGCTGCCAAGTTCAATGAAATGGCGAGGTTTGCTCCACATCAGGTGGACACGGAGGTGAGGAAGGCTAGGAGGTTTGAGCAGGGCTTGAAACCCTGGCTCTATAGTCGGATATCTGTGTTCCAAAGTAATTTTTTTGGGACCATACTGGAGAAGGCAATTATTGCTGAAGTTGGTAATGAGGCTTTAAGTCAATACCACAAGGAGAAGAAGAACAAGAATAAGGTAGATGGGGGAGTGAAAATGGAAGGAGCTAGTGGGAGTGGCAAGAGGAAGGGTTTTAACTCTGGAAATACTGGACTGAAGCAAGGAGATCCTAAGAAGAGGATGGAGGCATGCAAGAACTATGGAAAAACTCACTTAGGAGTCTGTCTCAGGGGAAAGGCCGTGTGTTACAATTGTGGACAGGAGGGGCACATTTCGCCTAACTGTCCAAGTCCGAAGAAAAACCATGGATGTTTCGTATATGGATAAACTGGCCACATAGCAAAGAACTGCCCGAAGTAGGGGACATACAGGAATAAGGGTGCTAATAGTGGTAAGTTAGCTATTGGTGGTCCAGTACCGACGGGTAGGCCGATGGCCCGTACCTTTAACATGACGGTCCAAGATGCAGTTGCATCAGGGGATGTAGTTGCAGGTATTATCCCAATCAACGATATAAATACTTACATGTTATTTGACTCGGGTGCTACTTGTTCTTTCATAGCATGTGATTTTGCTAGACGATTAGGATTACTTCCCGAAAGATTGCCTACACCTTTGAATATCAAGGTTATAAATGAAGAGATAATTCCTGTTGAAAATATTCATAGGATTTGTTGCATAGAAATACGGGGTTATATATTATCGGTAGATCTGTTACCGATAAAGTTGGTAGAATTCGATGTAATTCTCGGAATGGATTGGTTGTTTAACCATGGTGCAATAATAGATTGTCAAAAGAAATGTGTAAACATTAGAACGTTGAGGCAACCAACTGTAGTGTTTTACGGTAATAAATCGTCGAGACGTTCGTGTTTTCTTACCATGACACAAATGAGAAAATTATTGAGGAAGGGATCTGTAGGAAATGTGTCATGTTGTTGATACCCATAGAAAGGGAGCAACGATGGAATAAATACCTATAGTTAAAGAATTCGCGGATGTATTTCCAAGCGAATTATTGGGTCTTCCACCGGATAGGGAGAATGAATTCGTAATAGACATTGTGCCAGGAGCGACACCAGTTTCAAGGGCACCGTACCGTATGGCGCCAATGGAGATAAAGGAGCTAATGGCTTAGTTACAAGAACTGTTGGATAGGAAGTACATTCAACCAAGTGTTTCGCCATGGAGAGCACCGGTACTGTTTGTGAAGAAAAAGGACGGATCGTTGAGACTTTGTATCGACTACCGAGAGTTGAGCAAGTTGACGATAAAGAATAAATATCCATTGCCCAGGATCAATGATCTTTTTGATCAGTTGAAAGGGGCAAAGTATTTTTCTAAAATAGATTTATGAACGGGGTATCATCAGTTAAAGGTTAGGAAGGAGGATGCACCTAAGACGGCATTCAGGACTCGTTATGGTCATTATGAGTTTCTTGTGATGTCATTTGGGTTGACAAATGCACCATCATCATTTATGGATATGATGAACAGAGTGTTCAAACAATATTTGGACAAGTTCGTCGTGGTGTTTATCGATGATATTCTAGTGTATTCTAAGACGGCAGAAGATCATGCTGAACACCTAAGGGTAGTGTTGGAAACACTAAGAAAGGAGAAGTTATATGCGAAATTCACTAAGTGTGAATTTTGGCTAGAAAGGGTACAGTTTTTAGGACATGTTATCGACCGCGATGGAATTTCAGTGAACCTAGCGAAGGTGGAAGCAGTGATGAATTGGGAACAACCAAAAATGCCAACTGAGGTGCGAAGTTTTCTAGGGTTAGCGGGATACTATCAATGATTTTTCAAAGATTTTTCCAAGATAACTACTCTGTTGATTAACCTGACAAGGAAGACGGTGAAATACGTGTGGACTGAGAAGTGTGAATACAGTTTCCAAGAACTGAAGAAAAGGTTGAGTGAAGCACATGTATTGTCTTTACCCGATGATAGTTTATAGTGATGCTTTGCATAGAGGACTTGGATGTGTGCTCATGCAACATGGTAAGGTCATTGTGTATGCATCAAGGCAGTTGAAAGATTATGAGAAAGTTTATCCTACTCATGATCTGGAACTGGCCGTGGTAGTGTTTGCTTTGAAGATATAGAGACATTACTTATACGGGTAGAAATGTGAGATATACACGAACCATAAGAGTCTAAAAATATATCTTCACACAAAAGGACTTAAATATGAGATAAAGGAGATGGCTGGAGTTGATAAAAGATTACGACTATGAAATCCTGTATCACCCAGGAAAAGCCAATGTAGTGGCTGACGCCTTGAGTAGGAAGGGTCGGGAAAAGTTTTCTATGTTAACTGCTCAAACTGAGTTAATAACAGAGATGGCTAGGATGTAGTTGGAAGTGAAGTTACCGAGTGAGTCGGGTCAGAGATTGTTTACAACTGAGATTTGATCTACCATTGTAGAGAGAGTTAAGGAGGTATAACTCAGAAATGAGGAGTGTGACCAGATGAAGAAGCGGTTAACCGATGAAAAAAATTGAAGTGTAATCTTGATAATGAAGGAGTATTAAAATTTGAAGGAAGAATTTGGGTTCCGAATGAGATAGAATTAAAGGAGCAAGTGGTACAAGAAGCTCATAGTTCGAGGTACTCGATTCATCCTGGTAGTACTAAGATGTATCAAGACCTTCGACAGAGTTTTTGGTGGCCGAACGTGAAGAGGGAGATAGCAGAATACATGAGTAGGTGCTTAACTTGTCAAAAAGTTAAGGTCGATATCAATGACCAAGCGGCTTGTTGCAGTCCTTGGAGATTCTAGAGTGGAAGTGGGAGCATATCACGATGGACTTTCTGGTGGGATTTCCAATTACTCTGAAGGGGTACGACGCGATTTGGGTAATAGTGGACCGGTTGACGAAGTCGGCTCACTTTTTGCCAATAAGGGTCAAGTATAACTTAGATCAGTTAGCTAAAATTTATGTTAAGGAAATTATTTCCAGACATGGAGTACCAGTTTTGATAGTGTCAGATCGTGATCCACGATTCACATCAAATTTTTGGAGGAGTCTGCAAGAACAGATGGGGACACAGTTAAAGTTAAGTACGGCTTATCCTCCACAAACTGATGGGCAAAGCGAGAGAACGATTCAGACACTGAAAGATATGCTGAGATCTTGTGTCATAGATTTCAAGGGTAGTTGGGATGATCATCTACCTTTAGTAGAGTTTGCGTATAACAACAGTTATCATGCGAGCATATGCATGCCGCCTTACGAAGCTTTATACGGACAGAAGTGCAGAACACCATTGTGTTGGGATGAAGTGGGAGAATGCCGAATGCTAGGACCAGAATTGGTTCAGCAGACAGTGGATATAGTAAAACTGATACGAATACACGTCTAGTAGAAGCGCAACACAGACAGAAGAAATATACGGATTCGTATCGAGTAAATCGAGAGTTTGAAGTAGGCTCATACGTATTTCTAAAGGTATCTCCATGGAAAGGAAAGATACGCTTTGTAAAGAAGGGAAAGTTAAGTCCAAGGTTTATAGGACCCTTTCGAAATATTAAAAATGGTAGGAGAGGTAGCTTACATGGTAGCGTTACCTCAGGATTTAGAAAGGATACATAATGTGTTCCATGTATCTGTGTTACGTCCTTATAAGTCAGATTAAAAGCACGTGACAGAATATTAACCTATTCATATCGAGAAGATCTTGACGTATGAAGAAGTGCCTATTCAAATCGTTGATAGAAAAGAGCAAGTTCTGAGGGACAAAGTTATACCTTAGGTGAAGGTGTTATGGAAGAACCACGATGTCGAAGATGCAACATGGGAACTTAAAGAAAAGATGAAAAAGAATTACCCTCAGTTAATGTATAGCGAGACTCTGGGGACAGAATCCTTAAAAGGGGGGAAGAATGTTACGACCGAGAAAATTAGAAAAATTGTAAAATAATTTTATTTAATTAAATAATGAATAAAATTATATTATATATTATTATTATGTTAGATGAAGGTTGTTCTATAACCTAAATGTATTAGAATATCATAGTATCCTGACTACGTGAAGGAATTAAAGTGTTTGAATTTTCAAGACAAAAATAAAAGCTTTCCGAGAAATTTTCTGAAAAACACTATTTATCAATTTCTTCCCAGGAATTATTTTTGAACTTCCGAGAAATACTTAACGATAGAATAATAAGGAAGGATGGAATATGTAATAATATTTCAATTATGACAAACACATGTTTTCACCTGCGTACTAAGTTTGAAAAGGGTAAGAAAAGTAAAGAATGAATAAATGAAAATCGTATAATAGCAAGTATTATACGAGGCAATGAATACGAGTATGATACGAAGTATTATGCAAGTATATCTGAAAGGTAGTATAACGTGTAAGATTATACGAATTAGTATACGAAAAGAGTACGAGGATTTTACATTAAATGCTTAAATCCTATTTCAATGGACTTGTAAGATTTGTTAAGTAATTGGGCAAGCCCAAGTGCAAACTTGTTAAAGACCAAAGATTATTAATGTAAGTCCAACTTTAGGCCCCAGGTAATTAAACCTAAGCCCAAACTAAGAATCGGATCCGTGGATCGAACCGATGGGTAAACGGGTAAGAAAACCCATGGGGCAACCCATGTGGGCCCATAGGTGAGTCATGGTTGACCATGTGTGGTGGCCAAGCAAAGGATAAGTTGTGTGATGACCAAGAAAGGAATAGTAAGGAGGTGGTTTAAGGAGGTGGGATGGCCTTTTGACTAAAATGCCATCACTTTGCAATTCCTATAAATAGAAGCTTTAGATTTTCGTTTGTTGCTTGTTCAAGAACAGCAGCATCTTAGATTATATTTGAGAGAGAAAAGTAAGAGCAAAAACTTGTCATATCAAGAAGAAAGAAGAGGAACCAAGCTTGATTATCAAGGGTAAGAACCTCTAGATTATTAATCTCCATCTCTTCAATGGTAGTTTGTTAGAGAAGTGTTGATTTGTGGAGCATGTATGATAATCCATGTATGATAATCAATGGACTTAAACCTTAGTAAGCCATGTACATGTGAATCATACTTATATAAGATATGAACTAAAAAAGAGCATGTAAGAATTTATCATTAATAAAAATTTTTGAAATATTTTTTGTTAGGATGTTAGAATAGTGGAATAAATGCATTTTGAACGGTGTAAAAATCTCAAGTAACGAAGTTATGGCAAAATTTACGAGTTTAGATGATAATCGTCAAAATCGTTAAATTCTCGGAATGAAAGTTAAAAGTTAACATTGAACTCAAAAACATTGGTTTTCAATGGAGAAATAGTCAAAATTTGTATTTTAGAGTTGCGGACTCAAAAATGACCAAATTCTGACTTAGAACGAAGAAACGAGCTTTGAACGTTCACGAACGTTTAACGTTTCTGTAATAATGAACTAATCGGTGAATTCCGAGTTAAAAGATTTGAAAATGAAATATTTTCTAATGAAATCACAGAACATGTGATTTGTGAGCTAATGGCTTTGGAACGAGCCAATTCAGACTTAGAATGAAGAACTTATGTGGCCGGAAAGTTCACAGAAAAAAGAAGAGCTGTCAAAAGTTTTCTCTGAGTCAGGGCTGGCGCTGCAGCGCAACCCAAGAAGGGGAAAACGGATGCCGCAGAGCTAGGCCGGAATCCCAACCACTATGAAGTGGCGCCGCAGCGCGACTTTAGTGTAGTACTTTGGCGTCGCAGCGCCAAGGCCGAGTAACACATACAGTGAACTCGCGCCGCAGCACGAGAATTATAAAAGGAGCTGGCGCCGCAGCGCCAGCACTAGAGAAGAGGAAGAGAAGAATAGTAATGCTTGTAAAGGAAATGGTAGTTGATTAAAGAGATATTATAACTTTAATTTACTTAATATAATAACCTTTAAGGATGAGTAAACCTTAAGAATGATAACTAAAGGTTGACGAACGATTACATAAACGTAAATACAATGTAATACGATAAACCGTAACGAATGTTAAACAATCTAATGAATGCTTAGATTGAGAAGACGGGTAAGATATAGTAGTGACCTTACATGTTTGTATATGAGCTAATGTGGTATGTTATGTGATCATATATTGTAGAATCCTTAAAGACTCAAACGAAAAGTGTAGAAATTGTAAAAGACGCTGAAGACAAGTATTCTGACCCTTGTCTATATTCTTTTGGACAAGCTTTGTAATTCATGTGCCGTATGCATGAATTGATGTATAATGAAGTCGAAGCCAATTCCTTCGGCTAGACTTAATATGCTTTCGTGAATTTCCTTATAGTCTATCCAAATATTATCAATGTTGATATCTTTTGCCAAACTGTTTTGGTATTGATTTCAAAGAAAGACTGAGTATGATAAACAAATGTTTTGTTGTCAAATGACAAGCACGTGAGGTTGCCAAAACTTAAATGTAAATACATTTAAAGAAAGTAGCATTGTACAACATAGAGTATTATAGGCTGATCACCTAGACTTGCTCGTAAGATATATCGGACTTATGGACTTGGTGTCGGGTTGTCCTTTTCAAAGAAAGAATGAAATGCTCAAGGTCTTTGACCGAAATTTATGTTTAACTTATGATTGTTCATTATTAAAAATTTTAAGGAAAAGAGAAGTGCTATTTTGCATTATCAATAGTACTTCATAACTATTGATTCAGTTATTAAAGATATACTCTTCATATGATTCTAGCCTCTTGTTTAAATGAAATTGTCATACTTGCTGAGCTAGTTATGCTCACTCTTGCTTGAACCATATGAATGTAGCTAAGACCAAACGGACTGAAGGATCCAGTAAAGATAAAGGGAAGGCTAAGGTGAACCAATAGGTTGCCTTTGTAATAGTATAGGATGAATGTTGTTATTTTTTATTATGACAACGAATCTATGTAATAGTTATAAAGAACTTGGGAATGGGAATATTATTTTGGAATATATAGAAGACATTTTCACTCTTTTGAGGTATTTCAATTGAATGAATGTGTGAACTGTAACACCGTGTAACACCATCTGTCGGGTTGGAAGATAACCGAATTTGGGGGCGTCACAGGCAAGCCCAAGTGCAAACTTGTTAAAGCCCAAAGATTATAATGCAAGCCCAACGTTAGGCCCAAAGTAATTAAACTTAAGCCCGAACCAAGAGCCGAATCTGTGAATCGAACTAATGGGTAACCGGGTTAACAAAACCCATGGGGCAACCCATGTGGGCCCCATAGGTGGCTGGCCACTTGGTGGCCAAGCAAAGGATAAGATGTGTGGTGGGCAAGAAAGGAATAGTAAGGGGGTGGAAATAAGGAGGTGGGATAGCCTAAAGACCCTTATGCCCTCACCTTGGAAATACTATAAATAGGAACTTCGATTTCTCATTTTTTGCTTGTTTATTCGACACCAACATATTAGAGCTAAGCAATTATATTGAGAGAAGTAAGAGCTAGATTTTTTCTAACTCAAGAAGAAGAAAGAATGCTTGATCACTAAAGGTAATGAACCTCTATACTACTAATCTTCATCTCTTCAATTATAGTTTGATAGAGAAGTGATTATTGGTGGAGCATGTATGATAAGGAGGAACAAGGATGGTTGTTAGAGGACTTAAAATTTAATAAACCATGGTTGTAAGTAAATCATAATCATAGAAGTTATGAGCTAAGGAAGAACATATGAACAATTATCATTTTGTTGTTGAAATATGTTTGGTTAGGATGATAGATATATGGAATGAATCCATTTTGAACGGTGGAAAAATCTCAAGTAACGAAGTCATGGCAAAATTTACGAGATTAGACGATAATCGTCAAAAACGTGAAATTCTCGGAATAAAAGTCAAAAGTCACCGTTTAACTCAGAAACATTAGTTTTTGATGGAGAATAGTCTTAATTTCCATATTTTAGAGTTGTGGACTCGAAAATGGTCAAATTCTAACTTAGAACGAAGAAACGAGCATTGAATGTTCACGAACGTTTAACGAATGCTCAATAGAGAACTTAATCAGTGAATTTCAAGTTAACGGATTCTAAAATATAAGATTTTCTAATAAAATCCTAGTACACGTGATATTTGAGCTAACGGCTTTTGAACGAGCCAATTCCGACTTGAAATGAATAAGTTATGAGCCTGGAAAATTTTACAGAAGAAGATAACTGTGAAATTTATCTGAGGCTCAGGGCCGGCACTGCAGCGCGGCCCAAGGAGGTAAAGTCGGTGCCGCGGCGCCAGCCAAACCCTTAGACACTGGGAAGTGGCGCCGCAGCGTGGCCATTAGCAAAGGGAGTGGCGCCGCAGCGCTAAGGTCCCGGCATGAATACTTTCAAGGCGCGTCGCAGCGCGAGATATATATAGAAAGCTGGCACCGCAGCGCCAACATTAGAGAAAGGACTGTGAAGGATAAAAATGAATGTAATACATGTAGAAGTTGATTACAGATAATTTATAACTTTAATTAACTTAAAGTAAACTTAGTGAAGTATGCTTATAACCTTAAGTTAACAACTAAAGGTTGACGAAGATTACTTGAATGTAAATACAAAGTAAGTCGATAAACCGTAACGAATGTTAACCAATCTAATGATTGATTAGATTGAGAAGAAGGATAAGATAAATTAGTGACTATACTTGATTGTTCATGACCTAATGTGGTATGTTATGTGATATGGTATCGTAGAATCCTTAAAGACTCAAAGGAAAAGTATATTAACTGTAGCAGACGCTGAAGGCAAGTGTTCTAAACCCTTCTCTATGTTCTTCTAGACAAGTTTTTATGATTCATGTATCCTACACATGAATTGACGTATAATGTAGTCGAAGCCAATTCCTTCGGCTAGACTAATGTGTTTTGTGGATTTCCTTATAATCTACCAAACTATTAACAATGTTGTTATCTTTTGCAATCTGTTTTGGTATGGATTTCAAAAAAAGACTGAGTATGAATAAACAAATGGTTTGTCGTCAAACGACAGGCACGTGAGGTTGCCAAAACTTAAACGTACATGTAATAACCCGATATTTTCTATATAAATAAATAAGAAATTTTGTATATAATTTTTTTTAATTTTATTATTTATTTTAAAGGTGGGGATATGTGCCAGGTAATGTGTATGTATATTTGTGATAAATAAAAATTTATTTATTTCCTGAATAATTACAAATAAATTTTTAAAGAATTTTTAATCATTATAAACAATATTTTTATAGTAATTAATTTTATTGTAGAAATGATTTTTGTATTTATTTTCCATGAAAATATATTTACATATTATTTAAATAATATATGAAATGAGTATTAGTATTATTATAATAACTATTTTATTATATGAATTTATTCAGAATAGTTAAGTTAATTATTTTAACTTAATTAATAATGATATATATGTAAGAAAAATCAGATATGGAATCCAAACCCTAATTTTTGAGTTTGATCAAGGATTGAGAATAATAATATAATATTAATTATATTTTCAGTGCTATAAATATGTATTGTAAGTAATTCGCATGTTCAATATCCAGTATAAATATTATATATATTAAAACCGAAATCACATGTTAACAGTATATATATTCATACATCCTGCCACGCGAATCAGGTTAGTACTTATATATATTTAATACATATGTTATCCTGATCCACTAACATATATTATATATAGTAATATCACCTCCAGTTCAATTCAAAAGGTAACATGATCCAGGATTAGCAAAAAAAAAAACTTAAGTCACCCATGGATTCAAAACTTTTTCCGGCAATCACTCTTAAAAAAAAAAAATTACCCACGGAAGCATAAAAAAAATGTTTTCTAAAAAACTTTTCCGACATTTTTTTTTCTTCATAAAATAATAATTCTATAAAATAAATTATGCCCAATTAATTATTCAAAATATATACCCATACATATATGGAATCAAAATAATTAATAACTCGCATAAAGTTTGGCTCTGATACCACTGTTAGGTTTTGTGAAAATCAAAGTGGCAATCATATTGTAAAATTAGCGAAAGCATAATAAAATCATATTTTAAAAAAAAATCACAAACCAATTACCCGGATCATCCTTTATGCATATTATTAATTAAAACGAAGAACAAGAAATTATGGAATCATACCCTTGTAGATACGAGCTTCCACAGCGAGTTCACCTCCTACTTCTCTGCGATCTCCTTGAATCTCCAGGTAGATTCCTTCCTTTGATCAATGCTAGCCACCCAAGTGTGTGGCCTCTAGAGGTGATCCACCAAGAAAGAATAATTTTCAAGAAGAAGGGTGTATTGGCTCAAATCCTAGTTTTTCCTATCTATATAGAAAAAGGGGGCGTACTCTCCAACTATTGGAATTACGTATATCTTTGATATCTGATATAAGACTCCTCTTATAAAGATATCAGGTAACCCTATTTAATTAAAATAATGTATTATTTATTTAGTTAAACTCTTTTAATTAAATGAGCTCCCTAATCTTATTAGGGATAATTAATTAAACTCCTTTAACTAATTTTCCCTCCTAATCCTATTAGGAATAAATGAGAGTACTTATATTAAATTAATTCCTAAACTCTTTTAGAAATTAAAATAATAATAATTGTAATAATATTAATAAGACTCCTCTTATTAATTTATATTTAATATTTTTAAAATATTAAATAATAAATATTAAGCTATTTAATTTATTCTATCACCATAGATTAAATTAAATATACTTAACATATTATTACGATTATGCCATTAACTTCTTAAATAATTATTCTTCCTTTAATGGTGTGACCCTTTAGGTTCTCCATATTAAACCGGTTGTGAATAAATCAATTAGAACAATTCTAATCTTATTTAAATAAATAAATTAAGCTATTAATTTATTTGAATAAATAATATTTATTCTACAATAGGGATAAGCCTCCCTAGCGATCAACGACTTTCTATATAATATAGATTTCAACATTAATCATGAAAGAACCTTTGAGTAAATAGTTACCATACAATTCAATCCTTCCACCATACAATGTGAAATTACTGTCAAGTCTTATTTTATTTAATTATATGTATTTCGATTCCTAAATATACAACTCCTAATGAATGCAAATTAGAAACTACTTTCTAATTTCATTCCACCTTGGCCAAGGATTCCTGGGTTGTATTTATTTGAATCACATAGGACATTTCTCTTCTTTTACTAGAAGCGGTAGATTCTTTATTTATCATTCATTATCTTTATATATAACTTATTACACCCAAGCATACCCTTTGATATACTCTAAGAGTCTTAAGGAATAAGTCAAAGTGTAATTCATTATATATAAGATATTATGATGATCTCAAGTCTAAGGATCATTTGTACTACTATCACTACAGGAATTCCTATTGACAGGTAAGTAAAACTCCATTAGGTATTCCTTAGCGAGTCACGTTCAGTGAACTAATTCTCTAATAAGCACCTACATACTTGCTTTAGTGTCTCTACACAAATGATCATGAGATCAATCATCCTCATCCAATGAGCAAGCAACGTACGTACCAATCTATCCAGATTCACTAATCCCCTTTTTAGTAATCCACTGATTGGGAATATTTTAGTTTAAGCTATCTAAGAATTTAGATCTCATTAGCATGATCTCATCATGATTCTAAAAGCATTGCTTAAAACTATGGGTTTATCTCATATTATTAAAACAGCACCATGTAGATAATAAATGCCTTTAATAAATAATTATTTTATTAATAAATAAATAAGATTAATTACAAAGTATATGCTTTATCATCATACATGATTGGCTTGTATGCATACTACTTTCATCAGTATGCATGCGGGCTGGTAGATCTAACACATCGTCTCTATCCGTAGAAGGAGGTAACGTTGTGGTCTCCTATACAAGGATATCCACATGAGTCAGCAAGTCTGAGGCCATCTGTATGGTGACGCGATACTCATCTATATATGCACTCATCTAGGCAAGTATACTAGTGGTCAGGGACCTCACTGTGGCACTATCTGCAACAGCTGCATCCCTATCAGATAGGGCAGCGTCCCGCTCCACGATCACTGCATCTCGGGCTGATCTGGCCTCATCCCGCTCAACAACAACAACATTTCTACGAGCTAATGCCTCATCTCTCTCTAACAAATCTACGTCTCTCCCATCAAGAGCTGTCAACATCAGGGCTCTAGCCTGATCTCTCTCAAAGGTCATCAAATGAAGACTCTGCTCAAAGTACTGTGCTGAATGCTGGATCATAATAGTACTAGTATTGGCAGAATCTAAGAGAGCTGCTGGCAACCCAGTAAATGGCTCCTCCTCGGTGTGAGAATCAATATCCTCCATGGGCTCTCCACCATCTGAATCCATACTCGGCACTGTGGATACTACCGTAGCCGATAAAGTCTCTGTCTCCATCCACGCAAAATACTCTGGCGAACAACCTAGATAGCTAACAGAAAAAGCAGCTATCTCACGCTGATCCCAACAAGCATACACTCGGGATCTGTCCTCTACTGACAAGTGGCGAGAAGCTAGGCGCTGACCTAATTCCCTATCAAAAGGATGGAACTGGTCAAACTGTGACATCACGGCCAGTGGGTGGTAGGTAGTCATGCCCTTCAAACCAGCTAGAGGGAGATAATCCATGCCTGGAGCATGAGTAATGAAACTATAGGTCGAACTGAGCCCTGTACTCGATAAGATAGCAAACAGATCTCCTATCCCAGCTAGGAAAATGGACTAAGATGCATGTACACTCCGTAGGCTAGAAGGAATATGACATAGCTATCTCGTGGGTGAAACAATACCCATGTCGTCTGAATGTGCCAATCGGTCTCATGTGATATAAACCACACGTATAGCATGACCGAACTGCCTGTGAATAGCCCTACATGGTAAGTGCTACAGAACGTGGACGACCTCAGCGTCTCTACCATAATCATCGGAATAATGGTATGACCCTCCCTGAGAGCTCTCACTGCCATGATGAAGTCGATGTCCAACTCATCCATGTATCGTGGCATGTACACGTATGATAATACACACAGCAGCAACACATCTACTCTGGCTAAACGCCAATGATCCTCTGGTATGGTGAAATCCCCAGAATACCGAACATAGCTGTCCTCATAGCCAAATCTGTCAATTAGAAAATGTTGGGATATCATGTGATCGGAAGTGATCTCATCCTGCATAACTCTCCGCCTCAGCCCGTTGAGAGTCATAAATTACCGGCTCATGTCACCAATGGCCATATGCACACAAGATCTGTCAAGTGGCAGTATTGTCAAACGTGCATACTCCTTCAGAGTCGGAGTCAACTTCTGTGTCTTAAGCCGAAAAACCTGCCTCTCCAGTATCCAACGCTCCAGCATGCCCTCCACAAATCCTGCGGGAACCTGAAACATCAAAAGGGTCATGGTATGTTGCAACAGCTGATCTACGGTCACCCTATCTAGGGGTGACATACTATCATACCAGTATCTCAGACGGAATACCACCAATAATGGTGGGGTGTGATCTATGCGGCTGACTGTCGAAGAAGACATCTGTGTGGGCCGTATCATAATATCATCCAGGGGTTAATGCTGAATATCTTTGGACATAAATATATATGCATAACATGATACATGCATAACAGATAATAGATGGCAATATCATGCAGGGAATAGAAGATAGTACATACATTCCTAAATACATCATCATCTATATACATCATCTCTGTACAGCTAAAAATACAGGGAAATGGGGGCACAAACGCCCTACTACTAACAGAGGCCTATCAAAAGATATAGCTAGAATGGGGCACCGCCACCCAATATCTAACAAGAGGCCTATCAAAAGAGATAATGAGAATACACATCAGAAGAAGACAATGGTGTCAATATCTACATCATCAATTCTGTCCACCTGATGTAATTCTCCTGAGTCACTAGATCTCTATCAACAGGGATGTCAGGCCTATACAAAGAAGAATCTGTGCCGGTAAATCCAAATGGGTCATTTGAGGGGCCAGCTCCTGTGCTGGAAGGATCAAACGAATCTACCTCTGAAGGATCTCTACCCAAGTGCCGGATGAAGAAATGTGTCCGGTCAAACTGCCGGGTCAAATGATAAATCTGTGTCACATGAGTCGGATCTCGAACACAGGCTAGCCAATCCATCATCATCACGGATCCTGGAACCATATCCCCCAAGAATTGAGTGGCGCAGGTCTGGGCTCCAATGATATCTCAATCCACCAATGCTGGAATACATCCTGAGTGCAGGGATCCTCTGACAATGCAAAACCGTCAACACCCAACAATGGGATAATAATGATGGGTGATTGTGACACCGACCAATAACGCCTGGCAGGAGGCAAGATCGGCACACGAATCTCTCCTGTGGTGCTCCTAATAGCACGCTTTCCTAAATAGAGCTCCCATCCTCCATCTGTGAAGAGAGAAATCCTACGGGTGGAAATCACGTACTCGATACCAGTCGGGTACCCATCCTCAAATCCAGTGGCCAAATGCTCCCCAGGATAGGGAATCCATGTGATGACATCAGCTGTCAATAACTCCAGCTATAGGCGACAATGAGTGAAACCCTCAGCTACGGGGACCTCCGCCAGTATGGAATGATGTCATCGCCGTCCTTGTGGATAGGTATCCAACCCTAATACACTCATATGACGTAAACATGGGAGCCTCTCATAGGCCCAAAATTGTCAATACAAAGAGAAACATCTGCTGTCAATTAACACTCTTAACCTGTACATGGTAAATTACAAGAGAAATACTCACCAGCAGAAATGGGTAGAATCCTAACAAAGCTTCGGTAAAGCCCTGCGAGCGCATATGCATGCCCCTGAGAAAATAGGCAAAGGTATAAGAACCCCAATCATACTCTCCTATATGGTCCATATGTTACATGGCGCTGATCAAAGCAAACGACACCATAGAAGAGTTATCTGTTATCAAAGCAAACGACATCAAGAACAATCGCCGAAGAATGTGATCCCTGACTCTGACATGAACTGGTATGGGCTCACTCAACAGCCCACTCATAGCATCTACACTCAAAGGACCCGTACGGACAGTCCTGTCCTTGAGCGCCTCAGCCGAAACTCCTTACAAGGATCTGACGGTAGTCAGGGTAATATCCGCCGTGCAAGGCACTGGTGCCCCTCCAAACTCCATACCTGTGATAAACTGCCAATCCATAGGCATAATCATCACCTCACCGTCCAGGAAATGGAGTGACTGAGTCTGGTGAAACCAGCGCTCAGACAATGCCTTGAGGTAACCCTAGGGACAGCGACGAGGAAGGATGGAAAAGAACGCCCCAAATCCCCAGTCATGCAGAATCGCTCTATAGTCAGAATGCAGAGCCTGGTACATGGAGTGAATGCTGAACCAGTTCCCTCGAGGCTGTGTAAAGCCAGGAACCTACATAAAATGCAGATCAACATCAAAATCCTTTACTCCTCATCAATAGGAAAGAAGGAAGATTAAGATCTAACTTTATACCTCGTTGGCGTGTAAATACATCGAGGGATGTCGACTCAAGTCACCCAAAAGCTCTGGGTTTGCCACCTGAATACTCGGGAGGTACCTACGGGGAACATGTGCAGCAGGAGCGGGGTCCGCAACCGGAACATCCTCCTCCTCGTCCTCGACGTCCGGCACATCAACTTGGACTGGACGTATCACCGCCTCCACCAGACGATGAGGCTGTCTAACAGAACGGGGTCTAGGCACTTCAAAAGCCCTCCTCCGTACACCAGAAGTGGTCCTGTGGGAACTACTCGGCTGATCCGAATCCATAATATCTGGATAACAAGTCTCCAAATCACCTCAAAAAGGGTGTGGTAATTATAAAACCTAGAGCTTTCTTTTTAAAATGCATTTTATGAGTACATGCATGCATACATTACTTTAACATACATCTACAGTAGAGTTAAAAATGCATGACAATAATGCCTACGTTTTGGAAAAATTTTGTCATAGTTTTCTCTATAAATAGGACTATCCACATGCACATAGGCATGACTAGGTGGCCATTCAGTAGCACACCTGTCCACAGTCATATATATGCATTTAAATGTTAAAGTCATCAATCTATAAGGGTAGCCTAATTGCCAGGATTACTTTACTTTTCCACCTTTGCTCACTTGTCCTCAAATAGGATAAGAAATAACAGAAAAAGGTGTCAATTTGACTGTTTCAAAAGTTAAATTTTTTCACATCATTATGTTCAGCATGGTTTAATACTAACATTTACTATGTTAAATATTTTTTATCAAGTCATTTGAGCACGCATAGTCACTACTATGTGTTTAAATGCATTTCATATACAAAGTCATTTCCAACGGATAAAAATTGGAAAAAAGAAATGCATACGTTACCAGGACAGTGTAGAACACTTGTGCAGTGATAGAATTTGCAGAAAGTCGCCCGAACTCAGCAGATCTGAAGAAGAGCTCTCAGATTTCGTTTGCAGCGTAACTTGAAAATGACTTAAAAAGGCAAAACCTGCAGCCTTAATAGCCCCACGGCTGGCCGCAGGTCCACCTGCGGCTGCTGTAATTGTACCTATAGCACCTTTACATGGGTTCCACCCCTCCGGCTCGGTCCAATTCGAGTTGCAAAGGAGTTCTCTCAAGCTGAAAAGGCCAAATCAGAGATAAAAACGCTATGCGATTGAGCGGAATAGCCTGGAATCCTGGTTTTCCTGGGCCCAACTGTGGCTTTCATATCATTCATTGGTATTCATCCAAACACAAGGTATACTATACCGATGATCTCAGCAGTTGCATATCACACTCGACAATATCATACGCAGGTCCAATGCCGCTAATTCAGGGTCATCGCCCTAATTCTCAAATATCCCGGGTGGGGGCATCACGCGTTTTCATATGTCGAAGGGCATATCCCTGGCGGGGGCATCACATGTTTTCACATGTCAAAGTGCATATCCCCGACGGGGGCATCACACATTTTCATATGTCGAAGGGCATATCCCTTGCGGGGGCATCACGCGTTTTCATATATCGAAATGCATATCCACGACGGGCGCATCACGCATTTTCATATGTCGAAGTGCATATCCCTGGCGGGGGTTACAACGCATTTTCCGTTGATGAATAGTCAACGAAGGTCAAGCAACCTTGACGTTAGTTCAGCAGTTGGCAGGTAAACCCAACGACGCGTCGGAAGCCATCCGATGATTGCATTAGTTGATACACATCAACAAAGGTCAAGTAGCATTGGCATTTATCCCCAGTAGGGATTTCATCTGTTGATGTTCACGTTAACAAAGATAAAGTATATCCCTGGCGGGGGTTACAACGCGTGGTCATCCGTTGGTTCACACATCGACGAAGGTCAGGCAGCCCTGACAACACATATTGTTGGCAGTAAGTCCAACAGAATCTTGATATGTCCTGGCGATACAAACCAGGAAGGATCAACATCATCGGGGAGGATCAATGATGGAATATGTACACATCCTCAAGCAGACAAAGCTTTATCCCCACAGATCTCTTGTACACAAGAGACACATCTTTGGAGTAAAGTCTATATCAAGGATTCAGGACTATGGTAATGTTAATAATCCTAGAGATTCCTATTAGCTATGGATCGCACGTCCATGACAGTTCATCAGGCTGCTTATTTATTGCCATCCCCGGTAGAAGCAACAGGGAGCCGGCAATCATCCCCAGCATGTGGGAAAACAATCCATATGCATCATATATTTACATCATGTTGCTACACATAACATCATGTTTATCTTGTTGCATTTCAAGTGTCTAGGATTCTTTATCCTATCCATGCCATTACATTGCATGAATATGATAAAGAGGGGCATCTGTAGACACTCAAAATTTTTTGCACACCTGTTATTAACCTTACAGGAGGGCAGATTCGTCTTTCAGAGATAACCCTGGAAGACAGCTCATATCTAGTCTGAATAGTACTAGAAGTTCAGTTTCAACCCTGGAATACATACCGGGAATATTAGTTCCAACCTCGGAGATAATCCCGAGGCATGCAGTTCAAATACCAGAAGATCCACCGGAGAAGGCCGATTTATCCCGGAGATAACCCCGAGATATTCAGTCTCAGTCCCGACACCGGGAATAGCAGCACTAACCTTGGAGATAACCCCCAAGGAGTGTAATTGCAGTTCCGGAGATAACCCCAGAAATGTTTATTTCAAATGCATGCAAACAGCTTCAGAACACTCGGCAAAAACCTCGAGGCACTCAGTACAAGACCTGAAGATAACACCGGGAAGACAGGCACACCTCAGAGATAACACTGGGGACCTTCAACACTTGCAGCAGTCCAATCTCAGAGATAACCCTGAGCAACGTCTACTTTACCAGCCCAAACTGGAGATAACCCCGGTGAGGGGCAAAGTCTTCATCTTGCCACCTTGACGCCACATCGCACAATTCCGAGTAAGAACCAAGTAAGTCCAATTCCGAGTGACTATTATGCAAGGCAATAGATATAATTTGAAGCTTGAAGACCAGAGGGCATGGTCCCATCTTCTTGACTTCGTACAACCTCTAATCCCATGTCATTGCGTAACTCTCGACAACAGCGGTCTGAAATAGGTCTTATACACCTCAATCGGATGCCCGAATTGAAGTTCTGAAAGTTCGAGCGGGCATCACGTTGCATGCATGCATGTACTTCGAGACGGTGAGAAACGCGGAGCCCGGGGCACCCCGGGCAGCCGTAGGCACACCTGCGGCTCCTTCCTCTATAAATAGAGGGCTTGGGTGGCCATTTTGTAAGAGAAAAAGGCGAGGAAGCTCTGTCCAATTTGCTTTGTACACACCCTAAACTGAGTGCTTTCTCATTTTAAACACTTGTAAGATCATATATAGCTACTTTTTACTGGCGGGAGCCGGGTGTTCATCCACTTAAAGCTATAGAAGTCTTCTTTGGTAGCCCACTGTAAGCCTTCTTATACATTTTAAAGCCTTTTTCTTCATCTTTGCACACACTATTCTTCACGTTGAGAGTCGTGTTGCGTGTGTATGCCCAGACTTCGGTCCGTGGTTTCATTTCAGTTTATATATATATATATATATATATATATATATATATATAAACTATGTGTCGAACTCTGTTCGATGAGGCTAGACTATATATATATATATATGAACTGTGTGTCGAACTATATTAAACCAGTAAACGCACTGGATGTAAAATCCAGGCTCATCGAACATAGTTCGACACACAGTTCATATATATATATATATATATATATATATATATATTTACATTTTATCCCTCCTGGAGCTTACTTCGTGGTGGTTGACCGTTTTTACAGCTTTATTTATATTTTTGTCCCGCCTGGAGTTTACTTCGAGGCGGTTGATCATTTTATTGCTTTATTTACATTTACAATCCCCCATGGAGGTGCTTCGTGGTGGTTGATTGTTTGTATATATATATAAATATATATATATATATATATATATATATATATATATATATATATATTTACCGCTTTTATATATTTATATTTCCAATCCCCCATGGAGGCGCTTCGTGGTGGTTGATCATGTCTGTATATATATTTACAGCTTTTATATATATAACTGCTTACAGTTTTCATACAAACTGTGGTATCATGTGAGCCTAAGAATCATGTTATCACCAACGAAAACAACGTAACTTGAACGGATCGAATTGGTTAAGAAACGAATTCGTGATGAATTAATGTACTTAGCATGTTCAAAATAGGAAAAAGTAGTATAAACAAATTAGAATTAGTATAAACCAAGTCTCACATCGACTAAATTGAGAACTTTACCACTTTGCTAAACCTATAAATAAAAGGGCTTGACCCTTTGTTTCATTCACCAACAATAAGGCCTCCAATTTTGAGAAAGACTTTGTTGTGGGAGGATTTTTTAAAAAGACCTCCTTAGTTGAATTTTGGTGTGGAAGTGCGTAGTCAGTTTGTGAAACTCGTATTTTCGGGTTTATTTCTTATTTAATTTTTGGTAATGTTATTATTTTAAATATTGTATTTAGTTTGTTAGTTAAAGTTTGAATTTTGGAAATTTAGTTAGTTTTGTTAGTAAACTAGTTAGTTTACTATGCTTATTTTGGTTTGGAATTGATTATACAAATGAGTTTTAATTAGAGATAGGGAGCCGATACCTTAGACGAGTCTGACTATGTTAAATAAGACTTATTTGTAAAGAAAGTTGGGTTGGAACAAGTCGAAGCGAATTTTGAATGTCAAAATGAGAAGTCCAAAAAACTGTTGGATTGCTGATCCAAAAACAAAATTTCGGGGTTAGCTAGATTGTTTAGAAAATTCTGGGCTTTTGGTATGTTATAGTACACTGAATAAGCTTTCCATAGACTCCGGAACGAATTTCAAAGTAGTCGAGTCAAAACTGTCTAATCAACTCGTGGCAGTCACCTTGAACTAATTTTCTAGAATGTTGTGTTTAGAATTAGGAAAAGGTCAAAGAATAAAAGTTGTAGTCTCGGACGTTAGCTTCGCGTGGGCTCAAGAATCGCTCAAAAATATTTTGAAACGGAAAAGTTATGACTGTTTTAACCAGAGAGGGTAAAGTTGGGAAAGAATAAAAAACAGTTTTGAACGCCCTTTTTTGAACACTATTTTGGATTGTCTATCTTATCCGAAATGGGTGTCCAATAACTTTTAAAAATAGGTTAATATGACATTTAAAGCATATCCAAAGTTGGATGTCATCGGACATATGAGATATAGATTAAAGTTTACATTACAACTACTATGTCAACTATATGACTAATAGTTGATGTGTATGATTATATAATTGTGTAGGGCACGTGAAGTGTAGATAACTGCAAGCTGTTAAACTATTATTGGTAAACAACGATCAAGGCAAGTTTTTCAGTTCCTAATTGCTATGTGAATTTGTAGATGAAATGTTTGAAATCTTTATTACAAATAGTGTGGTGTGTTATATTAATGTTGAAAGTATGAAATGTTAAAGTCAATTTATGACTACGTTGATTGAGTAATGAATGTTGATTGAACTCAATCTTTATACTTGTTATATGAACTACAACATGTATGTTATGTTAGTCCAATATTTATGAGATGTATATCGAGCATGTTATTATGTGCTATGTGATGCATGAAAACTGTTAGATTTTGTTGGGCTGTCGAACTCAACCTTGCAAATAACCACTTTTGCATGTTAAAGATTTAAGGTAAAGTTATGTGCTACTTGAAAGATATGAATCAGATGTGATACTTGAAGATTTATATACTTTGGCTGAGTTATTAATATCTGAACCATGTTTAAGGTTCCGAATAATGTATTAATATTGAATTGTAATATCATTTTGTGATGTAAACTCTTGTAATATTAAAATGATTCTAAGACAAATGTTGTTGAAGGTTTTGGGAACGAGAATAGTTTATAATAGAAAATTTTAATTATTTCGCAAATTTCAATGGTTGTATTATCGCTTAATGATGTAAAATTAGAGGTTGAATGTATTGTTAACGACCGAAGTTGAGAATTAAATTGTCTGAATTTTGGGATCGTTACAGTCCCCGGACTCTAATGAATCTTAGTTTCACAGATCCGTTTAACAGTGTCACATCACTGGGTCAATGTGCAAATCTTTTCTCGATTGTGTTGGTACAACCAGTTAAAAAACTAACTGGCGACTCTTATAATAGTCCAATCGTCGACATATACATGTCGGACCTTTTTCGCTTATTTTTTCAAACAAATCTCACCTAACATGAGAACACAAAAAGAACAAGAACAGAAAAGAGACAAATAAAAATCACGACGTCGACAGTTTATTCGTCACACTTTAATTAATCAAATAATGTTATTTAAATTTAATTAAAAAAAGCAATATTACTAATTAAATCACATCATCACATAATTAAAATTCTCATTTATTAAACATAACACATAATTTATATTCTCATTAAATCTCTAATTAATTATTTAATTAATTAGAACAATACTAAAATTATTTAACAACTCATTTAATTTAATAATCTCAATTAAATTCACACTTTGAATTATAACATTATTCCTCATTAATTTAATTAATGTAACACATGTAATTAAATTAATCTACCACAGGGCGCTAGATGTAGAGACATCCCCTCGGGCGTACTGACTTAAAATAACAAAGGCCACAAAATAAGACTAGCCATGATGTTTTTTTTAAAAGATATAACATGAATACCCAATGTGTTCCCCAAGCTTGA
This sequence comes from Panax notoginseng, assembly GCA_016801055.1. Classification (NCBI taxonomy): domain Eukaryota; kingdom Viridiplantae; phylum Streptophyta; class Magnoliopsida; order Apiales; family Araliaceae; genus Panax; species Panax notoginseng. Next base: position 139,841,251 of record CM029017.1, read on the forward strand.
CTCTCTGTGTGTTTATAGTCATTACTCACTTTCTACAAAATTCCATCATTAAAAACAAATTTTTCCAAAGAAGGCAAGCATGTGCTAATCTAACCCACGAGCAAATAATGACAATGTCGTGCTACCCGATAACATCAAAGTAACAGACATAGACAACATGATTATGAAATAATGTTATTTAAATTTAATTAAATAATTTATGACATAGGCTCATTTCCCATTATTTTAATTAATTCATTTATTATATAGTTTATTTGTCACACTTTAATTAATCAAATAATGTTATTTAAATTTAATTAAAAAAAGCAATATTACTAATTAAATCATATTATAACATAATTAAAATTCTCATTTATTAAACATAACACATAATTTATATTCTCATTAAATCTCTAATTAATTAGAACAACACTAAAATTATTTAACAACTCATTTAATTTAATAATCTCAACTAAATTCACGCTTTGAATTATAACATTATTCTTCATTAATTTAATTAATGTAACACATTTAATTAAATTAATCTACCACAATTCCATCAAATATTTATATAACTTAATAAATAAATTAACAAAATATTTATTTAATTCAATAAATATTTAAAAATTAATTACAAAAATATCGTTCGTCACTTCTTTTCCCCCTTAAAAGGATTCTGTCCCTAGAATCACGATTCACTTAATTCATCATGTTACATTGACAACGGTGCCTACCCTACTGGTAGTTAACAACGATCCCTACCTTGTTGGTAGTTGACAACGGTGCCTACCTTGCTGGTAGTTGACAACGGTGCCTACCTTGCTGGTAGTTGACAACGGTGCCTACTCTGTTGGTAGTTGACAATGGTGCCCACCCTGCTAGTAGTTGACAACGGTGCCTACCCTGCTTGTAGTTGACAACGGTGCCTACCCTGCTGGTAGTTGACAACGGTGCCTACCCTGCTGGTAGTTGACAACGGTGCTTACCCTGCTGGTAGTTAACAACGGTACCTACCCTGCTGGTAGTTGGTAGTTGACAACGGTGTCTACCGTGCTGGGAGTTGACAACGGTGCCTATCCTACCTTACTAGTAGTTAACAACGGTGCCTACACTGCTGGTAATTGACAACGGTGCCTACCTGCAGGTAGTAGACAACGGTGCCTACACTGCTGGTAGTTAACAATGGTGCCTACCCTGCTGGTAAGACAACGGTGCCTTCCTTGCTAGTAGTTGACAACATTTACATCACTGACCTGTCTCGATGCCCACTTGAGTGGCAGCTTGCAAAGTTTTATCTCATTAAGTTGATGTTGATGACTACTCGAATGGTAGTTTTCAAGGGTTAATCTCATCGGGTTGACACCGATGGTTATATTGGGGCTATCACCAACATTTTAGATTTGCATTGGGTTGATGCCGACGGTTTACAATATCAAATATTCCTGATATCTTCACCGAAGTATTGTTCAACGACTTACACCACTAGATCCTTTTTTGATGCTACGATGGATTGATTCTAACGGCTTGTAATATCAGATCTTGTTGATATCTCTGCTTGGGATACCTTTTATAACATATTCCATCATCGATCCTTCTTGATGATGATAATTTTCAAGAGTTGTTACCACCGGGTCTCCCTGATGCTTCGCTGAAGTAGTTTTCAACGGCTTACAACACCAGACTCTGCCTGATACTATGCTGGGGAAGTCACCAACGGCTTAACTAAAAATCTTATATTACAGCAGTTTGTAAGGATTTCAGGTGCTTTCCGCTCAATCGTGTAAGAACCTTTTTTGCTGATTTGACTTTTTGGCTTTAGGGGAACCTGCCATGACTTAAATTTGATCGAGCTGGATGGGATGGGACCGACCTAGCCCTACCATATCTCTACATGTGGCTGCCACAGGTAGAGTCACGGCAGGCCGCGGGTGGTTTTAATCCCGCCTGGCACCTTCACATATCATTTTCAACTTGATTCCCTTCGAGAAATCTGAACCTTCCAACTCAGATCTACTCATTTCGGTCTGCTTTTTTCAAAATTCCATCATCATACAAATGTTCTGCACATCTCTGGTAAAGTTTACATATTTTCTTTTCAAGTTTTGACCTTTAGAGAGGTAGATTTCATGTTTAATAGATTTACATGCATTAATGTATCAAATATGTATGCATAAATGACTTAATAAAATTGAACGGGCTTAGTTAATGTTTGTATTTTATCATGCTGAACGTTTTGATGTGAAAAACTTTCATCTTTCCAAAAGTCATTTTACACCCATTTTGGCTAATTTAGCTATTTTATTTTAGGAATTTGAGCATGAAATTGTTATGACTATAATTTAATGGCACTGGGTAATTTGACTACCATTAGGACTAAGTAAAAAACTGGTATAATCGAATTACCGAACCAAACCAAAATAATTTAATCTAAATTTTTTGACAATTCAGTTATTTTTAATATTTCGGTTATATCCGATTTTTTTTACGGTTTCCAGTTAGGTTGTACGAGTTTTACTTTTGGGTTATTTGGTTAAACCGAATAACCGAACAACATTTGAGTTAAAATAATAATATGAGAGTCATATGACTCTTAACTCTGGACTCAACAGTCATCACTCAGCCCATTCATTACTAATTTACTACTTTACTAAATTCTCGAAGACTCGAAGTCTCAGATCAGATCTCTTAAGTCTCCTCTTCTCGAACTCTCGACCTCTCAGAGTCTCAGATCTCTCAAGCCTCAAGTCTCAAGTCTCGAACTCTCAAACTCTCGGCACCGGCGGCCCTTCATCTCGAACTCTCAGATCTCTCAAGTCTCAAGTCTCAACTCTCATCCGGTACGAATTAATGCAAGCTTCCCCCATTTGGTGGTCGGTGGATCTATCTTCTATTCATTAATTACTCATCGCAGCCTCCTCCTCCTTTACCGGCGGCAGCTTTCCATTTGTTAAGGTAATTTTGTTATTTAAATATAATAGGAAAGGTTTATGAGATTTTATTACAAATACCTTTCAGTCTTTCACTCATGACATGTTTTTAGTGTAAATAGTTTTTAATTTAGAATTTTAATTTGGAGAGGACGAGGTTGAAAGTCCTCACCCGATGAAGAAGTCCCTAGGGCCGATTCACATTACTTGTATTTGGAAGGGGAAAAATTGTAGTAAGTATAGGTTTAACACCTTGATTTTGAAGAAGAATGATGATCAGACCGATTGCTTAGGTAATTTACTGTTCTGTAATTACTCAGCCGAACTAAACTTTTAATTGTACCACTGTTAAATAAGGGGTTTTGTTTTGTTTTTTTCTTGAAGCTTTACATCAGTTTTGGTTCTGAGAAAACAGAGGAAAGGAAAAGATTAAAGACAATTTGAATCTTATATGTTTTGAAAACTTCGTTTTTACATTTATTACTACCCATAAATCGGATGGAATTTTGTCACATTAAATTGTGGAAGTTGGTTCATTTATATTTTCCTTTACTTCTTGTTCATACTTCCATTTACTTATATTATAACCAATCTTACTATGCTCAATTTGGAACTTGGAAAATCGATGAAGGAAAGAAAAGAGAAATAGAATCAAATTAAATATCAAGCACTTTTAATGAATTCAAGTCCACAATGCATATTTTAATATAAAATGCAATGGTGAAATTAAGTTCAATTGGAAGTTAAGTAATTGCAATAGTTTTATAGTTTTCAGTTTCTGTTTTTCCCTCTTATACTTTTTGCTATAACTATTTCTTTCCTCTTCCATTTCCTTGATTGTTTTGTTCTGGAATGTTGTTCTTCACTGCATTGATTCATTATGGATGACATTAAATTATTACTTGTACTTTTGGAAACAGGTGAGTGATTTTTTAGGAACTTTAAGACAGAAGATACTTCAACTGGAAAAAGCTATACTTACTTTTGGAAACAGGTGAGTGAGTTCTATTAAACAATTATTACAAATATTGTTTGCTTCTCCCTTCTATGAGTTCTATCAACTCATTTCAGCTGATTTCCTTTGGTTTGAGCCCTTATTAATTAATTTCAGTTGATGTACACTTTTTAAACTTTCGTTGTTAATGTTTGAAATTTTCAGATGATGTCAAGAAGTATTTTAAATGATTTGCATATGGTGGATGATGCAGACGAGCCTGACCTTGATGCAAATGGACATGAGAAAGAGGGGGGGGGTGATTGTGTTCCTACCCCCACCCCCACCCCTACCCCCACCCCAATCCCAATAGAGACAAGTACAAAGAGTACGGGACAATCAGATAATGTAAAGCTGCAAAGAAAGAGGATGGCACCTATATCCAAGGTGTGGACTGAGGGGCACTTCATTCTAGTAAAAGATAATGATGGTAATGTCATCAAAGGTAAGTGTACTTATTGTGGAAAAGAATTAGCTGCTGATTCATCTTTAAATGGCACTACTACTTTAAGAAATCACTTTAGAACTTGTAAAAAAAATCCCATTAACATGGATAAAGCTCAACCCCAACTTGTAGGAATTAAAGAGGGTGAGGGGGAGGGAGAGGCATATGAGAGTACACTCACCACTTGGAGGTTTCACCAAGAAGTTGTTAGGGTAGCCGTTACTTACCATCTTATTGTAGATGAGCTTCCTTTCAAACATGTTGAGAAAGATGGTTTTAAACGACTTATGTAAGCTGCATGTCCTAGGTTTCAGTTGCCTTCAAATTTTACATTTGCTAGAGATTACATGCATTTGTATGATAATGAGAAAATTAAGCTGAAAATATTCCTTAGAAAAAATTGTGAACGTGTTTGCCTCACTACTGATTCTTGGACGTCCAATCAACGCTTGATTTATATGTGTTACTGCCCATTTTATTGATGAAAATTAGAAATTGCATAAGAAAATCATAAATTTTTGAACCATCACAAGTCATAAGGGGAAGGACATTGGGGAAATGGTTGAGTGTCTTATCTAAAAGAGTGGGGACTTTCTAAAGTTATGACACTCACTGTAGATAATGCTAGCTCAAATGATACGGTAGCTGCTCACTTGAGAGATAGATGTACATCTTGGAAAACCAATGTCTTGGGTGGTAAGTTCATTCACATGAATTGTATAGCTCACATTATTAATCTTGTTATGAATGATGGGTTGAAGTTGATTGAGAAATTTGTTGAGAATGTTAGGTGTGCAGTGAAATATGCAAAGCAATCCCCGGCTAGGGTCAAGTCATTTAAGGACTGTATTGAGTATTGTGGTCTTCAAGACAAGAAAGGCTTAAGTTTAGATTGCCCAACTAGATGGAACACTACTTACATGATGTTAAGTTCGACCTTAAAGTACAAAGAAGCTTTTGATCGATTTGGATTTGAAGATCGTGGCTTTGTAAAAGAGATGGGGGAAAAGATATTCCAACGGGCTCGGATTGGAATAGGGCTAAATTGTTTGTGAGATTCTTAGAACATTTTTATAATCTCATTGTGCATATTTCGGGCTCATCTTATGTCACATCAAATAATGCATTTTCATGAAATAAGTGAAACTTATATTATGTTGAGTGAGTGGGAAAGAAGCAATGATAGAGAATTGGAAAAATGGCTAAGGCAATGAAAAGAAAATATGATAAGTATTGGGGAAATGTTACAAAGATGAATATGTTGTTATATATTCTCGCTATGCTTGATCCTCGGTAGACACCGTTGATGGAACTCTACTTGATATTGAGTTTTGTTTAATTTGGTTTAGACGAAATGTATGGAGATGATGAAATTGAAGTTGAAGATCCGTTGGAGGGTATGGGCGTAGATCTTCATTTTGATATTGATAATGAAGATAGGGATTTAGAATATCAAGCAAGTAATAAGGCCACGGGTACAATGCCCTGAAATTCGATCTATCTTCACATCCGGATTCCATGCATCACGAGTACGTCTTCTTCCAAACATACATCATTATATAGCGAAATATAACAACATACATTCTCAAATCCCAGGTTCTAAGACCTTATAATCTATTTCATTACAAATAATGATAATTACATTATTCTTTACATCATACAAGAGTGACTTTTATCCGCCACCAAGGATACATAACAGTTCATTAAACTAATCTATAGTTGATAAGTGGGTTTTATACCTGCGAATAGGTCCCTAATTCAAGCTTAATCGATGTTAATTCCTTGTTTTTATGTTTATTTTTATTTGTTTCATGTCATTTTATTGTGTAGGTATGGTGGTGTTGGAATTGATCAATAAGGATGGATTTAAGGTGCATTGTGGCAAGAATTGAGCAAGATCTGAGGTTAAAACGAAGTCAGAAGACAGGAGCCTAGCCCGCCGGGGCAGAGGGTTTTGAACTTAGTTAACAGGAGCTAAGCCCGTCGGGGCGGGCATGTTGCAAGCTTATACCCCCGCCGGGGCGGGGGGTCCCGAATCAGAACAGTTCTAAGTTGCTCCAAACATTGCTAGGACGTGAGCTTTTGTACTTGGAATGCTTTGGGACTCTAGATGGTGTGGGATTGCTACTAGAATGCATGTATTGGATATTTATTGAACATAAAACAACAAGACCAAAGATACACAAGAGAATTAACAGAGATTAAGGACAGATTCTTGAGCAATCATTGGAGGGAGATAATTGAAGGATTTTCATATCAATTGTAAATTGGATTAAAGTGAAGGATGTTCTGAATTATTCTTCATCTCTAGTCTTATATTTGTAATTAGAAGGATGTTTTCTTTAGTTTATTAGGTGTTTATTTCATTTATAATGAACTAAATTACTTTTAAGGCATATGGTGGATCTTTAAGTGGAGCGATGATTATGTAACTTTGATTTTTAGTTTAATAAGCTATTATCCAGTTTATCTATATTAATTTGAGCTGGAATTTGGGAATTACCTGATCAACAATTCGTTGCGGACTTGTATGGATTCGATAGAGGAAGTACGAGTTTAGACTTAGTTAATATAGCATGTGTTCTTGAATTTTGTGAATGAACAGAATCTTGATGACTGTTAGGGTAGAGATATGTTTAACTCGCATGTAATCATACAAAGAGCTTGAACTTAAACCTTCTTTAATTATAATTCACATAGAGATATAGTGAGTTAGTTGATTAAGGTGTTTAATTTGATTCTATCTAATTTGTGGATTTTAGTTAATATGGTATTAGTACATTGAGAGGTGGCTAGTTCTACTTTTGTGTTCTTGATTAATATACTGGGATAGTGAATTAAACTGGAATAAGGTGTAATAATCAGAGTGATGTTTAGAGTGAAGTCGTAAGCTTAATTCTCCAATATTTGTTTGAAAAATTTAGTTTTTAGGGTTTGTTGATTGTTTGGTGGTTTTGATATTTTTAATACTTTAGTTACAAATTTAAAATTGGTTAGTTTAATAAAATTAGGATTAATAGGAAATTTGTAAGGGTTAATTTCTTATTAAAAGTCTCTGTGGGAACGATAATCTAGTTACTATTATATTACTTGTTGACCACGTATACTTGCGTCCTGTGCGTAATTAGATTTTACCCAACAAATTTTTGGCGCCGTTGCATCTTTTAGTATAGATGTAAACATTTTGCGATATCAGTTTAATTATTCCAGTTTTACTTAAACATATTTTTTTTTGTTCGTCTTATTTCAGGTTTTTGAAGTTGATTTATGCAAACTCGATCCAAAAATCCAGACTTGCTTCCTTTTGAGGATGACATTGAGAGACAGTTTCAAATGGTAAGTAAGTGGATCAAGGTAAGACTTCGAAAATTCTAAAAAAGAAGAAGCAATGGCCGCCGAAGACCAGAAAGCATTGAGGGACTTTTCTACACCCAAGGTGACTGAGCTGCAGTCGAGTATCACCAGGCCTACAATAGCTGCGAACACGTTTGAGATTAAGCCTGGGACTATTCAGACGATCCAAAACTCGGGTCAGTTTGGGGGATTAGCGAATGATGATCCGAATGAACATTTGATCTGCTTTTTGGAGATATGTGACACTTTCAAATACAATGGGGTGTCGGATGAAGCAGTCAAACTTCACTTGTTCCCATTCACTCTGCGGGACAAGGCGAAGAGTTGGTTACACTCTCTACCATTGGGTTCAATAACTACATGGGATGACCTGGCTCAAAATTTTTCCCGCCAATGAAGACAGAAAAGATGAGAAATGAGATTACGATGTTTGATCAGCAACATGGGGAATCATTGTACGAGGCATGGGAGAGATATAAGGAGTTGCTCAGAAAATGCCCACATCATAGATTGCCTAAGTGGTTGCAAATGAACACATTCTACAATGGATTACATGGGAATCTCAAGACCAGTATTGATGCATCTTCGGGTGAAGCTTTTATGGCAAAGAATTATGAGGATGCGTATAAGTAGATAGAGACAATGGCAACTAACAATTATCAGTGGCCCACGACAAGAATGACACAACCTACGGGAGCTGGAGTGTTAGAGATAGATGGAGTGACAACAATAACAGCGCAGATTTCAACGCTCGCTAAGAAGTTCGATGCTTGGTCAGGGGTATAGATACAGCAAGTTGTAGTTATTTGTGAATTGTGCGCGGGTGAACATCCTACAGATCAATGTGCAATCAACCCAGCGTCAGTGCAATTTGTGGGTAACTACAACAGAATTCTACAGAATATGTACCAGAATATATACAATCCAAGGAATAGGAATCATCCTAACTTTTCGTGGAGCAATAATCAGCATCAGCAGGCTCCACACCCATCTTATCCCCCAGGATTTCAGAATCAACAACAACAACCAGTTCAACATCAAGAGAGGAAATCAGATTTAGGGGAGTTGTTGTCAAAGTATATAACAAGCAACGAGGCAGCTATGAAAAACCAAGCAATGGTCATGAAATCGCAAGAGTTAGCCATCAAAAATTTGGAAAATCAGATGGGACAAATTGCATTAGCATTGAATAATAGACCGCAAGGGACTCTACCAAGTAACACTGAAAAAATTTCTAAGGGAAATCACGAACAGTGTTAGGCAATCACTTTGAGAAGCAAAAAACATCTAGATGGGAAAAGTACAAAAAATTCACTGAGAACGGATGAAAAAGTTGATGAGAACAAAGTGTTTAAAGAAAAACAAGGTAAGGATAAGCAAGTTGAGCAAACAAAGTTAGATAAGCAGAAATTAGATAAGCAGTTCGCAAAATTTTTGGAAGTTTTCAAGAAACTTCAAATTAACATCCCTTTCGCAAAAGCCCTAGAGCAGATGCCAAGTTATGCAAAATTTATGAAAGGTATTTTGTCTAGGAAAAAGAAGTTGGAAGATTTCAAAACACTGGCATTAGTGTAGTGCGGTTGTACAGCTGAAGTTGCCACCAAAGTTGAAAGATTCGGGGAGTTTTACCATTCCGTGCACGATTGGGAACATGGCGTTCAACAAGTGTTTATGTGATTTGGGAGAAAGTGTGAACCATATGTCGTTATCAGTTTATACAGAATTGGGTTTGCCAGCTCCAAAGCAAACGAACATCTAATTGCAGTTGGCGGATAGGTATCACGTACCCGAGAGGCATTGTGGAGGACATTTTGGTCAAGGTTGACAAATTTATATTCCACCGGGATTTCATAATTTTGGATTTTGAGGAAGATAAGAACATCCCAATTATTATAGGGAGACCTTTCTTGGCTACGGGTAGGACACTCATCGACATACAAAAAGGTGAACTAACTATGAGGGTCCAAGATCAAGAAGTAAAGTTCAATGTTTTCAAGGCCATGAAATTCCCTACGAATGAAGAAGAGTGTTTCAGGATGGATATCATTGATCATATAATCAACGAAGACATGGGTAAAAGTTTGGTTAACGATCCATTGGAAACGACATTATTGGGAGATGAAGATTTAGATGATCCAAAATTTGTGGATTATTTGCAGATGCTAGACTCCCTACCACGAGTTAGCAAATTTACAGCACCATTTGAACCATTGCACACGGAGGAAAGATCCACAACCAGAAATGAAACCATCATTGGAGGAGCCACCTACTCTTGAACTTAAGCCACTCCCTAAACACCTCAGGTAGGCATATTTAGGCAATTCTAATTCTTTACCTGTTATTATTTTTGTTGCGCTTAACGAATTGCAGGAAAGTAAGTTGCTGAGGGTGCTTAGAGAACATAAATCGGCTATAGGATGAACAATCGCGGATATCAAGGGAATCAACCCATCCTTTTGCATGCACAAAATTCTGATGGAAGACGATGCAAAATCGACAGTAGAGTAACAAAGACGGCTCAACCCAATTATGAAGGAAGTTGTGAAGAAAGAAATACTGAAATGGTTGGACGCCTGTATCATCTACCCAATTTTTGACAGTAAGTGGGTCAGTGACAATGAGCTAATTCCGACAAGGACAGTGACTGGTTGGAGGGTTTGCATGGACTACAGAAAATTGAATAAAGCGACCCGCAAAGATCACTTTCCTCTACCTTTTATCGATCAGATGTTGGACAGATTAGCGGGATATGAATACTACTGCTTATTGGATGGGTATTCGGGTTATAATCATATAGTCATTGCTCCTAAAGATCAAGAGAAGACCACTTTCACGTGCCCATACAGCACATTCGCATTCAGGAGAATGTCATTAGGCTTGTGTAATGCACCTGCTACCTTCCAAAGGTGTATGATGCCCATCTTCTCGGACATGGTGGAGAAAAATGTAGAAGTTTTCATGGACGACTTTTCTGTCTATGGGGATGATTTTGATGCTTGTTTGGAGAATTTGGTGATGGTTTACAAAGATGCACATACACGGGTAGTTAACTGGGAAAAGTGCCATTTCATGGTTGAGGAAGGAATAATTTTGGGTCACAAGGTTTCAGCTAAAGTATTAGAGGTTGATAAAGTGAAGCTAGAAACGATTGAAAAGCTTCCTCCACCATGTTCAGTTAAGGGAATTCGAAGTTTCTTGGGATATGCCGGGTTCTGCAGAAGATTTATAAAAGACTTCTCTAAAATTGCAAAACCGTTGTGCAGTCTTTTAGAGAAGGATTCAGTTTTTAAGTTTGATGAGGATTGTAAGTTGGCATTCGAGATATTGAAGAAGAAATTGACTACAACTCCAGTTATCGTCGCACTGGATTGAAATTTGCCTTTCGAGTTAATGTGTGATACGAGCGACTATGCGGTTAGGAATGTCTTGGGTCAACGCCGAGAGAAGGTATTCCATGCCATATACTATGCAAGTAAAACACTTACAGAGACCCAAATGAACTACACAACTACGAAAAAAGAATTACTTGCAGTAGTATATGCCTTCGATAAATTCAGAGCATATTTGACAGGAACAAAGGTTGTAGTTTATACGGATCATTCAGCTATTCGATACCTAATCTCAAAGAAAGATGTTAAGCCATGCCTTATCAGATGGATTCTCCTTCTACAGGAATTTGACTTGGAAATAAAAGATAGAAAGGGGACAGAAAATTAAGTTACAAATCATTTATCGAGCCTGGAAAATCAAGGTAAGAAGGAAGAGGACAGATGTGTAATTAATGAGTCATTTTTGGATGAGCAGCTATTTGGGATCAATACAGAATTTCCATGGTACGCAGACTTCGCGATTTATCTTGTGAGCAACATCCATCCACCAGATCTTGCATGCCAGCAGAAAAAGGTATTCCTACATGACGTCAAGTGGTACACGTGGGATGAGCCATACCTATTCAAACAGTACGCAGATAAGATGATTAGAAGGTGTCTGCCCTATAGTGAAGTGAAGAATATTTTGCATGAATGTCACTCATCGGCATATGGGGGACATTATGGTAGTGAGAGGACAGCAACAAAAGTACTTCAAGCCGGGTTTTATTGTCCTACATTATTTAAGGACGCCTACCATTTTGTTAAAAGTTGTGATAGATGTTAAAGGGTGGGCAACATATCGAAAAGGAATGAGATGCCACTACAAACAATCTTGGAAGTTGAAATTTTTGACATTTGGGGCATCGATTTTATGGATCCATTTCCATCATCGTTCAGTAATTAGTACATATTGCTCGCGGTGGACTATGTATCAAAATGGGATGAAGCCGTAGCACTCCCCACTAATGATGGCAAGGTGGTTCTCAAATTCTTGCAGAAGAATATTTTTACGAGATTTGGCACGCCAAGAGCTATTATAAGTGATGAAGGAAGTCACTTCTGCAATAAATCGTTCACAGAGCAGCTCTTTTGGCAAAATATGGGGTCAACCATAAGGTGGCAACGACATATCATCCCCAAACAAGTGGGAAAGTTGAGGTATCAAATAGGGAAGTAAAGAGAATTTTGGAAAAGGTGGTAAACCCGAATAGAAGGGATTGGTTTCTCAGCTTGGACGATGCACTATGGGCCTACCAGACTGCGTACAGAACACCAATTGGTATGTCACCATATCAATTGGTCTACGGGAAAGCTTGTCTCCTACCTGTCGAGTTACAACACAAAGCATACTGGGCAATTCAGAAATTGAACTTCGATCAAGCAGCTGTAGATGAAAAGAGACTACTTCAGTTAAATGAGCTCGATGAATTTTTCGACTTCAAGCTTACGAGAACTCGTTGCCCCATTGGTCATCTTTACCCATTAGATTCTTAGTTTGGGCTTTAGGTTTAGTTAACATAACATATGATTTGGGCTTGCATTTAACAAACACTTGGGCTTTACCATTAATTAGCATTGGACTTTATCATAAATCCAATTGGACTTTACAACTTCCTACACAATCCTACAAGTCCATTATATATGGCTTAAAGCCTTTAGAACGTATTGTATACATATTAATCTCGTATTCCAACTCGTATACTTATTCATCATATACGACATACCGTCTACTTGTATAATACCTCGTATCATAGACTCATTACCTCGTACAATACTTACGTATCATACGATATCATCATGTAATTCACTAACTCTTTACTTTTCTTTACGTTCTCAAATTAAGCCCACGGGCGAAAAACTGCGCTAGCCATACATGAATTATTATTACATAATCCATCTTCCCTTGATATTCTATCTTTTACTATTTCTCGAAAGTTCAAAATTAATTCCCGAGCATAAAATCGTGAATAGTGTTTTCAGAAAATTTATCGAAAAACTTTTATTTTCGTCTTGAAAATTCAAACACTTTAATTCATTCACGTAGCCAAGATACTACGATGTTCCGACACATCTAGGTTATAGAACAACCTTCATTTTACTAACACATAATAATCATATATAATATAATTTTATTTATTATTTAATTAAATAAAATTATTTTACAATAAATCAGAATTTCTCGGGTGTTACAAATGAGATGTGTGTTACTATTCATAATTAAATGGGTAGTTAGATGTTATTTATATGTTGGATCGTGAGTACCAAACTCGGGGGTCAGGTAACCTGGATTTGGGGGCATCACAATTATTTCTGTTGCTTTCTATATCCAACAGTTATTCCATTATGTGGTCCACCAATGATTGCGCCGTCGTACGAATATTCCCTAACAAAAAGAATATTCCCTGACCAAAACGAATATTCACCGACAAAACGAATATTTTATGACAACTTGCTTACTTTGCAAACTTTGCGCATATCACCCATAACCATAACATTATATTAAATCAATACCTTATTATTCAAAATAATAATTAGAGAAATTAAATCTTTATTCATAAAAAGTTGGGGTCTTACATATTATTTTCGCATATTTGAAACATTTAACTCCTTACACTTGGATTTTATCAATTTAATTAGAATTTCATGTAGTCATTCACTAACCCACTAATTTAATTATTTAATGGTTAATTGAATTAGTTATTTTCCTAACCCATTATCGCACTAAAATATATCAATAACCCACATATATTTAGGTAACATAATTACACCAAACAAATTATTCAAAAAATAATTCCCATCAAAATATTTATTTTATTCAATAAATATTTATAGTTCTTTCTACAAAATTTACATTCGTTATAAGGGCCTTCAGAACTGGCTTCTCTAGAGTGACTTTGGTGTCTACTCCCAGTCTGCCGAGAACCGTCCGAAAGATATGTTCTAGACCAGTTCTCCAGTGAACGCTCCCGCGAGTTGCTTTGGTGCCTGCTCCTTTCCCGTGAGCGACTTCGGAACTTGCTCTCGGTCCACCGAGAATCGTCCAGAAGATGTATCTTGGATTGTTTTCCTAGCGACTGCTTCCGCCTTCGGTCATAGCTGGAAGCACCGTCTTCTCCACCTATCAAAAGAACTATCTGCTGGTCGATCTCTTTTCGCTGAAGGGACAAAGCCTTCATAACATCATCTGTCTCCTGCGTTTTTTGGCCAAGTCCATCCTCCTCTCATCTCGACCGTCATCTTGGGTGTGTTTGGGATGGAGTGTCTGCGACACGGTCTTTAGATCTTGCTTGCTTACTAGTTGTAGCAAACAACCTTTGTTTAGGACTACCCGCCATGTCCTTCAATGTGGCCACAGAATTGGCATAGGACCCCAACTGTTCAGAAATTGAGGGCCCCAACCTGTCTTTGGTTGAACCCCTTGGTTGATGAAGAGGGGGGTCTGCCATTAACTAGTCACGTGCTAAAATCGTCCTCCTGCTATTCACCATGATTCCAACTGAAACTCCCTTGTGATTGAAAATTACGTAGCACTAGAAAGCCCTCCTTTATAGCGACAATGTTGTGTACGATCCCGACTTTTATGAAATAAAAGTCTAATTTAATTTATGATTATTATTCTAAAACTGTAAAATGTTAGATTGATAAATGGTCAAATGGACAATTAAATGGATAAGTGAATAAATAAAAGAAGAGGGATTTAATTCTTCTAGAAAGCAGCCCATGTGAGTGTAACGATCGAGAAATTCAAATTCAAATTTTATTTGATTATATTATATGGTATTATTATGTGATAGCAAGATAAAGATTGTTCTATAACCTAAATGTATCAGAATATCATAGTATTCTAGCTACGTGAAGGAATTAAAGTGTTTGAATTACCAAGACGAAAATAAAAGCTTTCCGAGAAATTTTTTAAAAATACTATTCACTGATTTCTACTCGGGAATTATTTTTGAACTTCCGAGAAATACGTAATGATAGAATAATAAGGAAGGATGATGTAACATTCCATATTTTTTAAATGTAAGTTATAAATATTTATTAATTTATATAAATATTTATTGGATATTTTTATTATTGAATAAGTAATTGTTCGATTTGATTGAGTTTATTTAGTTAATTATTTATTTGCTAAATAATTAATGTGATTAGTTAATTATTTATTTGTTAAATAATTAATGTGTTACGTGGATTGAGTTATGTGATTAAGTAATTTATTTAATTGTTATTACATAAAGTTTGACAAATAACTATGTTATAAAGAGTTATTAAATTAAATTAAAGTAATTTTAATTTAGTGTTGCCAAACAAGGTGTAAGTATATTAATCTTTTATTTTTTAAATGGTTTGCCAAACAAAGCCTTATGGCTTTTGGATTTCTTTTGAAATTAGTTTATTAAGTAAATAATATATATATATATATATATATATATATATATATATATATATATATATATATATATATATATATATATATATATATATATGGTAACCAATATATATTATTAGGGTAATAAGTGTGGCGTCAGTTTTATACGTTTTAAAAGTAAGCGTTGGTTTTTAGTTAATATTACGTATATGCTATTTTGGCTTAAGCCTAATCAAAATTTGGAGTTTGTCTGAGATAGTTGAAAGAGAGACAGAGAAAGGAAAACTCAGAGATTGTCAAGATTTTCTTCAGTGATTTACAAGTTTTCTAAAGCAACAAAAAAAAAGGTAGGTTCCTAAAACCTTAACGTATGTACGTAGATATATTTTTAGCCATTTTTCTATGAACTTGGTAGTCTCTGTTTTTTGGTATATGACTGTGCATAAGAGTTTTACAAAACTCTCTGTAAAACTATGTTTGTAAAAATTGGTTGGGGAAGCATGTGTACGTTTAGTTGTTATTGTTATATATATACATGACTGTATGCTAATTACGTGTTAAAGAAAGAGGAACTTGGTTTTACAGTTAAAAACATGTTTGAACGTATGTTTTGCAAAATAACAAAATTGGTATGTGATTATATAAAATTTGTGAACTAATACGCGAATTGAACCTTGTATATGTTAATTGAACTATGCATGTTAATTTGTTAGATGTTGGTATACTTGTTTTTCAAAGGAATTAAATTTGGTTGATAACAGTGAAAATTTCGTTCACTGTACTTTAGATATCAACAATGGAGTTTTGATTTTTAAAGGTTTGGTTTTAAAGGAAAACAGTGTTTTTAAATAATTAGTTCTCTGATATTGTTGTTTTGTTGTGTAAAATTCGTACACAAATGCTTCACAACTTTTATGTGTAATTTTCATGAAATTATACATGTTGTTGGATGTCATTGACTGTTAAAAATAAATTAGATAGTAAATTTGCTCTGTCTTTCTGGGTTGGTTCTGTGAGTTGCGGCGCCCCAGCGTCAAAATTCACGCCCCAGCGCCAAATTTCACGCCCTGGCGCCAAGGTTCGCGCCCTAGTGCCAAAAAAGGGCCAGTAGCTCTTGCCCAGCGATGTAGCTCGCGCCCCAGCGCCACTGTTCCGCGCCCCGGCGCCGGAAAAGTGTCCTAGTTGGGCAGTTTTGACCTCCTGTAGCAAAACGGCCATCACTTTTTCATACGAACTCCAATTGAGGTAATTCAAGATGATTCAGAAAGAGGACGAGTAGACCTACAACTTTCATTCTTTAAGTTTTTTAATTTGAGGTCTGTAACAGTAGTCAAAATGGCCATCTTTAGGACTGTTGTGTATTTAGAGCCAATCGGAGGGCGTCGGGATGCACGAATGCAAGTGCAACCCTTTGGGTATTAGTATAACTTAATGATAACATGTTGGACATGTATTAGGATGTTGTATCAAGTTGTTAATGTACATATGGTGCAATGGCATGATCATTTAAGTAGTTGTAATAAAGCTAAAAAGTAATGTTCATGAAAGATGTGATGTTGTTTAAACTTATACTTAGTTAGTAGCTATACTAAGAATAATTAAGGAACTCATAAAGGTAATGTTAGTGTAACTAATGTGTATTGTCAATGAATATGGTATGTGTAGGACGTGGGGTGAACGTGAATAGTAATTGTTTAATCTACACACGAGGCAAATTCCCTAACCTTTGCTACTTTATTATTCAGCAAGGTTATTTTTCACTGTTATGTTACACTTATGCAAGTTCTCTAACTCTACTTTTATAATTATGGAAGTTTTCTTAACTCTAAACTTGTTATATTAGCATGCAAGTACCTTTAGTTTATCGTTCAAGTTATTTGTTGTGCATGCTTGATATTAAATTCTAAGATGTAACCTTAGATTAACGTTGTTCAAAGCAAGGTATGATAAGTTATTCAATTGTTATGCTATTAGATTATTCCTAAAGCATGAACTTAGAACGAAATGTTTATTCAGTATGATCATTCAATAACATAGTGTTATTATCCGTTGACCTCCAAATTACCTTGAAAACTTATCCAAACAAAACTTACTTTGGTGCGGACTTGTATTCTAAATACTGAGATGAACAACTCTTTTAATAGAGGTTTACGCTTAGCGTTAAAATGGTTGTGCACAATACATTGTACGAAGGGTTGATCCCCCTAAGTACGTGGAGTCCTTATAGTCTTATGACTGTTAAAGTTAAAGTTGAAAGATTACTTATAACTATGGACATGATTCGTGGTTATTAGACCCTCAGTGAATGTTATAATTTTTAGAAAGTTAATAGAATATATTGTTCAGTTCTATTGAGCCTAATATTGGCAATTGATGTGAAAGTTTAAAGATTTACTTATTGTTATTTCAAGTGGGCCTTGTTTGCTCACTCTTGCCTGTAAAATTTCTTACAGCTAAAGTTGAAACGGGTGACGTACCTAGCACCAGTAAGGGAAAAGGAAAGATGAATAAATACTGAAGACTTGTAATAGTTTTGATAGTTTACTTTCAGAATTTGATTTAAAGATTGTAATGAAGTTATTTAATTTTCCGCATTTGAATGATTGTTGTTAAAGGTTGGATAACCTGGGAGTTTTTTTATTTAAGTTTAATCCTGTATGGGCACGTTTTCTTTTATTATTCAATTCTATTATAATTGGGTAGTTAGAAATGAATGTTTTGATTACGTGAACACCAAATCTTGAGGTAATGAAGTACCGGGATTTGGGGGTGTCACAGATGAAATATGTAATAGTATTTCAGTTATGACAAACGCAGTTTTTCGCCTGCGTACTAAGTTTGAGAATGTTAAGGAACGTAAGGATTTTAATAAGTGATGATCGTATAATAGCGAGTATTATACGAAGCAATGAATATGAGTATGAAACTATGTATTATACGAGTATATATGAAAGTTAGTATAACGTGTATGATGAAAGATTATACGAACTAGTATACGTAAGGGATACGAGGATTTTACGTTAAACGCTTAAATCATATTTCATTGGATTTGTAGGATTTGTGTAGGACTCTTTACAAGCTCAATTGGAAATATGTTAAGGCCCAATGAAATGAAATGCAAGCCCAACTTTAGGCCCAAGGTAATTAAACCTAAAGCCCAAACTAAGAATCGGATTCGTGGATCGAACCAATGGGTAAACTGGTAAGAAAACCCATGGGGCAACCCATATGGGCCCCATAAGTGAGTCATAGTTGACCATGTGTGATGCGCAAGCAAGGGATAAGTTGTGTGGTGGCCAAGCTAGGAATAATAAGGACGTGGTTTTAGGAGGTGGATGGCCTAAATGACTATAATGCCCTCACCTAGGAAATCCTATAAATATAGAGCTTTGGATTTTCATTTCTTGCCTTGTTCATTTCACCAACAACTTAAAGCTTATACATTTGAGAGAGAAAAGTGAGAAAAAGCTAGAGCTTTCATAATTCAAGAAGAAGAGCCAAGTTGAACTTCAAGGGTAAGAATCCTAGACCTTCCATCTCTTCAATAGTAGTTTGATAGAGAAGTGTGGACTTGTGATGAACTAATCAATGGACTAAAACATTAATAAGCCATGTTCAAGTAATTCATACTTATTTAAGTGATGAACTAAGGAAGAACATGTAAGAATTTGTCATGTATATGATTTAATGAAATATGTTTGGTTAGAATGATGGAATGAATCCATTTTGAACGAGGTAAAAATCTCAAGTAACAAAGTTATGGCAAAATTTACGAGATTAGACGATAATCGTCGAAATTGTTAAAATTCTTGGAATGAAAGTCAAAAGTTAGCATTTGACTCGAAAATGTTAGTTTTTGATGGAGATTAGTCTCAATTTGAATTCTAGAGTTACGGACTCGAAAATGACCAAATTCTGACTTAGAACAAAGAAACGAGCTCTGAACGTTCACGAACGTTTAACGTTTTCGTAATAATGAACAAATCGGTGAATTTTTGAGTTAAAAGATTCGAATATGAAAATTTTCTAATGAAATCATAGAACATGTGGTTTGTGAGCTAATGACTTTCGAACGAGCTAATTCGGACCTATAACAAATATGTTATGAGGTCGGAAAGTTCACAAAGAAAAATTAACTGTCAAAAATTTTCTGAGACAGGGCAGGCGCTGCAGCGCGACCCAAAGAGAAAAAGTCGGTGCCACAGCGCCAGGCCATACCCCAACCTACTGAC
Source organism: Panax notoginseng (assembly GCA_016801055.1). Taxonomy (NCBI): domain Eukaryota; kingdom Viridiplantae; phylum Streptophyta; class Magnoliopsida; order Apiales; family Araliaceae; genus Panax; species Panax notoginseng. The sequence continues at coordinate 139,860,922 of CM029017.1, forward strand.
GAGTGGCGCCGCAGTGCGACCACTATATAGTACTTTGGCGCCGCAGCACCAGCACTAGAGAAGAGGCAGAGAAGAATGTTTAAGTATGGAAAAAAGGAGGAAGCTAATTAACTATGAATTATATACTTAATTAACTTGAAGTAACATCAACAAGGGATGTTTAAAAACTTAAGAATGATGACTAAAGGTTGGTAAAGGAGTAAGTCAACGTAAATACAATGTAATACGATAAACCATAATGAATGATAAACAATCTGAGGCATGATTAGATTGAGATGAAGGGTAAGGTATAGTAGTGACCTTACATGATTGTTTATGACCTAATGTGGTATGTTATGTGATCATGTATTGTAGAAACCTTAAAGACTCAAAGAGAAAGTATAATTACGGTAGAAGATGCTAAAGGCAAGTGTTCTAACCCTTGTCTATGTTCATTCTGGACAAGCTTTATAAATTCATGTATCTTACGCATGAATTGATGTATGATGAAGTCGAAGCCAATTCCTTCGGCTAGACTTAAGATGTTTTATGGATTTCTTATAATCTATCGAACTATTGTCAATGTTGTCAAAGTTTTGCCAAACTATTTTGGTATGGTTTCAAAGAAAGACTGAGTATGCATAAACAAATGTTTTGTCGTCAAACGATAGGCACGTGAGGTTGCCAAAACTTAAACGTACATACATTTAAAGAAAGTAGTGTTGTACAACATAGAGTACTATAGGCTGATCACCTAGACGTACTCGTAAGATATATCGAACTTACGGACTTGGTGACGGGTTGTCCTTTTCAAAGAAAGAATGAAATGCTCAAGGTCTTGGACCGAAATTGATGTTTTACTGAACGATGTTCATTGTGAAATGATTTAAGAAAAGAGAAGTGCTATTTTGAATTATTGATAATACTTCATAACTATTGTTTCAGTTATTGAAGATATATGATTTATATAATTCAAGCATGTTGTTAAAATGAAATTGTCATACTTGCTGAGCTAGTTATGCTCACTTTTTCTTGAACCATATGAATGCAGCTAAGACCGAACGGACTGAAGGATCCGGAAAAGATAAAGGGAAGGCTAAGGCTAAGTAATAGGTTGCCTTTGTAATAGTGTAGGACTAAAGTTGTTATTATTTGATATTATGACAACGATATATATGTAATGGTTATAAAGAACCTGCAAATGGGAATATTGTTTTGGAATATATAAAAGTCAATTCCACTCTTTTGAGGTATTTTAATTGAATGAATGTGTGAACTGTAGCACCATCTGTCGAGTTGGAAAATACCCGGATTTGGGGGCGTCACAGGTTGGTATCAAAGCATTAGGTTATAAAACTTAAGGGGGGGAAGAACCTTAAGTCATAACCTTAAGAAAGTTAAAGAAGTAAAAGATGAAGTTAACCCTAAAAATGCATTAAATGTGATATGCGTTTTTATTATTCTATTGACGTGTACTAATCAAACTAAATTATTTTGTTGTAGATGTCAGGAAATAATGAGATGTATAAGGATATACATATTGTTAGCGAGGAGTCAGTAAATCAATTAGAGATCTTACCGACCCCTATAGTAGAAGAGCCTGAAGTGGTTGTGATCGAGTCTGGAGACTTGGAAAACTTAGACCTCATGTCTTTGTTTGATGGCATGTCGGAGGAAGAGGTGGAGGTGGTGTCATTTAACACCGTAGCACCTGTGGAAGAGATGACTCTAGGGGAGTCAATGAAGACACTGTTCATGGCATTGTTGGATAGGAATATCCAGCTAGGGAAGGAAGTGACGGAGTTGAAGGAGGAGGTCCAGGAAATCCTGGAGGATATGAAGAGTATGAAATCCATGTGGGAAGAGGAGCATGATGAGCGTGTTTTGGCTAAGGAAAAGGTCCACGAGCTGAAACAAGAGACCTTTGAGCTCAGGCAGGAGCTAAAGGTCAAGAAGAAGAAGATTGGTAGAATGTCCTATATTCATAGGAGTTCTCATGTGGATTTTCAACAGCAAGTAGCTGGGTATCCGATAGAGGCAGGGCAGACTCGACATACTATCAGTCGAGATATTATTGTCGGTCTTTCCAATGCGGATTTTGAGAATGAGTAGAGTTAAAGATGTACATATGTTGTATCTAGTAGTGATGTAAAACCCTCTTTTGTATATCAAAGGGTAGTATTTTGTAAATCCCAATTTTTGGAAAGCAATTGCGGGACAGTAATGTAATCAGCTAAAGCTGTGTAATGAACGAATGATGTAGTATTAAACTACAAGAAGTAAATCAATATAAGTCTTTTTATGGAACATATTGTGCAATGAGTTGAAGTTATTATTTAATAATGAATAATAACTAACTAACAAGGAAGAAAGTAATAGTGATGTGTTGTTTATCTTAACAGCAAAATGCCGCCAAGAAGAAGACAAAGAAATCAAGATGCCAATGTAAATCAATCGGAAGGAGGTTCGGTTAATCCGATGTATGAGTTCGTTAATTTATTAACGGCTGTTTTTAATTGGAATGGGGCTAATATACCCGTAAATCCTGCAGTAGTATGAGCTACTATGTTTAAGGATTTTAAGAGTGTCAGTGTGCTGGAGTTCAAAGGAACTACAGACCCCATAGAAGCCCAGACTTAGGTAAAAGAAATAGAGAAGGCATTTGTTATTGCAAATGTCGACGAGGGGCAAAAGGTTACTTTTACTACCTACATGATGAAGGGAGAGGCCAACTTTTGGTGGGAGGCGAACAAGGCTAGGGCTGGAATAGAGAACCTTATGTGGACGCGGTTCAAGGAGATTTTCTTCGAGAACTACTTTCCCACAAGTATGCAAGGGAGGATGGAGATGCGGTTTCTAGAGTTGAAACAAGGGTAGATGACAGTTCCCCAATACGCTGCCAAGTTCAATGAACTGGCAAGGTTTGCTCCACACTAGGTGGACACGGAGGTGAGGAAGGCTAGGAGGTTTAAGCAAGGCTTGAAACCTGGCTCTATAGCCGAATTTCTGTGTTCCAAAGTAATTCTTTTGGGACCATACTGGAGAAGGAAATAATAGCTGAAGGTGGTAATAAGGCTTTAAGCCAATACCACAAGGAGAAGAAGAAAAAGAATAAAGTAGATGGGGGAGTGAAAATGGAAGGAGCCACTGGTAGTGGTGATGGGTAGAAGAGAAAGGGATTTAACCCTGAGAATACCGGAGTGAAGCAAGGAGATCCTAAGAGGAGGATGGAGGCATGCAAGAACTGTGGGAAAACTCACTTAGGAGTCTGTCTCAAGGGAAAGGTCGTGTATTACAATTGTGGACATGAGGGGCACATTTCGCCTAACTGTCCAAGTCTGAAGAAAAACCATGGATGTTTCGTATGTAGATCAACTGACCACATAGCGAAGAACTACCCGATGAAGGGGACGGATGGGAATAAGGACGCTAATAGCGGTAAGTTAGCTATTGGTGGTCCAGCACCGACGGGTAGGACGATGGCCCGAACCTTTAACATGACGGTCCAAGATGCAATTGCATCAAGGGATGTAGTTGCAGGTATTATCCCAATCAACGATATAAATGCTTATGTGCTGTTTGAGTCGGGTGCTACTTGTTCTTCCATAGCATGTGATTTTGCTAGACGCTTAGGATTACTTCCCGAAAGATTGCCTACACCTTTGAATATCAAGGTTGCAAATGAAGAGATAATTCTTGTTGAAAATATTCATAGGAATTGTTGCGTAGAAATACGGGGTTATAAATTATCGATAGATTTGTTACCAATAAAGTTAGGAGAATTCGATGTAATTCTCTAAATGGATTGGTTGTTTATGTAACACCTCAGTCCCACATCGAAAGATAGGGGAAAAATTTGTCTGTATATAAGGAAATAAGTTACTACCAATAGTACCTTCAAGTCATGACCTTTTGGGAGCCTGTGGTGGGCTAAAATGACCCAAGAAGATACTATTGGGCCAGTGGTTTGAGGCCTTATTTTGATGGATTTGATTCGATTCGGACTTGGGATTTGACCTAAGATTTGTTCCGAACTCGGGATTTGACCCAGGTTATTTCATATGGTATCAGAGCCGACTCTCGAAAGCTCGGGTCGGGTCATCCGATCGGGTTGCCGGAGGTGGGGACACGAAGGCTGGTGGTATTATCCCACAATAGAGAGATGGAGGTCCGGAGGTGGGGACACGAAACCAGCCGGTATTATCCCACAATGGCTAGAGAGGCAAAGATCTTTGGGCCGTGTGTGCGATCGATTCTGACGGGGACGTCAGAAATTTAAGTGGTGGAATTTGTAACACCCCAGTCCCACATCGAAAGATAGGAAAAAATTTTGTCTGTATATAAGGAAATAAGTTACTATCAATAGTACCTTCAAGTCATGACCTTTTGGGAGCCTGTGGTGGGCTAAGATGACCCAAGAAGATACTATTGGGCCAGTGGTTTGAGGCCTTATTTTGATGGATTTGATTCGATTCGGACTTGGGATTCGACCCAAGATTTGTTCCGGACTCGGGATTTGACCCAGGTTGTTTCAGTTTAACCATGGTGTAATAATAGATTGCCAAAAGAAATGTGTAAATATTAGAATGTTGAGGCAACCAAATGTAGTGTTTTACGGTAATAAATCGTCGGGACGTTCGTGTTGTCTTACCATGACAAAAATGAGGAAATTGTTGAGGAAGGGATGTGTAGGTTATTTGTGCCATTTTGTTGATACCCAGAGAGTGGGAGCAACGATGGAACAAATACCTATAGTTAAAGAATTTGCGAATGTATTTCCAAATGAATTGTCGGGTCTTCCACCGGATAGAGAGACCGAATTCGTAATAGACATCGTGCCAGGAGCGGCACCAGTTTTAAGGGCACCGTACCGTATGGCACCAATGGAGATGAAGGAGTTGATGGTGCAGTTACAAGAACTGTTGGATAGAAAGTACATTCAACCGAGTGTTTCGTCGTGGGGAGCACCGGTATTGTTTGTTAAAATGTAACGCCCGAGAAAAATCAGATTTATGATTGAATTAAATTTTTATTTGATTATGTAGATTAAATGAATTTAATTGATTATTTATGTGAGTAAGCTATTTGAAGGTCGTTCTATGACCTAGAATGTGCGGATGTGGTTAGGATTTTGGCTATGTGCTATAATTAATTGTTTTAAATTTCCAGGACGAAAATAAAAGTTTTCCGAGAAATTTCTGTAAAAACACTATTCATCCATTTCTGCTCGGGAATTAAGTTTGAATTTTCTAGAAATACGTAATGATAGAATATGAAGACGAGATGGAATATGCAATAATATTTCAGTTATGGCAAACGAAGTTTTCGCTTGCGAACTTAAAACCTAAGGGATAGTGAAAGTGATTTCTGAGAGGGAAATGTAATGTGTATAATCATTACAGTTATTATACGTATGATATATGAGTATAGTATGAAGAATATTACGACGAATAATACAAATATCGTATGAATACTAAACGAAGAGAATACGTGAGTTATACGCGTAGAATACAACTAGCCTTAATGGACTTTGAGTTTAAGGATTTTGTAGAATCCAATTGGAATTGGATTATATCAAGCCCAATGAATGGTGTAATCAAGCCCAAGTTAAGGCCCAATGTTAAGTTAAGTCAAGCCCGATCCAAGAAACCGAACCGTCGAGTCACCGGATGGGAAAAACCCATGGGGTAACCAATGGGGAGACCTATGGGTATGTGGGCCAACCACTTGGCCACCAAGTAAATGTAAGGGTTGTAATATTTATGAACGCAATCAAATTGAACAAATAAGCGGAAACGTGTAAAAATCAGAGTTTAAAATATTTTACAAACTATATACCCGGATCATCCTTTATGTACAATTATTAAATAAACGAAAAGATATAAAGAACAAGAATCATACCCTTGAAGATTCGAGCTTCCTCAGGTACAAGTTCACCTCCAATCCTTTTCGCGTTCAACTTGAATTCACCGGGTTTGATTCCTTTCTTTGATCAACGTTAGCCACCCAAGTGTTTGGCCTCTAGAGGTGATCCACCAAGAAAGAATAAAGGTTCAAGAAGATGGGTGTTTGGCAAAATCCTAGTTTTTCTATCTCTCATAAAAAAGGAGCGTACAATTGGAATCACGTCTGTTGTTAAAAAGTCAACAACAACTATACACCCATAATAAGACTTCTCTTATTTATAGATGTAGGCAACCCTCCTTAACAATTAAGCAATTGGGCTTTATTTTAATTAAGTAAACTTCTTTAATTAATTAGGCTCCTAATCTTATTAGGATTAATTAATTAAAATTTTTAATTAATTAGCCTCAAAATCTTATTAGGAATAAATGAGAGTGCTTTTATTAATTAATTCACAAACTCCTTTAAGAATTAAATAATAATAATAGTAATAATAATAATATGACTCTTCTTATTAATTTATATTTAATATTTCTAAAATATTAAATAATAAATATTAAGCTATTTAATTTATTCTATTACCATAAATTAAATTAAATATACTTAATTTATTATTATGATTATGCCATTAACTTCTTAAATAATTATTCTTCCTTTTATGGTGTGACCCTTTAGGTTCTCCATATTAAACCGGTTGTGAATAAATCAATTAGAACAATTCTAATCTTATTTAAATAAATAAATTAAACTATTAATTTATTTAAATAAATAATATTTATTCTACAATAGGGATAAGCCTCCCTAGCGATCAACGACTTTTCAGATAATATAGATTTCAACATTAATCATAAAAGAACCTTTGAGTAAATAGTTACCGTATAATTCATTCCTTCCACCATACAATGTCTCAATTAAATATAAGACATGGAATTACTGTCAAGCCTTATTTTATTTAATTATATGTATTTCGATCCTTAAATGCACAACACCAAATAATGCAAATTAGAAACTCCTTTCTAATTTCATTATGTCTTGGCCAAGGACTACTGGGTTGTCATTTATCGAATCACATAGGATATTTCTCTTCTTTTATTAGAAGTGGTAGATTCTTTATCGATCATACATTATCTCCATGTACAACTTATTATACCCAAGCATACCCTTTGATATACCCTAAGGGTCTTAAGAAATAAGTCAAAGTATAATTCATCTTACACAAGATACTATGATGATCTCAAGTCCAAGGATCACTTGTACTACTATCACTACAGGAATTCCTATTGACAGGCAAGTAAAACTCCATTAGGTATTCCTTAGCGAGCCACATTCAGTGAACTTATTCTCTAATAAGCACCTACATACTTTCTTTAGTGTCTCCACACAAATGATCATGAGATCAATCATCCTCATCTAATGAGCAAGCAACGTATGTACTAATCTATCCAGATTCACTAATCCCCAATTTAGTAATCCAACGATTGGGAACTATTTTAGTTTTAAGCTTTTTAAGAATTTAGATCTCATTAGAATGATCATCATCATTATTCTAAAAGCATTGCTTAAAACTATGGGTTTATCACATATTATAAAACAACAACATATAGATTATGACACCCCCAAATTCGGATACTTCAATTCTACGGAATTTGGTGTTCACTATTCAAATATCATCTATCTATCTACCCATAATAAATGCAAACCATGCAATAAATAGAAATAAATCCTCCCCTTATGGGGTTACAATATCTGAATAATAAATACAATCCTAGGTCATACTAACCTTAAACGTCTGTGCAGAAACATAAAAAAATAATAAGTCTTAAACAACATCAAGTCTTGACAATAACATTCTTAAAATTAAATAATAAGTCTTCATCACTTATTAGATGTGCCCTTGGCTTTGCTAGTAGAAGGCTCGTTGGTTCTTTCGTTCTTAACTGCAATGTTATTATTACACACGCAAGAGTAAGCATGATTGTCCACAAGTATAATAATGAAATAACAATATAATAACATGCGAGTGAATCAAAGACTTCTGAAATAAAGCTCAACTTTTGAATCAAGAATGATTAACAAGAATCAAAAGAATTCTGAGGGTCATAAGACATTGAATTATGTCCTAGGTTATCAAGGGTTATACTTGAAACCTTTAACGGTCATAAGACTATGGACTCTTCTACTTGTACTTAGGGGGATCAGCCCTTAGTACCATACTGTGCACAATATCTTAACGCTAATGCATAAAAATCCCTATACAGGGTTGTTCATCTCAGTTTGACATTAGAGTCCGCACCAAAGGAAGTTTGGTCTGAATAATTCAATAAGGGTTCTAAAATTTAGAACGTTCATCAACTATGGACTAGTCTAATCAATAAGGGTTCACTAGTCTAACAAGGTTCAACAATAAATGATATTTAAATTGAAAATTAATATCAAGAGGTATACAATAGAACAAGTATTGTATAACTGAATCATACTTTAAAAACATAAATAATCTTTAATATAACAAAATGAAATTAATTTAATAATAATGAGAATTTACTCAATGTAATGTATAAACTTGAATAATGATAACAAGTAGGGTTATGAAACTTGCCTCGCGCATAGATTATACGTTAATTATACACGTTCTTCGATATAATCCTACATGCCATTTTCATTCACAACTCTAGTTAATTATAATATATTTAATCATCATAAGTTCATTCTTTTGTCTAAACTTTGGTTATGACTTAGTCAAATTATCACACTTATTGTCACATAATAAACACTTCACGAATAATAAGCTAATTATGCATTCAATAATTCAATCCACATGTAACTATATGTATTGACATGTTACGAATCTGTTTTAACTTTTTACTATACTTCTAACATATTTTTATGTTCATTAGATTTGGTTAACATCACATTCATGGACTTGAACACTTTAAAAAAAATTTGTTCTGAACATTCTGGAGAGTGGCACTGCGGCGCCACTGTTGTACTTGCTTTCGGCGTTGCGGCGCGGCCCGCGCTGCGGCCGGACTCTTGGCTCTGCGGTGCGGGTATTAAGGCACGAGACTGGCGCTGCAGCGCGTCGAACCAGTAACTGTTCTGTAATTCGCGAAAAATTACAAAACATGACCAAAACCTCCAATTAAATTATTTCTACACGAATTTAGACATACCCAAACATTATAATACACATAATATCACTACTTAACCCTTCTAGCATGATTTTAACATTTTAAAACACATAATTAACAAAAATCAACACAAGTAATTTACTGTTCTTGATGTTCTTGAAGGTTTTGAAAATAAAACATGTAAATCAGTACTACGGGTTCGTTATAACACCGAATCCATTCATTTGAAGTTTGGTCTCTTCGTATCAACATGCATAATAGCATACAAGTGTAAATTTATGATATAACTCAAGATAGACGTATCAAATTTGGTACGTAAGGCCATAAGGCCATATTTTATACTCTGTAAATTTTGTAGCAACAATATATGACATGTTTTATGAAACTGAAGATATGGTTTATACAATATATATAATCAAATACGATATGATAACATTTATTACATATATCAACACATAATTCGTACCCTTTATAAATATAGAGACCTTACGGAACGTGAAGCCATTTTCTTATAAAACTTAAACAATCGTAAAAAATAGAAATTGGCTTAAAGGAATTAATGCAAACTCAGGATGTGCTAAGTTAAAATCTTTCCAAGCTTGCCCATCTGCGGGATGATTTAGTTTTCCATCTTTAGCTGGAGATTTCACATGCCAACTCATATGTTCAGCTGTTCTTGAAGACATGTACAATCTTTTTAGTTGATGTGTTATTGGAAAATACCTTAGAATCTTAAACGGTATACTTGATTTTTTTGTAGTCACACCCTCTTTATTAGGCCTAAACCGATCATGACTGCAAAACGTGCACCTTGTCATTTGTTCATTTTCCTTATAAAACAACATGTAATCGTTGGGACATGAATCGATCTTTTGGTATCCAAGACCCAACTTCTTCACCATTTTCTTACAAAAGTAATAGTTACCAGGTAATTTCTCACCGTCAGGCAACATACTCTTAATGGCCTTCAAGAGAAACTCAAAACACTCATGGCTCATGTTGTGGTCAGCCTTGATGTTAAGTAATGTCGCCACTGCAGACAATGTAGTGTGTTTGGTGTAACCATGCCACAATGGCTCGCTACCCTCATCTAACAACTTAAAGAAGTCTTTGGTATCAGAATTCATAGGTTGCTCTCTGCCTTGTTCCCAATCAAAATCTGACCCTGCAATATCATGAACCATTTCATTCATACGATGAGTACTACTGCCCGAATTGTGTACTTCTGTGATGCCACCATCTCTTCTCTGCCCATGTGCCCACCAGCATTCTTCATAATTTTTCATGAACCCAGAAACAAGTAAATGATAGTTTATCATGTCTCTGTCCATATAATTTATATTCTTACACTTCAAACATGGACATCGTATCTGCGACTGACCATTCATACATTCCGGGTGACTATACTTATACTCCAAAAACACTTGGCAACCAGCTCTAAATTCAGCTGTAGTACCTATATGGGCACTTGACTTTCGTTGTGCTATCCAACTATTGTCTGAATAGAGGTCCATGATTCCATGGTACCTATGTTGACATGAATTATTGTATTCCCTTGTTAGAGATTTACAATTCAGCTCAATCACATTTATGATGCTTATAAATACATATAGATGTATATGTACATATATAACACGAGTGTGCATCATATATGATTATTCGGGAATTGAACAAGGATACATTCCAAAACAACCTAAAGACAATAGATTCCTAGGGGTAGAATATGAATCATTGCATCATGCATGGTCTGCATTAGGTGTTGAAAATATCTTGATGGTCAAGTTTGAAGAACAACCAATGGAATTTGAAATATGTTCTAGAAACTATAACGATGCGTATATCAAGATTGCAGAAGAAGGCATACTATTAGCCCCTGTGAATACGAAAGCATATATGGCCATTTGACTTATATATGAAGATTTAGACAAGTATGTCTTCTCGACTGTGAATTATGGATAAACTTCTTTGAACCTTCTTCTTGATTGAATTATGGATAAACTTAATTCCTAGTTATGTTTTATGTCATACTCATGTTCAAGTTATTGGATTGGTATAAGTATGATCATATATTGCAACCAAAGTTTTGGGTTAAGCCCTAATGTTCAAGTTATATAGCCATTTGACTTATATATGAAAAAATTTCGGCAGAGTCTCCCCTATAATATGGACTATCCACATGCACGAGGGCATGCATACTTGACCAATTTCAAGGCATAATTTAGGAGAATCCAATATTAGTAACAACAATAAGAAGCCCAAAAATTGTCCCAATTTCAGCAATATCAACAATAATTTATCTAAATTTCAGCAATAATATATTCAGCAGTAATGTTATATTCAAAATTTTTCCAAATTTCAGCAACTGTTATTCAGTAATAAAAAATTATCCAACTTTAGATAATCTCATATTAAAACATGAAACCTAATCATGCATGTTCCCAAATTATTCTTGTGGTGTAAAGTGTGTGTATATACTTACAAAATTATACATATATGATGTATGTGTGTATATATATACATATAGATATCAATCAACTCATAAAAGAATCTCTCTTTTTTAAATTCATTGATTATCCCAAAAGTTTCATACCCATTAGGGTTCTACCCATTTTGAACAAGACACTGTAAATTTACCCATTTTGAACAAGACACTGTAAATTAAACTGGATTTTCAGTCAAACCCATTTGGATTTTCAGTCAAACTCAAATTAAACCCAAAAAATTCAAGAAAATGGCATCTAGAAGCAGAACATCAACACATTCACATCTTCAGAAAAACAAATCATGCCCATTCAATCAACAATAACAGAAAAATAGTTTAATTTAGGGATTAATTAAAGGGGTTACCGGCCGTGGTGAAGGCATCGGTCGGTGATGTCGGTGGTGAAGGCGTCGGCGGTAGCGGCAGTTTTCCTCACTCTTCTCTTCTCCTCCTACTCCCTCTTCTCCCTCTCTTCAGTGTCTCCCTCTCTTTTTTTCCTTCAGTACTGATCGAGCGAACTGCTAAACCTGATTAAGTTCATGAGAATCAGCGACCGCTAGCAGCGACCGCATGTGGTCGCTATTTATTAATGATGTGGACATATCAGCGACCGAAAGCGGTCGCTGACCAGTGGTCGCCCCGCCAAAGTTTCACACCAAATTTTAGGAGGGAAATTCATATCAGCGATCGCATGTGGTTGCTGATATGAACTAGCGACTAGAATCCATCTTGGTCACAGATAGCAGTCGTTATTACTATTATCAGCGACCGGATAGTGCGGTCGCTGATATTATTGGTCACAAATGGCTCTTTTTCTTGTACTGAGAAGAGAACCGGCTTGAAGAGCTTCTCGCCAACTTTATTGAAAGAAATGAGGTACGAATGGCATGACAAGAAGCCGCATTGCACAACCTTGAGAATCAACTGGGGTAACTCGTCAATGCCATCACAAATCCACCGCAATGCAATCTACCGGTCATAATTGATCTCGATGATGAAGCAGTGGAGCAGTGCACGGTGGATACTCGAGGAGAAGGTGATGAGCCTCACCAAAGTGTTGAGGGCAAAGTTAATGTACAACTTGACCAACCTGCGGAGGCTGAGCTAGCAGAATAGGGGATCACCAGTGGTTGTATAGTCTATACTGATCTACAAGCAGAAACCACGCTCCCGATTGTGGAAATCCGTGAGGGCCCAGTAGTGCACAAAGATCGCTTTCAATTTAATGAACAAGGCAAATTAGTGGATAATTCCAGTGGCGAGCGATTCTTTGTGCCGAATGATGACTGGATGGATGAGGAGAACGAGGATGACCAATCATCCATGTCTGCCAAGAATCCAAAAGAATTGACTAATAGGCGGCATGAAAAGACCATTTTCGCTTATGAGCCGGATTGAACGACATCGGTATAGTCAAGCCGACGACTTTAAAACAAGCGCTTGGTGGGGAGGCACCCCCATCTCGGTATAAAATTCATCTGTTTTCGTTTACCTATATCTAGTTTACTCTATAGTTAGTTATTATATTGTGTGTAATAATTTATGTTTGCTACAAGTGTTTTTCTATTATACTGGTCTTGGCATGTACAGATAGCAGTTAAAAAATTTTCAGAAATGGCATCTCGCGCCGCGGCGCCAACAAATTGCATTACACTCCGCGCCGCCGCGCCATCGCGCCGTCTTCGCTCCCCAGCATCATTCTTCGTGCTGCAGCCCCACTGTGTAATGGCAAGTCTCTCTCCTTCGCGCCGCAGCACCAACCAACACTACACAAGTCGCGCCGCAGCGCCATGAGCAAACCCAACTTCTGTTAACTCGCGCCGCAGCGCCACAAGCCCGCGCCGCGGCGCCGGCAGCGAGTTTCAGTTTTTTTTAAAAGACACAATGTGGGTAGCACTCAAGCCATTTCTCCCCAATTCTCTCGACATCTCTCGGCAGCACAAGAGTCTCCAGCAGCCCATCACTTGCCAAAGCTCACAAACACCCCTATCCCTTAATCAAACTACACTCAAGATCAGTTTCTTTTTCCCTTATGCCCCAGGCCAAGTGCGCGCAGAAAAGGGAGATAAGAATTAACCTAGTTTTTTTCTTTTTTCTTCCTCAGGGTAAATTTTCAATTTTCAGAAACCAATTGAGGGTTAAATTGTTTGGATTTGTGAAATTTTTGTTGAGTATCTGTGTGATTTCTGCTGCCAGAAATCTGGTTTGAGCCCTTGCAAACAAGGTTTTGTCCAAATTGGTTTTGAGGAACGCCCGCAAGGTGTTTGAGATTTTGTTTGAACCAAAAATTTGACTACATTCGGCTGTTTGGAATTGGAAATTGTTCGAGTTTATTTGGCCTAGGTTTGGGGGAAGTTTGGCACTTCTTAAGGATTGTTTTTACATCAAACCAACTGAAATTCTGACATGGCGCAAAAGAGACAAAGACTGAGTGTGGGAGGATCTTCGTCCGCGGCACCACCAGCGACATGGGACAGAGCGAAATTTGTGAGCGAGGAGGCCTGGAAAAGGTATAAAAGCTCTTTTGTCGCGCGAAACTTGATTCCTGAGCGGGGTTTGAGGCCAAGCAAAAATGATGGCGAGTTGGTGACCATGATCTCGGGATGCCATTGGTCCACTTCACGAGGTCGCCCGAATCGGCTGTTGTATCTATGGTTCGGGAGTTCTACGCCAATGCCAGTGCCGAAGGTCCGACGGTTGTCCAAGTCAGGGGGAAAGCAGTGGATTTTGGAAGCCTAGCGATTAACGAACTGTTTGCTACGCCCACTTTTCTTTTGGCGATAGCCTGTATGATTTTAGTCTTTATACTGTAGGGCATGTCCTATGGTATCTCTGATATTTCTGGTTGGGTCTTCCCATGCGGTATCTTCAATTTTCTTTTTTATTCAATCTAAATTCAACAAAAAAAAAATTTGTGATCGATTTGGCTCTAGGAACGACTCCAATATCGAAGGCACCGTACCGAATGGCACCAGTTGAGATGAAAGAATTGATGGTACAACTACAAGAATTACTGGACAAGAAGTACATTCAACCGAGTGTATCGCCGTGGGGAGCGCCGGTGTTGTTTGTGAAAAAGAAGGACGAAACAATGCGGCTCTGCATTGATTACAGAGAACTGAATAAGGTCACGATTAAGAATAGATATCTATTATCGAGGATCGATGATCTGTTTGATCAATTGAAGGGAGCGAAATACTTTTCCAAGATAGATTTGAGGAGTGGTTATCATCAACTGAAGGTGAGACCAGAGGATGTACGAAGACAACGTTCAAAACACGATGGTCACTACGAATTTTTGGTAATGTCGTTTGGTCTAACGAATGCTCCAGCAGCATTTATGGGACTAATGAATGGTGTGTTCAAACCTTTTTTGGACAAGTTCGTAGTGGTATTTATAGTTGATATTTTGGTATATTCGAAAACCAAGGAAGAACATGAAGAGCATTTGAGATTAACGTTGGAAGTGTTGAGGAGGGAGAAGTTGTATGCCAAGTTTTCGAAATGCGAATTTTGGATCGAACAGGTACAATTTCTTTGGCACGTAATCGATAAAAACAGAATTTTGGTAGATCCATCCAAAGTCGAAGCCGTGATTAACTGGGATCAGCCGAGGACGCCGTCGGAAGTACGAAGTTTTTTTGGATTGGCAGGATATTACTAAAGGTTCATTCAAGACTTTTCCAAGATCGCAACTCCGTTAACGAATTTAACTCAAAAAGCGGTGAAATTTGTTTGGGCGGAGAAGTGTGAGGAAAGCTTTCAAGAATTAAAGAAGTGGTTGAGTACAGCACCTGTGTTGTCTCTTCCGGACGATACAGGAAATTTTGTTATTTATAGTGATGTGTCGCATAAAGTACTTGGCCGTGTGCTTATGCAAAATGGCAGAGTCATTGCGTATGCGTCGTAGTTGAAAGATTTTGAGAAGGGATATCCAACCCACGACTTGGAGTTAGCTACAGTGGTTTTTGCGTTGAAAATCTGGAGACTATATGGGGAGAAGTGTGAAATATATACGGACCACAAGAGTCTGAAATATATTTTTATGCATAAAGAATTGAATATGCGCAAAAGAAGGTGGTTGGAATTAATTAAGGACTACGATTGTGAGATTTTATATCATCCGGGTAAGGTAAACGTGGTTGCCGACGCCTTAAGTAGAAAGGGTCGGGAGAAATTGATGATGTTGACTGCTCAAAAGGAGTTAATTTCGGCCATGGAGAAGTTAGAACTGGAAGTGAAGTATCCTATAGAAATTGATGAGAAGCTGTTTCAAATGCAATCTGGTACAACCCTACTGGATAAAGTTGAGGAGGCTCAACTTCAGGACGATGAATGCAAAAAGGAGATAAGGAAAATATCTGAAGTAACCGAACCAAGAAATAAGATGGATAAGGAAGGAATACTGAGATTTGAGAGCAAAATTTGGGTACCGCCAGTACCAGAGATTAAGGAAGACATTTTGAGCGAGGCTCATAGCTCACGATATTCGATTCACCCTGGTAGTACCAAGATGTATCAAGATCTTCGACAACATTTCTGGTGGCCAAATTTGAAACGTGATGTTGCAGAATGTGTTGCCAAGTGTCTAACCTGTCAGAAAGTGAAAGTAGAACATCAGAGACCAAGTGGGTTGCTACAACCGTTGGAGATCCCAGAATGAAAATGGGAACATATTACGATGGACTTCGTGGTTGGCCTTTCGATAACTCAGAAAGGCTATGACGCAGTATGGGTTATCGTTGACCGATTGACAAAATCCGCACATTTCCTTCCGATCAAAATCAGATTCAACTTAGATCAGTTGGCGAGGTTATATGTGAAAGAGATTATTTTGAGACACGGAGTTCCGGTGTCAATTGTTTCTGATAGGGATCCGTGCTTCACATCGAACTTCTGGAAACGTCTACAAGAATGCATAGGTACACAATTGCGAATGAGTACAGCATACCACCCTCAGATAGATGGACAGAGCGAAAGAACGATTCAGACATTAGAAGATATGCTAAGAGCCTGTGTGATGGACTTTAAAGGAAATTGAGATGATCACCTACCACTTGTAGAGTTCGGCTACAACAACAGTTACCACGCTAGTATTGGCATGCCGCCTTATGAAGCGTTATACGGCAGAAAGTGCAGAACTCCGTTTTACTGGGATGAAGTTGGCGAAAGACAATTGCTTAGGCCAGAATTGGTACAACAGACAGCAAAAATAGTCAAAGTAATCCGAACACGACTGGTGGCAGCTCAAGATAGGCAGAAGAAATACGCCGATCCACATCGTAAAAAATATTGAGTTTGAATCGAGTAGTTATGTATTCTTGAAGGTCTTTCCCTAGAAGGGAAAGATCAGGTTCGGAAAGAAAGGAAAATTAAGCCCAAGATTCGTTGGACCATTTGAAGTACTGCGAAGAATCAGAGAAGTTACGTATGAGGTAGCCCTACCTCCAGCACTCGAGAATGTCCACAACGTCTTCCACGTTTCTGTATTACGACGCTACAAACCCGATTACAAGCATGTAATTGAATACGAACCCCTACATTTTGAAAAAGACTTATCTTACGAAGAAATTCATGTTCAAATTGTAGACAGAAAAGAACAAGTTCTCATAAATAAAGTAATACCTTCTATTATGGTAATTTGGAGGAACCACAACGCTGAAGAAGCTACGTGGGAACTCGAAGAGAATATGATGAAGAAATACCCTCATTTATTTACTTAAATTATGTGTAAGCGATTCTGGGGACAAAATCTTTGTAAGGGGGGAGAATGTAACGGGTCAAATTAATTGAGTTGTGATTCTGGTGACAAAATCCTTTTAAGGGGGGAAAGATGTGACAAACGAGATTTTTATAATTTAATCTTAATATTTATTGAATTAAATAATATTTTTGATGTTTTAATTATTAGATTAAATAATTAATTGATGCAAGTGTGATAGATTAATTTAATTATATGTGTTATATTTATTAAATTAATTTAGAGAATTTTATTATTCAAAGTATGTAATTATGTGAGTTTATTAAATTAAAAGAAATATTTAATAAGCCTAATATTATTTTATAATTAATGAGAAAATTAATTATATGACTATGTGAATTAATAAAAAATTATTATATTTTATTCAAATTAAATTAAATAATATATTTGATTTATTTTATAATTGGATGTGACATTATTAGACTATAGGATAAAAGAGTTATTAAATTAATTGGTTTTGAGCCATTAAGGCTTGCCAAACGAAGCCTTAGTAGAGGTTGGGAGCAGTTAACCATTACTGGTTAACTGACCACCACTCTGCGCGTCAGTTCCTTTTATTTATACGTCGTATTATTATTCTTCCTATTTTCTAAGTGTTCAAAGCAAAATACAGAGAGAAATTGTGAGGTTGAGAGAAATTGTGAGTGTGTGTGATTAATCTAATAACTGAGAAAGGATCATCAAGGCTCTCTTAGTCTACACTTTATACTCTGGGTGGAACCTAGAAATGTGAGGCTTGGATTGTCCACCAATGGTTTCAATTCGTTTGGCCACTCAGCTGTTTCGTACTCATGTTGGCCTGTGATTGTTACTCCGTACAATTTGCCTCCTTGGATGTGTATGAAACAACCATACTTGTTTATTTCACTCGTGGTTCCTGGTCCTAAGAGTCCTGGAAAGAACTTAGATGTTTACTTGAGACCTCTTATAGATGAGTTCAAGGTATTGTGGGAGGATGGAGTACAGACTTGGGATGTTGCAACGAAAATAAATTTCAACCTTAGGGCAGCGGTTATGTGGACTATAAGTGACTTCCTAGCTTATGGTATGTTAGCTGGATGGAGTACACACGGGAAGTTGGCTTGTCCTTATTATATGGAGCATACAAAGTCGTTTAATCTATCAAAAGGTCGAAAGCCTTACTGGTTTGACTGTCATCGTCGGTTCTTACCGGTAGATCACCCGTTTCGAAGAAATAGAGAACACTTCAGGAAAGGGAAAGTAGACAATGATATGCCTGCACCGCGATTGTCAGGAACGGAGATGCGAGATCGTGTGATGAGATTGCCGGTTATCCCATTTGGTAAGATTGATGCCACAAACATAATCAATGGGTTTGACGAATCTCATAACTGGGTTCGGAGAAGCATCTTTTGGGAACTGCTTTATTGGTCTACAAATTTGATTCGTCATAATCTAGATGTGATGCATATTGAGAAGAATGTGTTTGACAATGTGTTTAACACTGTGATGAATGTTACGGGGAAGACAAAAGATAACGATAAAGCACGTTTGGACATGAAAGATATTTGTAAGCGTCCTGGATTAGAACTTTATGAATCTCCTAATGGTAAGATTATCAAACCACATGCAAGGTACACATTGTCCAAAAAGCAAGTTGAAGATGTGTGCACATGGGTTAAGTCTCTAAAACTACCAGATAGATATGCGTCAAACATTGCAAGGTGTGTTACGGGTGGGAAATTGCAAGGGATGAAGAGTCATGACTTTCATGTGTTCATGGAGAGACTCATGCCTATAGCATTTTGGGATCAGCTTGATAAACCAATATGGGATGCTTTGACGGATCTTAGTCGTTTCTTCAAAAACTTGTGTTCAAAATCATTAAATGAGAAGGACATGTCTGTACTTAAGAATAACATCATAGAGATAACGTGTAAACTAGAAAAAATATTTTCACCTGGTTTTTTTGACTCAATGGAGCATTTGCAAATCCATCTTCCATATGAAGCTCGTGTTGGGGGTCTAGTTCAATATAGATGGATGTACCCTTTCGAGAGGGTGATGGGAAACCTTAAGAGAAAGGTGAAGAATAGAGCTTATGTCGAGGGGTCGATATGTGAGGCATACAGTTTTGATGAGATATCTACGTTTGTCTCAAATTATTTTCCGGACAAAGTTTTGACAAAGGCCAACCGAGTATCGAGACATGATGATGGGGGAAATGTTGAACTAAATGGTCGGGTCTCTGTATTTGGTCTATCGGGTCGCACTTATGGAAAAGGGAAGCGCATATTCCTCTCTAAGCAAGAATTACATGCTGCACATACTTACATTCTTCTCAATTGCGAGGGGATTGACGAATTTGTTAGGTACACGTGTAAACATGATAATTTATCCTGTAAGTTGAAAATTTATTCCAATATGTTAATGTTTATAACATGGTATAGATTGTACGATGACGAGTTAAAAGTGAAGCATCCCGGCATAACTGATAAAGATATTCAAATCAATCGTGATAAAAATTTGCACTTTGGCTAAAGGACAAAGTAAGTTCAATTTCTTAAGCACGACATATATATATATATATATATATATATATATATATATATATATATACACACACACACACACTCCATATTAACTATGACTTCATTTAATAAGATGGAGTTTTTGTAGGGTTTGACTGAGGGATCAACGATTCCGGCTAATGTACAAGTCCTAGCTATGGGACCAGACATGGACCAAGTTAGTCGCAATGGTTACAAAATAAA
Source organism: Panax notoginseng (assembly GCA_016801055.1). Lineage (NCBI taxonomy): Eukaryota > Viridiplantae > Streptophyta > Magnoliopsida > Apiales > Araliaceae > Panax > Panax notoginseng. The sequence continues at coordinate 139,880,911 of CM029017.1, forward strand.
TGGTTGTGAATTTCATACAAAGGCACGGTAAAAGAATAACGAACTATGGAGTGTGTGTCTAAGGAGATTGTTATAATGAGCTTGGTCGTGCCTTTTATGGGGAGTTGGAAGAAATCGTAGAGTTGTCGTACAAGGGCACATACGGGGGTCATATTAACTTATTCAAGTGTCGTTGGTTTGATTCAGAAAAAGGGATACGTGTTGACAGACATGGAATCGTCGATATTGACTTACATAGGACGGCTTACTCCAACGAACCGTTTGTTTTACCAACTAAAACAGTACATGTATACTACACTCCTAGTCCTGTTAGGATAAGAGATAGACCGCCTACAGATTGACAAGTTGTAATTCATACTCTTGTGCGCAGTCGAGTCCAAGTAATTGACGGGGATTTCTACCAAGAGGAGATGCTTCATAGACCTCCTATAATAAATATAGAGGACAACAATGATGTAATCCAGTTAGAGGGTGGAGATGAACCTGATGAATTGGAACCCGAGACAGTTATTGTGCCAGATGACAGTGATACTGAGGAAGAGTTATTGACTGACACTGACATAGAATCTGAAGAAGAAGATGGTTATGAATCTTCGACACTTGTACAAAATGATTCTGACTCTGACAACGATTTTCATTAAAATGTATATTTAGTTTTAATTGTATTACAATGAATTACATATAGGAATGTTCTTTATATCCTTGACATGTTTTAATCGTATTACAATGAATTAAAATGTATGTTTAGTTTTGTCGTAGTTAACTATTTCATACAATTAATTGTCATTATTGTCCTTTTATATAAAATGCATGTTTAGTTTTAATATACACATATGTACATGTTCTCTATATCCTTGACGCGTTTATGTATCTTTCATTTATAACTCATACTAACATCCTAAATTTTTTATTTATAGATGTCTTCTAAACCTGCAGCACGAAAGCGCGGGTTGGGTCGGGGCCCTAATCATGTGCCGAAGGCCCCGGCTAATCCGGATGATCGCATTCTTATACAGATCTGTCCTCCTCCAGAAAACACGTAAGTTAAACATCGTGTATATATAAGGGTTTAATATTTCAATTGTTATAAATATATATGACTGTAAATTATTGTATATTGTAGTGATTTTCAAGATAGTAAAATTGTGAAGTGCATTTCACAATTATGTTTACAGAACTGGCCTACGCCAGTGATTACATGGGTGAGCACACCTCTCACCCATAAGGATGCAGTTTGGGCTGAATTTCAAGTATATTTTTTTTATCACTTTGATAGATAATACATAGTTAATCAAATAATATTGTTTAGTAATGTTGGATTATGATAATATAATATAACAGTTTTAATATTATTATTGTTGTTTTATTTACAAAAGCGGTATAGATGGGACGACGCACAGGCATCAGTTATTCAGACACTATTCTGGCAGAAGTGCGTCGTCCGAACTAAAGATAATCTGAACAAGGAACGATAAAAAGCCCTGCACAATGCTGAGATTGACCATCAGGGACTATGCATGAGCATAGTCCCTGGTGGTGCGCACATCCCATATGGGTGCAGATGTGTGACCAGTGGAGAGATGAGTCCTGGGTCAAGAGACGCAAGACTGCCACCTCGAACAGATCCTCAGGTGTATCTGAAGGCGAAAAGGCAAAAAGCACGTACAAGGGCGGCAGTATATCACAGCTGCAGTATATTACTGCTAGGGTACATATGTATAGCAAGCTTATTGGCTTAGTTATTTGTTTTTATGTTTACAGTCATCTTTTGTAAACTAAAATATCATATATTTACATAATAATATGAGAAAATGAACTGTAGGAGTCTCAGTCTCAAGGTCAACTTATCAATTGGTTGGATGTGTATGTGGCCACCCGCGATGGCCTGCCTGAGGCTGTTTAGATAGCGGTAATAAGTTCACTTTATCCTAATATGTTGTTTGTGATGACTTTTTGAGTATTTTTTTTAATTGTTTTTAACTATTTTATTGTTCATCTTCTGACAGGACACTTATAAGGGCTTAATGAACGAGCGCTATCCTGAAGGCACCCCGCGTCCGTCGATTGATCAAGAATTATGGGAGAGGGCGTCCATCGTGAAGAAAAATTATGTCAAAGGCCAAGGACAAAAACGGCGCCCGACCATCAGTAGCACAGGCAGCTCTGCCACCCAGTCTACACAGTTATCAGGTTATCCAGCCTATCATACTCCTGCTGACTATGTGAGAGCGATCTGTCAGGATCGTGATCTTTTTGGTATACTGGGCGGGCATCTGCAGTCTCTGAGTCATGATGAGTTGGCGGCGGCAGCGGCGGCGGCGGCGGCAGCGGCGGCAGCAGCGGCAGCAGCGGCGACAGCGGTAGTGGCGGCAGCGGCGGCGGCAGCAGGCGGCGGCAGCGGCAGCGGTAGCAGCTGCAGCATAACAGCAGAATGACGACCATGTATATATATAGTTTAGCTTTCCCTAAGTACGTCGTAGCAGTATCAACACATGTAACATATATGTTTTATTACTTTGTTAATTACAGGATCATAATTTGGATGATCCATGAAGAGCGCCTAGACTGGTTTTTTTAGATTTTTAAAGCCTTGTACTCTTTTAGATTCATTCTTTGGACAATTGTATTAGTTTATATGGATGTTTACGATATCGATTGTATTGTGTTGGATGAATATTTACAATTGTATTGTGTTGGATGAATGTTTATTCATGTGATGCTTATAAAGAAAATTGAACAATGTTGTTTTATTGTGTCACCACAAGGACAATATGTTTCTTTTTTGAATATATGGAGTGCTAGGTTGAACTTAACTTGGATAATTTTGATTCGGATGTGCCACCACATGATCAAAATAATCTAAGAGGTAAAATACAAGGAGTTGCATAGTTGATGTAATTGACAAGAGTTGTCTACCTATTTATTTATATATAGTTTGTTGTGTCACCACAAGACTATATATATTTGAAATGGGATCCTTATTCTCACTAGCAAATCTTTAATTAGATTTTGCCGAACTATTTAAGTGAAGGTAATATAGTTTGAAAAAAAATAGTTGGAGATACCAATTTAAAACAAGACCTAAATTATTTTGGTAATTAATAAAAGAATGTATGCTAAAATGTTGTTAATTACAAATTCATTTACAGAATTTTACAATGTCTAAATTACTATCACTGCATAGCATATTAGATGCTAAATTAATCGGACCGAATTAAACGGATTGGTTAAGGAATTTGAGAATAGTTCTCATAGCTGAAAAGCTATCTTATGTCCTTAATACGCCTATCCCTGCAATGGTTGCAGACAATGCCTCTGAGAAAAAGATTGCTACTTTTAGAAAGTGAAAAGATGATGCACAGTTGGCTCAATGCATCATTCTTGCATCCATGAGTAACGTGCTGCAGCGTCAGCATGAAACTATGGATGCTCCTACTATATTCCTACACATCAAGTAGTTGATGGTGAGAAAAGTAGGACTAATAGATATCAGATATCTAAGGAGCATTTATCCTCTGGCATGCTTTTCATAAGGGGCTTCAGACAATTGATAGATTAACTCAATTTGGACTTGATATAGACCCTTTGTGCGTGCTCTGCTTGCGTGACAGGGAAACCTTCAACCATTTGTTCTTTGATTGCCCCTTTTCATTTCAAATTCTGGTTGCGGTTCTTAGGCAGTGTGGTTGGAGAGGTCTTAGTCGAAGCTGGACTTCTATTACTGGCTTTATCTCTAGCAAAACCAGCATAAATTTTCACTCAAGCCTGCTCTGGTTTGGGTTTGCCTCTGTGGTCTATAGAATCTGGACTGAACGAAATGCTAGAATCTTCTCCCATATCTCTATTCCTGCTCGGTCTCTTATTCGGGATATTATTCACTTGATTAAGTGTGCACTACACTCTAATGTTAAATTTCAAAGAATTAAATTTAGAAGGTGCTATAGATCTCTTGTGCTGTAGCTGTCAGTTTGCTGCTGGATATGGAGGGGGCCTGAACAAGTGACTATGGAGTGGGGTTTGGCTAGGTCCTCATGGTCTGGGGGTGTCTGCCTAGGATGGGGCTTCGTAGAGTTGGGTTGTGCCTGCGGTTGGCTGGGTTTGTTCATAGAGTGTGCCTCGGCTAGTTCGGTCGTAGAGTGTGAGCATAGATATGGGATTTTGGCTTCTTCAGGAGGGTAGTCGAGGCTGCTCCACTTCGGGCGTCTTGAAATTTTATGCTTTGTTCTGTTACATGTAATCTTTTATAGCGTTGTTTCATAGTCTTCATCATACGGCATGTCCTATGATGTTTTGCTTTGCTGTTTGGGTTGTCTCCCATGCGGTTTGTAATCCCCCTTTTATTTATTTCAGTCTAAATTTAGCAAAAAAATGATATCTAAGGAGCTCTTCCGATCTAGAATAACCAACGACACTACAGTACAGACACATGTCCTAAACATGATCAATTTGATTGAACAATTAGGACAATGGGTTTTGCCATGGATGGAGAGTTGAACCCAGACTCGATCTTGCACTCACTCCTGGACTTCTTTCATAATTGTTGTGATTTTTTATATGAACAAGCTAGATATCAGCCTCGCTGATTTACTTAACATGTTGAAAAATATTGTGTAAGACCCCGAATTTTATGAAATAAAAGTATTCAATTTTTCTTATAATTACTATTCAGTAAATGGTTAAATTGATAAAAGTTTAAAGTTATGGGTGAAATGTGAATTTTTTTTCAAAATAAGCAAGTGGTTATAAAATAATCATTGTTGTCGGGGAATATTTGTTTGGTTGTGGAATATTCTTTCTGTCGAGGAATATTCGTACGACGGCGCAGCCATTTGTGGGCCCCATAACAGAATAACTGTCAGATGAAGAAAATGACAAATTTGAGTTTTTACAAATAACGGCGTAGTTGTTACCGTTAACATTGTTGAAATACCCCGTGGTTAAAATACAGTAATACGCGTTATTGCATAGTAGCACACTGTATTGCACAATATTTTTCAATTATTGATCCTTACGTAAGAAGGCACTACTCAATAATTGTTACAGTAATTACTGTTCAATATTTTATTTTATTAATTCAATAATTGCTGCGTTGATTTTTTTATTGTTGCTGCACAGTATTTTCTATTATCAGATCAATAATTCATATTATTTAAATAATATTATTAGATAGCATTATTGACAATGTCTAGAAAGTTCTGTCTAAGGAGAGGTTTGGTCATTTAATTGCGCACCAGTAAGGAAAAATCCTTATTGGAAAGCCCCCTCTTTCCTGGGAACGGCCTGGTTGTCATAAATGTGATTCTGTAATATTATTTGTGAATAATTAATCATTGATTCATATGATAAGGAAATATTTATTTTATGTAGATATAAATGAGAGATATATTTTTTTGGTTAAAAATGAAGGAGTTAATGTTGAGGTATTTTATCTGTATTTTTGTCGGAACGGAGGTATTGAAAATTAAATTAGGGTTTTTGAGATATTTTACGAGGGTTATAATTTTTAATCCGACCGTTGGATCGTGGTAATATTTGGATATGTTATACATATATAAGTTGAATATATGTCCAAAAATTTTGAACCGTTAAAAATGAACGTATGATTTGTTATGAATTTTACGAGATGACTGGTTCAGAAATTGTTGAATTTTTGGAGTTAATCATTTTGGTGGAAAATTCTAGAATTGGTGGGCCCCACTCTTGGTTGGTGAAAAAATATGCTGAGATTTTTATTCAAATGTGGTGGGTGGGAATAGTAGCAGGTAAAGCCATCAGGTTGCAGGTTAAGTCTGCTTCGGCGTGCTAACATTTTCCTATAAATAGAGGGCTAAGTTAGAATTGAAAATCACACCAGAATTCATAAGTTTTCTCTCTTTCTCTCTCTAGATTATTGAGTGTATTTTGTGAGTATTTAGATACTTTGTAAGTTTCTATTCATCAGTGCAAGTTTTCTTCAGCCTTATACCGATCAGAAGTACTGCTCTTTTGAGGTAAGGGATAGTAAGGGATTTTAAGGGTTGTTATGTTTTTCAGTTTCGTAATTTTTCTGACCTTCAAAAATTTGGAAAAATTTGAAATGATATTTTAATGAGTTTTCTTGATTGTGTCCAAAAATGGTGATTTTTGGATGTATAGATTAAGAGTTATGAATTTTATAAGAAAAGACTATTTTAAAAGTAACTGCTTATAACTTCTTGTGGTTAACTCCAAAATTGATGAAATTTTTATTGGGAGTACATGTATATGATAGGATTATACTCTGTGAATTTCAGAATTTTTAGATAAAAGTATAATTTTTAATAAATGTCTAAATATTCGGCTATTTTGGCCATATGAAAAATAGTAAATGACTTTTAAAAATTCTGAGAAAAATATATGTTCACTATGGGACTATATTATGCTAAATTCCAGAAAAGAAATATTTTTAGAACTGATTTGGTATTTTTCATGAAAATGGTCTAGTTATGAGTAAATGAATTAAATATGTTTTGTGAAGTAAGAAAATTAGAAAATAGGATTTTATGGCTTGAGAATCCTATATGAGGTATATGAATATTTTTGATGAGGTTTTTTGGTTATTGGTGATGAAATCTTATGAGTTTAGCATTTTAGGATGATTAAATGCATTATTTAGTAAAGTGTAAACAATTAAAATAAATTGTTTATAAGCTTAAGAAATATTATTCTTTCAATATCATTATACCGAAATATTGGTATGTATTTTATTGTAGAATTTCTACCTTTTTGTGTCGAGTTTACTATTCATGAGTTACTATTCATGAGTTACTATTCACGAGTTACTATTCATGAGTTACTATTCACGAGTTACTATTCACGACAACATTGGTTTCTTTTTCTGACCAAATTATAGTTGGTTTATGAATATTACTCTTGAGATTAAATCTATATGTTGATTATATTCATTTTATTATCATATATAACATTTTTATAACCCTAATGATGATATTTCTCTTTGACTTGAGTGTAAAGATGGGTAGATTTCTGGTATGATCATGACTATGGGTTCTCTTTGGCCAGTAGTGCAAAGTTGAATTGTTGACTGGTATGATCATGACCATTGAATTTATAAGTGAATATCTTTAGCTTAAGTGCAAAGGTGAATTGATCAACATGGTTATAATTATTATTTATATAAATTCTGAAATGATTATATATTTCTTTGAGATATTAATATATTTGGCCTGTAGTGCAAATATGAACTGTTGATGAATATATTTGGCCGTAGTGCAAATATGAACTGTTGAGGAATATCTTTGGCCTGTAGTGCAAAGATGAATTATTGATGAATATCTTTGGCCCGTAGTGCAAAGATGACATGTTGTTGAATATCTTTGGCCAGTAGTGCAAAGATGAACAGATGTTGAGATGAACATGACCAACTGGTGATACAAATGAATATCTTTGGCGTAGTGCAAAGATGAAGTTATTAGTATGATTATGAACAGAAAATGTGATTTGGTGTAACCATGATCTTTGATGTTTCAGGTAAAGATAGGTGATGAAAATTATTTTTGTCCTGGATGAGAAGAGGAATTTAGAACTACAGTTATGATTATGAGTTATTCATATGATTTTAGACCAGAATTGTTGATTGATGTTACAGGGATAAAACATTGTTGGTGGATTTTTAACATGGAGAAGATAATAGACTTTATAGTCTATTTGACTCTTCTAATGGATTGCTCGTTCCGCTGCAACTATGGTTGAAATTTTTATCATCTACCATATGTTCTAAATCTCTGATTTATTACTGATGAAGACTATTGATAATTTATCTTTAGTCATGATATTCTTTACTGAGCTAGTTGTGCTCACCCTTTTGTTTCACAATTTCTTTCAGGTAATAAGAGTGTAGCTGGGTCGAGCGGGGGTAACAAGGGAATAGAACGGTGGTCATCATTTAGTAGTTATATTTGGTGAAGAAAATAGGGTGAGGCGAACCCAACGTTGGAAGGGTGTTTCGTCACTATCATACAAGATGTCTAATGACATACAACCTCGTGTCATCATAAGACAGGGTTGTGCTCATCCACTTGCTGAGTATATCTACGAGCACTACCTATATAATCTTGGTGTTTGTTTGAAGTATAATTCACGATTAAAGACAGTGGAGATAATGATAAGTCAAGAGAAGACTCACCATTGGGAAGAATATGATAGTAATCTTCTCGTTTTTCTTTGGGGTCTATTGGGTCAACCAAGGATAATTCTGTGGCCATATGATATCTATCATAACCTAGACGCATGGCCTCCCATGTACAAAGGTTTCCTTGAGCACTTCCCAAAGATTCTAATTTCTAAAACAGTTTTTGACTATACCTTTATGTAAGGTATCTTTGTGAGCTGCTGATACATGATGGTGTTCAATGTCACATTTGGTATATATTTGTATCCAAACTCACAGCATATGTGTTGTTGTATTTTGCACGACAATTGTTGTAATAAAGTTGTAGTTGTTTTCTGTACCATGTATTTGACGACTCAGAATGGGTTGGGTGGAATGGACCTATTTTGGGGTTGTCACATGTTGAGAGTCACTTTCCAACCAAGAAAGACCAAGTCTTACTGGTAGGGGTCAAAGGATCTTCTGAAAAGAAGAACGATTCAAAGAAGGTAAATTGAAAGGCAAAAACAAAGGATAATAAGAACAAAAATGATACGGATAGCAAAGGAGTTTGCTTCCACTGCAATAAGCCTGGACACTGGAAAGAAATTGCGAGAAACATCTTGCAGAGGCTAACCAAAGAAGCTTAGTGAAGTTTCGGTTACAAATACAAATTTGTTCATAATTTAAAATAAATTTTTCTTTAAGTCAAGGTTCTACTTGGGTATTGGATACCGACTTTGGTTATCGTAAATATAAATTTATGAAGGGACCAAGCAAAGTAGAAAGCTAAACAAAGATAAGTAATCCTATGTGTGGAAAATGAAGCAAAGGTTGCCGCATTAGCCATAGAAACTTATAGTTTAGCATTGCTTACGGGCAAATCTATTAAGTCAATAAATTATTATTATATTTCGGTTCTTGTTAGAAACATTATTTCCATTTTATTGTTGGACAATGAAATCTTTGATATTATATTTAAGAATAATTATTGTTCTATTTATAATAATAATATTTTGTATAGAACTGGAATATTACTTAATGGATTTTTTGTACTTGACTTACATAAAAAAAATTATTTTGCAAATTGAACAAACTAATATAAGAAAAGGAGACGATCATTCAAAAGTTGAATGTTAGTATTTGATAAAATATAAGTGTGAATTATTTAAAAGGTTCAAAGAATTCAGAAGTGAAACAAATTGACAAAGTATTAAAATTCTTTGATTAGATCAAGGAATAAATACTTGTGCAATACGTTTTTAGATCATCTCAAATGGTTTTCTCACAATGGACGCCTCCTGATACGCAATAATTGATTGATGTATCTGAAAGAAAAAATCGTACCTTGCTGGACATGGTGCGGTCCATAATAATTTTACCGACATTCCAGTATCTTTCTGGGATAATGTCCTAGAAATGGCTGCGTAACTACGAAAAAAAGGTAACCTCAAAATCCAGCCCCAAGACTCCATAAAAGTTATGGACAAGGAGGATTCTTAATCTTAAGTATGTTAAAATAAGGGATTGTCCAACTTATGTGAAACGGTTTCAAAGGATAAGCTTGGGACAAGATTTGACAAGTACAAATTTGTGGGACATCCTAAAATAAGTTTAGGGTATATGTTCTATAATCCTACTTAGCAAAAGGTGTTTGTTGCGAAACATGCTACCTTCTAAGATAAAGATATTTATCATTGAAGGGGTTAGTGGAAGGATAATAGATCTTGAAGAGTTCAAGAACCACAAAACACTATAAGTCAAATAAGAGGAACCTGTAGATAGACCTATTGTACCACAACCGAATCGTAAATCTGGAATAGTATCGAAGATACTTGGGAGGTATGGATTCACATAGATGATGATGATGAGGTACGTATCATAGAAGATGATAATCCAATAACATACGATGAGGTAAGAGTTGTAGAAACTCAGAGAAATGGATTGAAGCAAGTTTCTCAAAAATAGAACATTCGTTTTGATGAAATAATCAAAAGAGTTTGATTTTATCAAACATAAGAATGAACCTAGTGTGTACAAAAGGGTCAGTGGGAGCGTCGTGATATTCTTAGTATTATATGTTGATATACTACGGATAAGGAATAACATACCACTGCTACAATCAGTAAAGATAAAGTTGTCTAAACATTCCTCCATGAATGATTTGGGAAGAGTGTCGTAATTAGGGATACAAATCTATATAAATAGATTCAAGAGGATGCTCGACTTAACCAAAGGAACGTATATTCAATTGATACTAAAGTCGTTTAGCATGACAAACTCCAAGAGGTATCTCATGTTGATGAGTCATGGAGTGTATCTCTCTTAATAGTCCCCATAGACTCATAAAAGAAAAATCGCCTGAGTAACTATCATGTATGCAATGAAATATACAAAACCTGATGTTGATCAATCACATTCTGGAGAAGTTCACTATGAGTCAGTGAAAAACATCTTAAAGTACTTAACCGACACTAAGGATGTGATCATATTCATGGTGGGTCTAAATTAAAACTAGAGGGCTTAATAGACTCAAGTTTTTTCAGACAAACCAAGACGACAGAAAATCCACTTTAAGGTAAAGCGTTACCTTGAACGGTGGTGCAATGAATTGAAAAGGTTCCAAACAGCAAAGAGTTGCTAGCTTAGTGATAAAGACAAAGTATATAGCTATAAATGAAGCTGCAAGTTGATTGTTTGGATGAAAAGTTCATTACAGAACTAGGAATAGTTCCTAAGCCTCATCTTGAATCTAAACATGTGTTGTGGCACTTTCATTTAATTATAGAAATCATTGAAAGATGGGAAATCACTATAGAGAAGAAGGGTATGAGTTACCATGACGATTGGCTTTAGTGCAAGTGGGAGATTGAAAGTAGTATGCACCAAGCCAATAATGTTTGATGATAAAGCATATACTTTGTAACAATCTTATTCATTTATTAATAAAAAGTATTAATTTATTAAAGACCTTTAATTATCTACATGATGCTACTTTATAATATGTGATAAACACATAGTTTTAAGTAATGCTTTTAGAATAATGATGATGATCATTCTAATGAGATCTAAATTCTTAGAAAGCTTAAAACTAAAATAGTTCCCAATCGTTGGATTACTAAATTGGGGATTAGTGAATCCGGATAGATTGGTACATACGTTGCTTGCTCATTGGATGAGGATGATTGATCTCATGATCATTTGTGTGGAGACACTAAAGCAAGTATGTAGGTGCTTAATAGAAAATAAGTTCACTGAACGTGGCTCACTAAGGAATACCTAATGGAGTTTTACTTGCCTGTCAATAGGAATTCCTGTAGTGATTGTACAAGTGATCCTTGAACTTGAGATCATCATAGTATCTTGTGTATGATGAGTTATACTTTAACTTATTCCTTAAGACCCTTAGGGTATATCAAAGGGTATGCTTGGGTATAATAAGTTGTATATGGAAATAATGTATGATCAATAAAGAATCTACCACTTCTAGTAAAAGAAGAGAAATGTCTTATGTGATTCGATAAATGACAACCCAGTAGTCATTGGCCAAGGCAGAATGAAATTAGAAATGGGTTTCTAATTTGCATTATTTGGAGTTGTGTATTTAAGAGTCGAAATATATATAATTAAATAAAATAAGACTTGACAGTAATTCCATGTCTTATATTTAATTGGGACATTGTATGGTGGAAGGATAGAATTGTACGGTAACTATTTACTCAAAGGTTCTTTTATGATTAATGTTGAAATCTATATTATCTGGAAAGCCGTTAATCGCTAGGGAGGCTTATCCCTATTGTAGAATAAATATTATTTATTTAAATAAATTAATATTTTAATTTATTTATTTAAATAAGATTAGAATTGTTCTAATTGATTTATTAACAACCGATTTAATATGGAGAACCTAAAGGGTCACACCATAAAAGGAAGAATAATTATTTAAGAAGTTAATAGCATAATCGTAATAATAAGTTAAGTATATTTAATTTTATCTATGGTGATAGAATAAATTAAATAGCTTAATATTTATTATTTAATATTTTAGAAATATTAATTATAAATTAATAAGAGGAGTCTTATTATTATTATTACTATTATTATTATTTAATTTCTAAAGGAGTTTAGGAATTAATTAATAAAGTACTCTCAAATATCCTAATAAGATTAGGATGCTAATTAATTAAAAGAGTTTAATTAACTATTCCTAATAAGATTGGGAGCCTAATTAATTAAAAGAATTTAATTAATTAAAATAAAACTCAATTCCTTAATTGTTAAGGAGGGTTGTCCACATCTATAAATAAGAGGAGTCTTATTATGGGTGAGATAGTAGTTGTTGACTTTTTGACAACATACGTAATTCCAATAGTTCGAGAGTACGCTCCTTCTCTATGAAACCCATCTTCTTGAATCTTTATTCTTTCTTGGTGGATCACCTCTAGAGGCCAAACACTTGGGTGGCTAACGTTGATCAAAGAAAGGAACCAAACTCGGTGGATTCAAGTTGAACGCGAAAAGGATTGGAGGTGAACTTGTACTTGAGGAAGCTCAAATCTTCAAGGGTATGCTTCTTGTTCTTTCTTTTTCGTTTAATTAATAATTGTGCATAAAAGGTGATCCGGGTATATGGTTTGTAAAATTTTAAAACAATGATTTTATCACGTTTCCGCTTTATTTGTGCAATTTGATTGCGTTCATGAATATTACAAACCTAACACTTTCATCTATTAGAGATAATTGGTGGTACCTATCTTATAACCATTAGTTTTCATCCAGCTGAGCATCGATCAACACTCTGAGGGATTCTATTTTCTCTTCTATGGGGAGCACTGCTTCCATTGCATAGGTTAATGAGTAGGGGATTGCCCTAGTGAAAGTGCGCATTTATATTCTGTAGGCTAATAGAGTCAGAGGCAATAAGTCGGGCCATCATTTGTGATTGATGGACATCTTTTGCATGATCTTTTTGATATTTTTATTAGCCGCTTCAACATCACCATTCATCTTTGGACGGTAGATGACGGAGTTAAGATGTTTGATGTAGAATTTATTGCATAACTCCTTTGAATTAGTTGCTCAAACTCATGTTTTTTAGTTACTTTTCATGCATTTTGTGTTCATTTTGTAGATTATATGCTTGGGAGTTGTGTGAGTGACTATTGGTATGAAAACGCAAGAAAAAGGCGACTATTGGCATAAAGAAGCAAGGGAAAGCAATTCAGACATCTTTTGGACTAAAATGCGCAAGCAAATGCAAGAAGGTAAGATTGAAGGGCTTTTGACACCAAGTTGGATGCATGTTCTTGGCTTGAAACTTGGATTTTATTGTAGATCTACTTCTTAGCTTTTCGGAACATCTTAAATCATCCCAATCGGAGTTCGAATGCGAGAGTTATGACCTTTTCATCAACAAAGATCAAAGCTAAGAGTTGTCATGCTTGCCATTTACATAACATCTACTTCAAGCCCTATTTCCACCTTGATCCAATCCGAATCTGTCAATTCTCAAAGAATGAAAGTTGTAGAGCTCGTCGATATCTTCGATTTGATAGGTGGCGGGCCTCGTAACTCTTCACGGATGAAAATTTATGACTATTTTACCAGAGGACATTGCAGCAAAAAATTTCCAGGAAGGACCCCCGTCGGGGCTGGGCTCTTTAAGCCTATTACCCCCTGCCGGGGCTGGGGTACAAGCTGTAAATCAGTAGCAAAGCCAGCCGGGGTTGGCTTTTTGTGAAGGAAACCCCCGTCGGGGCGGGGGTACAGGCCAGAACACGTTTTTAATGCGTTTTGGGTCGAATTTTGATACATTTTTGACTCCAAATTGGATTGGATTTGCTCCTAAGCTAAAAATTAGACTTGTAACCTATAAATACATGATGAGAGGCATAAAAGAGAGGAGATATATTAGATTAGAAGGAGGATTAGATTAGAGTAGAATAGGAGAAAACACTAGTTCTTATGAGATTTGGAGATTGAAGCACTTGGAAGCCATTGGAGATCCAGATCAAGAGCGAGACGGAGCATGAATTTGCCGACAACATATTCACTTCTTTTCATTAATCTTATTCTTATCTTTTAATGTGTATTCAAGTGTGGATTTTTAGTTTTAATTCAATGAAATAATTCTTTGTTTGAGATTACAATGGATCTTATTGTGTAGTTTATTTTAATATGCTTCGCTATCAATTATTATGTTCTATTGTGAGAATTGTCTATTGTGATTTTTGTTTATTGCTTAATTTCCTAGCTAACAATTACCGTGATAATCTATATAAACTCGAGAGATGAAGTTTAGATTTTGGATCTGATCATGATAGCATGTGCTTGTGATTTCTGCATAGATGGAATTCATGATTCTTGTTTAGGATAGAGATAAGCCTTTATGCCATATGTAATCTTATAGAGAACTTGTGCTTTAAATCCTTTTTAATTGTAATTCACATAGAGATATAGTGGATTAGTTAATTAGGGTGTCTTGCTTATTTTTATCATCTGTGGATTTAAGTGAGTATGTGTATTATGCATCGAGTGATGATTTTATTTGCTTTAGTGTTCTTGATTAACAATTCAAGATAGAAAATAATTGATGAGAAATGTGTTAACTTAAATGAAGCAATAAGTGAAGTTGTGATCTTAAATCTCCTTAATCTGATTTTTAATTAGTGCTAATTAGAATTAGTGTAATTAAATAATTTAATTTATATAATTTGAAATTCATTCGTTTAAATAAGATTGAGTTGGTTACGGGTTAGTACTTGGTGATTTTTATTAAATAACTCCTCGTGAGAACGATACTCTACTTTCACTGTATTACTTGTTGACCACACTTGCGTGTTGTGCGTAATTAGATTTTATTGAACAAGTTTTTGGCGCTGTTGCCGGGGAATTAATTTAAAAATTATTTACCAATTCAATTAAATTAGTCTTAATTTAAACATTTTTATTTTTATTTTTAATTCTCTTCCTATATTTCTCTCTTTTCAGGTACCATGGATGACTTTGCATATCATTGGGTCATACACGAACATGACTCAACCAAGGGAAACATGGATTGATGAACTTAATACATTTTCTGTAGAGTCAGTACAAATTGAGGCAAATTCAAAGACGTTCGAGGTTATTACAGCCCAACGGAGTCGAAGGATGGCAAACATGACTCAACCAAGGGAAATAGGGATCGATGGACTTAAAGCATTTTTCGCAATATCAGCACAGATTGAAGAACATTCAAGGGCGTTGGACGTTATTGCAGCCCAAAGGAGTCGAATGATGGCAGTTACGTGTGACTATTGTGCTGGCAACCATCAAAGTCATCAATGCACCGTCAGTTTTGAACTGGTACAATATAGTGGTGATTACCTCAACAACTATGTTGATCCTAACTATCACCAAGATTGGGGGTGTCACCCAGATTTTTCAGGGAGCTAAATTTATGATGACCAATATTACGCTCCAAATCCATCATACACACCGAAATTTTTATGTCCACCTCCATTGCCACAAGAAGAAAAGCCAAATCCGAGGGATGTAATATTGAAGGGCATAGCAAACCTAGAGGAGATGAGGATTAGCCAAGAGCTGTCAACCCAAAATTTTAAATAATCGGATGGAACAACTCGTCACTACCTCAACCAATGTTCCTCAATACATGGCTTCCGAGACTAAAACAGAAAATTCAAGGCTGGGGGTATTATTATCCAAGTTCATAGCAAATGAGGAGAATATGAGTAATCAAGCGAGGTCAATTCAAAATCTTGTGGATCAGATAGAGCAAATGACCAAAGCAACCTTCCTCCAAACACTTGGCTTGATGACATGGATGACGAAACTGACTGAGAACCCGAACCAAATTTGCAACTAGATGAGCCACAAGATATCGGAAGTGTGGAGACAATTGGGGATAATGAAATAGAGGTCGACGAAGATCTAAATGGGTCTCCGCCAAAGATCAAAGAGTCAGTCAGATTTACAAAATCATGCCCACTGGTAGTCATGTCGTCGGCGAAGCTCTTGATGACATAAGAGCGAGTACAACTTTGAATCCATGGTGGGACGAGAAAGAGAAGATAGACGAAGAGCCTATTGTGTGTGACAAGCTTCCATGCCCCAAAGTGTTCACATATACAATGGAAAAAACACCTAGCTATGGGACGTTCTTGATTGAGATCATAATAAATCAGAACATGCTAGGTGACTTTGATTCATTGGCCATCGCCTGTTGGAACCTCCAAAAGGACCATTTGTTACTGATGGATGGAGGGTTCCTCAATTTCTGAAGAGTATTTGGATAGCGTTGACCAGACAAAGTCTGGCTGAAGGACTATAAATCAAGCGCTTATTGGGAGGCAACCTAAATTTAATTTTTATTTTTACTTTTTTTTAGGTTTCATATTAGTTGATATATTTTTTTTCATTTTTTTAGGATTTAATAAGCTTGCTTCTCAGGCTTTAGATCTGACTTTTGATACACAAGATGAGTGAGATGCTCCCCCTTCTCTGTAAAAATCCGTGGGTCTTTCCTTACCCATAATCTTTTATTCTGTCGTCCTTCCAATCTTACCGTTACCTCTTTCTCAAACCTTTTCTTTCCCTCTTTAGTTTCCCGCTTCCTCTACCTACTTTCTCCATCCTCACCTATTTTTTCTGTTTACTCCTTCTGCTATTTCCTCTTCCTTCCGGCTGTTCTCTCTCTTCAGCTCCGACCAACCATCCTTTTCTTCCCTATCATGGTCGACCACTCGCATCTCTCAGCTAGGAACTCTGAGTCTAGCATTTCTCATGATCTTTTTGCCGATTATGGGATTTCAAACCTATATTCTCCTAAGATGGCTGAATCGGAGCTTGCTCCCCTTCGCCCTCCTTCTGACCTAGCTTTGGATTCGGATGGCTCGTCTGCCAATAGTGATTGGGGCGACCGTATGGGCCTAGGGCATGGGTCTGGCATGAAGGAAATTCTCGCTGCAGCCCAACATTTCTCTTCTCATGATAGAATCATTGCTGCTGACGAAAGGCGTAAGAATCAAAAATTGCTGGAATTTCTTGTAGCCCATGGTTTCTCCGTTAAAGAGTTAAATGACGTTTCAAACTCAGGTGCCATGCATAGGGTTGTTGATGATAACAACTTATTTGTCCAAAGTTCGCTGAAAGCTAACATGTCCACTAATGTGGATGATGCCCTCATTGTGCCTGTGCCTAGCTCCAATTCGATTGCTGAGAAGCCCAACGTTTTGGATTGTCCTCTTTTACAACCAGTTAAGGTTGGTTCTTCCCTCCCAGTCAAACCTCTGTCTTCTAAAAAGCCCTCTTGGAGTGAGGTTGTTGCGAACGATGCTCCGAGGATTGAGGCTACGCTAATGTCTCGGCAGATGATGGGCATGGATGCTGTTGTCATTTGGTTCTGCTACTGTTATATGCTGGAGATGTCTGCTGAGCTGTGTTGTGCTGCTGAGCTGCACATAGTCTTATCAGTTGTTAGCTGAGTGTGATGCTGCTATATGGCCGTGTCTACAGTGCTGGGTGTTGGAGATGATTGCAGCAGAGCTGCTGCTAAATTTTGGTTTGGGTGATGCCTTGCTGTGCTTGGATGCCTGTTCTGAACTGCTGCAGTCAGTGGTTGAGTAGCTATAGTCATTATGGATTTAATGTTGCTTGTCAGCTGTCCTTCAGTTTTGGTCAGATTTATTGTGGTTGGGTTTAGATAAAATGGTCTTGGGACAGCTTTGTTAGGTCTGCTATGCTAGGACTGTGGTCTGCTATTTGGCCATGGGCTCAATGTCTAACAGTTTTGGTTGGGGGTCTGCTATGTTGTAGCTGCTGGAAATTGTTAGTGATGGCAGTTGGCTGTGACTGCTGTCTTAGTGCTGCCACACTGTGCTGCTATTTCTGATGCTGCGCACTGCTACACTGGGCAGCTTCACTTGGTTGTGTGTGGTGATTTTACCAAGTGAAGCTGATGGTTTTCTCCATGTGTTGATCTTTGGGCACGGCTGGGGTAACCTGGATGGGTTCACTCCTGCTGCTGGGGTAATCTGCTGTGTTTTCTGTGTCGTACCTCCTTCTCGGTTCCGGTTTGTGTGCTATGCCGGTTGGGCTGTATGGCAGTTTGGCTGGTGTGGTCTTCGGTTGGGCTGTTATGTACATCTCTGCATGTTCTCCTTGCTGATTTGGTTCTCTCTGTCCAATGGTGCTGGATAAATTTTAGTTGATGCTTTCCAAGCTATTTATTAGTTGTTCAGTTTACTTTGTTCTTTGTTGTGGCTTTGTTCCTTGTTGGATCTTTGGTTGCTAGTGACAGCTTTGGTTTACTCCAGCCATGGCATGTCCTATGATGGCTAGGGTATACTACTTGGGTTTTGAGCCTGGAACTTTATACTTATTCTTTCTTTTATTTCAGTCTAAATTTAGCAAAAAAAAAAAGTAACCATACATACATGCTTCGAACTTCAAACCACCAACAGATTACACAACTGACTGCAGTATGGCCCAGCTGCGCCATGTCTAGGCTTAGGGACGGCGCAGCTGCGCTGTCCCCTGGCCAGACCAGGGCTGAGCTTTGTACTTCCTATTTCTGTCCAACTCTAACACAACATTCACACATAATATATATTATTATTTCAAAGGTCCTTTCGTGTCTCTCAAGTTAATTTTGGTCCCTTCTTTCATAATATGGTTCTAATTTGAACATGTCAACAAGTTAAGGTCATTCAAAGTCATGAAATCACAAAGTCTAACATGCTTGATTCTTAAATATATAAGGTAGTCATATAACTCATATTAGACATGCTTGTGAGTATTCATATCACATATGTGTAATTAGCATCGTTTAGCACTTCGATACATGCTTTACACTCATGTTTGATTAAATTGTCATTATGTTCAACACATATGAATCATGTTTGGAGATATAATAAACATAACATGACATCTTAAATCTTTAACATTTAAGCACTCATATATAATGCAACTTAAGTTTGAAAACATGTTCAAGGTTGCCTTTAAAATTATTTGAACATTAATGATGCAATCCAACACATGCAAGACAACTTTAAAACTTTTATCATAAGTAACTAAGCTTTTCTTTTTAAAATAATTTCTAACACCAGCCTTATCAAGTTGATCATGAATATAACAACTATGAATCATATATAATGCTTATTTAGTTTCTAAATCAGTCATGTATGTGAACTACTAAGTTCAGAATTCGTAGAACATGTATTACTTCAAAGTTTATTTCCAAAACTTTAAGCTTTCATTACAAATCTCTTACTAAATCTTGTTGATCACTTCATACTACACAAGAAATCTTTATATCTCATGCTATTCCACTTTTTAGATATATATATTTAGGTCATAACACCAATTCCACATCACACAACATAAACAAAACCATCAACTAATTCTGTGGTATGGCGCAGCTGCGCCATGCCAGAATCAGAAGCAGTAACAGACTCTGTTTTGTAGAGCCTTACTCAACTTGATTTTCAACGATTCAAACATGTTCCAAACCATTATTAAAGAGTTCATACATGTTAGTAAATTTCTTATACACATTATAACATGTTAATTCATATCAATTGACATAGAAATTCAAATAATTTGAAGAACTTCATAGTACCCATTTCAAGATAACTAGGGTTTATACCTTCTCAAACTCGAATTAGACTCCTTACACTCTGAATATGCTTCTATAGTAGCTCAACAACTTATAAATCTCTAATTAGACTATCAAGCAACTTCTATCAACACCAAAAACTAAATTTAAGCTTGTATTTATAGAAGCATGGATTAGACATTGGCATTACACTAAGGTTGGATTCATGGTGTAATGGAACAGTACATTAGTTAATCAAGAGTTGATCAACCACCCTTATCAACCATCTTCTTAGCAAATGATCACCTATTCCACAACCTTTTGGAAAATACGTGTTTTAGCTTTAAGTCACTATTCATGTACTTTGTGACACTCAATTTGGGATAAGAGAGAAAATCTCAGCAATCTTGTTATCTAGTCTTGGTTTGGTTTCTTTAATTCCCATAATGTAATATTAAGGTACAATTGCTACCATATTAAGAATTTAAAGATAAATTTTATATTCACATCATATAATCTATGTACAATAAATACACTCCATAAAATAACGCAGATAGGTATTATTGTTCGAGTAGTTCCATAATTATTTCTACTACTCACATAACCACATTATAATCTTATTTAATATTATTTTTTATTTAAACACTTAATTTTTTTCTCAGTTTCTAGAATACACAGATATTTAATCATTTATGTATTAAAATTACATATGATTTCACTGTACTACTTGGTACCTTATATCATTAGTCCCAATTAAACGCCACACTTCATGTATTCTTAGGCCATAGGTAAATATATTACTACTACCCACATTTTTCATATTACACATAGTAACCTAAAATACTATTTAATGATAATGTCCGCATTAATATTTTAATTGGGCTAAATATCACTCAGTTCTTTCAACCCACTATCACATTTTAATATCACAACAATAAATTAATATTAATCATTTATTTTCTTTTCAATAATTATTATGCACTCCACTAATTAATAGAATATAATATTCCATAATATCACTTAATTAACCAATAATTAATCTGGGTTAATTAATAAAACCTTATTCAAATGCATTTATGGACAACTTGATCATCGTTTAAGATTTTATTATCCTTATGAGTCCTTAATACCCATTTCTTAAATCTTAAATTCCAAAAACTGATCCTACAGACCGACGCAGCTGTGCTGGTCATAGGCTTGGAAATGACGCAGTTGCACCATACTAAATTCAGAGGCAGACATGTTTTGCATCAGCAGAAATGAAACCTACGCTTCTAAATACTTTACGCATCCTCCTTAAGTGTTAACTCGTCTAACATCAATTTCCTCTTTGATTTCACATCATCGGTTACTATTTTCCTTAACAATTTAAGGATCACACTTCGAGTTTTAAAACTCTATTTTTCCTTAATAGTTTAACTAACTATGAAATCTCTTTTACGGGTTTCGTACCACAAAACTCAAATATAAAGCACCCACTATAATCACATATTCACTATTTACTTAAGTGATTCTTAAACCCCTTTAATTTATATTATTCCATAATATAACTTCCACTTTAATATAAATTAACCAATATTTCTACTCTCGTCAACAACATACATATATACATATATACCTAGCAAACATCGAGTCTTTAATGGTATTCAATATAGTACACTGAGTGGTTTCCTATAAATAACCAACAAATTAGTTTTCGTCTCGTCTACATTGTTTTCACAGTGAGCTAGATCAGTTACTAATTCGTATATACCTTCGCTCTCTGAAGGAATCGTTTAGCCCAGCTCCTATACATCTACCATTAAAGGTACGATTTTACTGTCTTAGACTTGATACTTACTCGTACATATACTAAAGAAATTGGTGATTATCAAAGATATTTACTGTCACCAACTCACTATGATAAAATAATTTTACATAAATTATTTAATATCGATAGATAAATTTCTACCCATCTTCTTTACTAATTCATCTCTACAATGTATAACAAATAGTGATATATATTTTTTAAACATAACATCACTTATTACATAGCTCATATTACCCTATGTAACACAATACTACATACCTCGTATCACATAAATATTCTAGTTCGAACCCATCTCATGCTTTAAGAATTTTATTCACTAAATTGTTATTTTAATATTTTCTAAAAATTCAGGTTCTTACAATTGCTGCAGTGTTGAAAGAAAATCCACTATACCTTCTCCAACGGGTGATGAAACCTACCATCAGGTCAAAGGGGAAAGTTTCCATGGAGAAGATTGAAGAATTCCTTCGTACTATAGGACACAATGAAGTCAAGGTAGTTTTAAGCTTGAAAGAAACTCCACAACAAATTTTCATATTGGGCTTGGTATTCTCCTCAAAGGATCACATGAAAGTCTTGCTGAGAGTTTTAGAAGAAGCCCACTTACCAAAATCAGTGGATGTTGAAAAGTTCCATCACCTGGTTGATCACATTTTTAATAGCAATGTGATATCATTCACTGATGATGACATACCTCCCGAGGGACGGGTCATTACAAACTGTTGCACATAGCGGTTATGTCCTCTGGATATGTGGTAGCATGAGTACTGAAAGATGGAGGATCACCCTTGAATGTTTGCCCTTATGCCACCTTCGAGAAGATAAATATCAATCTCAACAGGATCTGAAGTAGTCATACGGTTATTGGCAAGGATTAGTGGAAAGAAGAGGATTTCATTAGATTATATTAGAGTAGATTATGACAAAACCCTAGTTCTTATTAGTTTTGGAGATTGAAGCAACTTGGAGACCATTGAAGATCAAGAGTAGGAGCTTGAGGAAGATGGAGATTTACTGAAATCAAATTTATTCTTCACTCTTATTCTTATCTTTTAATGTGTATTCAAGTGTAGTTTCTTAGTTTTAATTCTATGACCTAATTCTTTATTTGAGATTACAATGGATCTTATTGTGTAGTTTATTTTAATATCCTTCGCTATTAATTATTATGTTCTATTGTAAGGATTGTCTATTGTGATTGGGACTTAATTGTTTAATTGATTGGCCATCAATTACCGTGATAATCTATATGAAATCGAGAGATGAAGTATATATTTAGATCTGATCATGATGGCATGTGTTTGTGATTTCTGCACAGATAGAATTAATGATTCGTGTTTAGGATAGAGATAAGCGTTTACGCCATATGTAATCTTATAGAGAACTTGTGCTTTAAATCCTTTTTAATTGTAATTCGCATAGAGATATATTAGATTAGTTAATTAGGGTGTCTTACTTAATTCTATCATCTGTGGATTTAAGTGAGTATGGGTATTATGCATCGAGAGGTGGTTTAATATGCTTTACTCTTCTTGATTGATGAGAATAATTGATGAGAAGTGTAAACTTAAATGAAGCAATAAGTGAAGCTGTGATTTTAAATCTCCGTAATCTTAATTTAACTAGTGAAATTTAATAGTAGTTTAATTATATAATTTGAAATTCATTCGTTTAAATAAGATTGAGTTGGTTATGGGTTAGTACTCGGTGATTTTTATTAAATAATTCCTTGTGGGAATGATACTTTACTTTGATTTTATTACTTGTTGACCACATATACTTGCGTGTTGTGCGTAATTAGATTTTACGCAACAAGTTTTTGGCGCCGTTGCCGTGGAATTAGTTTAATATTTTTTTGTCAATATTAGCTTCAATCAAATTAGTCTTAATTTAAATATTTTTTTATCTTCCAATTTTTCTCTCGTTTCAGGTACCATGGTTGGATGCAATACAAATATGACTCCACCAAGGGACACAAGAATTGATGGATTCAATGCATTTTTGCATTATCAGCACAGCTTGAGACAATTTCGAGGAGGTTGGATGTTGTTGCAGCCCAACGTATTCGGACGAAAGCGCTAGTTTGTAAATATTGTGCTGGTAATCATTCGAGTTATCAACGCACCGTCAGTTTTGAGCCGGGACAACATGGTAGTGAATACCTCAACCAGTATGCATATGCTAATTATCACCAAGTTTGGGGGTATCACCCGGATTCTTCATGGAGCTACAATTATGAAAACCAATATTACGCTCCAAATTCAACATACACACCAGAATTCTCATGTCAACCTCCATTGCCACAAGAAGAAAAGTCAAATTTGGAGGAATTCCTGTCGAAGCTCATAGCAAACCAAGAGGAGAGGATGATGAGTCAAGAAATATCGAGCCATAATTTTCAGAACCAGATGAAACAACTCATCACTACTTCAACCCATGGTCCTCAATGCATGGATTCCAAAATTGAGACAGAAAATTCAAGGTTGGAGGAATTGTTGTCCAAGTTCGTACCATCAAATGAGGATAGGAGGATTAATCAAGAGATATCAATTCAAAATCTACAGAACCAGATAGATCAAATGTTCAAAGCCTTGAACAACTGTCCTCAATATAATTGGTGTTATGACATGGATTCCGAGATTGATGAAGTACCTAAACCAAATCTACAACTGGATGAGACACAAAATATTGAAAAAGAGGAGACAAGTGGGGATAATAAAAACAATATCGGTGAAGAACTAACTATGAGTACCAATGAGGATGAGCCGACGTTATTAGTGCCCCAAGTTCCTTCTCCGCCAAAAATCAAGGGTCCAGTTAGATTTGCAAAATCATGCCCGCTTGGAAGTCATGACGTCGGCAAGGCTCTTTATGACATCAGAGCTAGTTAAAATGTGAAGCCATGGTGCGATGAGCTGGAGAAGATACAAGAAGAGACTGTCGTGTTTGACAAGCTTCAATGCCCCAATGCGATCACAGGCACAATGGAGAAAACACCTAGATTTTGGACGTTCTTGAATGGGATCTTATCTATACAAAGTATGCTAGCTGACTTTAATTCGATAGTCATCACAAATGGGAACCTGCCAAAAGTTACATTATTTTTGATGGATGGAGGGTTCCTCAATTATCGAAGAGGAATTGGATAGTGCTGACCAGACAAAGTCAGGCTGAAAGATTGTAAATCAAGCGCTAATTGGGAGGCAACCCAGGAATTTTTATATGTATATGCTTTACTATTTTATTTAGTAGATAGGAATTAAATTGCTTATTAAGTTCTCTTATAAATCCAAAGTGTTATTCTAATTCATGTTGTCTCTCTTCATTACAGGTATTGGTGGCTCAATAAATAAGCAAAAGATTTTGGAATGTGAAGCCACCAACCTGAGCCCATGCCATAGTATCCTCCTTTAGATCCCGATGTGGAGGAGTTTTTAGTCTTTGTTCCACAACCACCACCACCACAAGCTCAACAAATTAGGGAAGTCCTTAACTCTTCAATTCTTTTTATTTAAACAATGAGGACATTGTTCACTTTGAGTTTGGGGGTGAATCATTTTGTATTACATAATTATTTAGTTTACATACATTGCATTGATTAGTATGTTTAGTTTTGCATATTGTAGGCATGTTTCATATATATGTATATATATATATATATATATATATATATATATATATATATATATATATATATTTTGTATTGAGTGTTTGCATATAGAATGTTTGCATGAATCCAGGTAATGGATTTGTGTGGTTTTAGCTCGGCCTATAATAAGAGTGGTTTTGTTTGTTAACTTGTGTTGATAATTGATGATGAGTTCTAATTTTAGACATGATGATAATCTGAGACTGTCTGAAACTCATGTAACCGGTTAGCACTTAAAGTTTAACTATTTAATCCACTTGGTTCAAGGGTTTCATAATTTTGTTTATGGGGGAAAATCTTGGTTAAAATTTAAGTAAATTAGTGAACTGGCAGTAAAGGTTGGAATAACGTAAAAGCTTAAGTTTGGGGGAATCTATGAGGTAAATATATGCAAAATGAAAAAGAAAAAGAAAAAAAAGAAATGATGAAAAGAAAAAAAATAGAAAATCCAGAAAAATAAAAAAAAGAATAAACACCGTGGCATGCTTATCTAGTTTTGTGGCCTTTGTTACTTGAGTAAGTAAGCCCAAGGGGATTGTCTTTACACCTAGCGCCCTAAGCTCTTAATGCTCTGGGATTCGTTGGTCGAAAGCTCGTTAAGGTAACATTGAAAAGCCTAAGGGAATAAGACATTGCATAGCCATGAGAAAAATAAAAAAATGAATAAAACACGAGAAAGAGCAAAAATGCCCTCGTGATTGAATAAAAGTTGAAATAAATCATGTATTTACCTTTAGACTTGGTAATTGCTTAGTTTTAACCAGAGTTGTCATGTTCACAAAATTAATTGAATTGGAACTGAAATTTTCCTTCTAAAAAGTTTGTTATGTGATTTTCTTGAACCGTGGTTGGTTAGAATGGTTAAAAAGCACACACGCACAACATGGGTGATGGCAGGTTTGGATTGACTAACTGGTTAGAGTTATGGACTTTGAATTAATTGGATATATTATTTGAGTATCATTGATATCTTTGAGGCCTGATGTTATATATCATACTGATTTATTACTGGGTTTGTAGGTATATTAGGAAGTAGATCATGCATATGCATTCATGTAGTTGAGTTAGATTATTTATTTTTAGTTCTTTTGTGTTTTTGCTTAAGGGCAAGCAACAGTTTAATTTTGGGGGTATTTGATAAGTAGATTTTATACCTATTTATCTGGTATTTATTACTTGAATTAGTTGCTTAAACTCATGTTTCTTAGTTACTTTTCATGCATTTTGTGTTCATTTTGTAGATTATATGTTTGGGAGCTGTGTGAGCGACTATTGGTATTAAAGCGCAAGGAAAAGCAATCCGGACATCGTTTGGGCTTTTATGTTTATTTCATGTTCTTGGCTTGGAACTTGAATTATATTGTAGAGCTTCTTCTTAGCTTTCCGAAACATCTTGAATAATTCCAATCGGAGTTCAGATGCAAGAGTTATGACATTTGTACCAACAGATGTTGAACTTCACTGTTTATGGGTGGCCATTTGCATATCAATCACTTTTAGCCCGATTTCAACCTTCATCTGTCCAATATTTCTCAAATCTCAAAGAACAAAAGTTTTAAAGCTCGTCGCGATCTTCGATTTGATAGGTGCCAGGCCTCGTAACTCCTCCCGGATCAAAAGTTATGGCCATTTTACCAGAGGACACTGCAACAGAAAAAAGGAAGCCCGCCAGGACGGGCATTTTGCATACAAAACCCCCGCCAGGGCTGGGGTACAAGCCCAAAAATAGTAGGTATGCCAGCCGGGGCGGGCCTATCAGCACTAAAACCCCAGCCGTGGCAAGGGTACGCGCAGAAAGAGCAGTTTTTGTTCGAATTTGAGTTCAAGAAGGATTGTTTTGAGCCGATTGATTTAAGGACTTCCAGGAGGACTTAAAGACATATAAAAGGAGGAGATTGGCAAGGATTAGTGGAAAGAAAAGGATTCCATTAGATTATATTAGAGTAGATTATGACAAAACCCTAGTTCTTATTAGTTTTGGAGATTGAAGCACCTTGGAGACCATTGAAGATCAAGAGCATGAGCTTGAGGAAGATGGACATTTGTTGACAACAGATTTATTCTCCACTCTAATCTTATAAGTCTTATCTTTTAATGTGTATTCAAGTGTGGATTCTTAGTTTTAATTCAATGAACTAATTCTTTGTTTGAAATTACAATAGATCTTATTGTGTAGTTTATTTTAATATGCTTCGCTATCAATTATTATGTTCGTAATGATTGTCTATTATGATTGGGACTTAATTGTTTAATTAATTGGTCATCAATTACCATGATAATCTATATGAAATCGAGAGATGAAGTATAGATTTAGATCTGATCATGATAGCATGTGTTTGTGATTTCTGCACAGATAGAATTCATGATTCGTGTTTAGGATAGAGATATGCCTTTACGCCATATGTAATCTTATAGAGACCTTGTACTTTAAATCCTTTTTAATTGTAATTCGCATAGAGATATTATAGATTAGTTAATTAGGGTGTCTTGCTTAATTCTATCATCTGTGGATTTAAGTGAGTATGGGTATTATGCATAGAGAGGTGGTTTTATCTGCTTTACTCTTCTTGATTAACAATTCAGGATAAAGAATAATTGATGAGAAGTGTTAACTTAAATGAAGCAATAAGTGAAGTTGTGATTTTAAATCTCCGTAATCTTAATTTAACTAGTGGAATTTAATAGTAGTTTAATTATATAATTTGAAATTCATTCGTTTAAATAAGATTGAGTTGGTTATGGGTTAGTACTTAGTGATTTTTATTAAATAATTCCTCGTGGGAACGATACTTTACTTTCACTTTATTACTTGTTGACCACGTATACTTGCGTGTTGTGCGTAATTAAATTTTACCCAACAGTACACATTCATTCAAATGTAAATGCAACATCCACACACAAGAAAATAAACGTTTTTGAAAAGCTTTGAATAGTGGCTTAAGCCCTCTTACTGGATGTCCCCAGCAGAATCGCCACCTGTCGACATCGGGATTTTTAAATGTCCCTTTTCTGTTCTTGTCTTTTGGTGTTCTCATGTTAGGTGAGATTTATTTGAAAAAACAAGTTGTGAAAAGGTCCGACATGTATATGTCGACGATTGGACTGTAAGAGTTGCCAGTTGGTATTTTTAAATGGTTGCACCAACTTAATCGAGAAATGGTTTGTACATAGACCTAGTGATGTGGCACTGTATAACTAGTCTGTGAAACCGAGATTCGTTAGGGTCTGGGGGCTTGATTATGAGGAGGGAAGGTGTTAGGCACCCCCCGACTTCCGTGGTAACACAGTGACCGCCACTTTTCAATTTAAACTTTTATCTGAATGTGTGTGTGTGTAGGTCTATCTGCAGTTGTTTGGAAGTAGTGTTATGCCTCGTTTGCACGTTCAATCTTACCGAGATATGGCAATGATGTTTTGTAAAATAGGTTTTTCAAACCCTTGTGCTCAATAGTAATTGAGGTCTTTGATACTTCCATTTTATTATGTGTTCGGCTTAATTAGTTTTATTATTTTCGATATGCGAAGCATCTTCAAAAAAATAAGATACATAGAAGTGTCGAACTCCTTGTGGGCATGAGAGCCATCTAAGGAAATTCAGACACCGTGAATAATTTATAAGCTGGCTGCAGCTGAAAATGTCCATCACGGGAACCGAATCTAGATTCAGGAACTGAATTTGTGATCCCATGATTCCTAGGCTTACATGATGATACAGTATGTACAAAAGCTATAAACAGGTTTATATATATATATATATATATATATATATATATATATATATATATATCCTTGTTGGAATTCGCACAAAGCATGGAACCAAATCTCTATTATGAAAAACTCGTCAAAACTAAAGATAGTCGCGTCTTGTATCGACCAGAGTAGTTTATATCAACTCAAACACTTAGAATTTCAAAAAAAAATAAAGTCAGCAACTGCAGTCGATGACGTGCGCGGCTGCACGCGATCCCTTTATAAAGCAAGCGCGCGTGTATGCCAAATATGTTCCTTCCGGTTGATGGCACGGGCGCGCGTGTTCCAGCCTATGCAGTTGTGCGGTCGCGCGGCTCTTGAAATCTGCAATCTTGTGTTCTGCTATTCCTGCTTCCTTGTTATGCTGCTACTGATTCTTTGACATGCTACTCTTGCTTCCTTGTCCATCAATGCCCAGTTTCTTTTGTCCACTCGACCCTCTTGTCGTGCCTTCACTGATCTCATGCCACCTATCAACGCCGAGCTAAGCCATTTTCCCGCACTTTCACACCATAGGAGTTTTCAGTATATGCAATGCAAAATAACACAAAATGCAACTATAAACACACTAAAATGTACTTGAGATGGGCATAGTTCTCGTGAATTGATAATAAGTAGGTATAAAACCCACTTATCAAATACCCCAAAACTTGAACTATTGCATGCCCTCAAGCAATGAATACTACATAAAAACTGAAAATGTAACTACAATGCTATGCAACTATATCATAATGCAAACGAGTCTCACATTCTTCCAGCTATAACAGAGTTTCAGTCCAACATGCCTCAGTGAATTATTCGGATTCAAGAATGACACTTCAAACTCAGCCATAGACATAATATCACACCCTCAAGTAATCCATACATGCTATAAAGATGCTTTGTGTGTATGTGTTGTGTTCACCAAAACTTGATTAAAGCAAGAATACACATGCTAAACTGCTCAAAACAGAAAATTACAGTCCAAATCAAGATTCATGTATACTTTATGCAACAAAGATTGTTCCAACATATCAAAACACACTAAGGTTCAACAATGGGCTAAAATGCTTTATTTCTACTCACGAGAGCGATTTGCACTATTTTCCGCGGTGTTTATTGCTATTATTTCTTTTATTATTTTCTTTTCTCTTCTTTTTTTTTCACATGACTGTGCAATGCCTCATTCCATTAGGCTAACAATGCTACCCCTTAGCGAGCTTTCAACCAACGACTCCCAGACCATAAAAGACCTTAGGGCGCTAGGTGTTAAGACACCCCTATGGGCGTACTTACTCAAGTAACAAAGGCCCCGAAATAAGACTAGCCACATTATTGCTTTCTTTTTTTTCTTTTTTTTCTTTTTTTTTATATATAGCATACCCATGTGTCCCCAAAACTTGATTATCAATGTTTTTCATAGTCTAAATCCATATTCCACATAATTCTTTTTAAAACCACATTTCCTATTAAGCAATGCAAAACATAATTCTTATGCTTACAAGCAATTGTGAACACGGCAGTGCAAACCGAAAGCATCTAAACAGCAACCATGGATTACATCATGTAAAACATTATATCTAACTCATGTTATCCAAAATACTCAACAATCCTTCACAATTCACTTTCATCATAGGCTAAACATAACTTCCATAAAGCTAGAACTGTGAGACATGGAACTGAACATAAACATGCAATTATTATCTAACACATAAACATGCAAATTTTAAACTAATCATGCATACACTATATGCAACTACCCTACTACCCAATACTCCCAAACTTAAAATATTCATTGTCTCAATGAATGAAGGTATAGGGTTAGAGAAACTCTCCTATTACTCAGCTGCACCACCCTCGTCGGGTGGTGAATCTAATGGTAAATATGGCATGGCAGTCCCAAACTGTGGCCACTCAAGCATAGTTCCCTGTTGCGCAAACGCCTCCGTTAACGACCTCGTCAGACCCGTAGCAATCGCTGCAAAATTGTCGTACATAGCGTCGACCTTACGCTCCAACCTTCGGAGCTGTTGATCCCCAGTAACAGCAGTTGCTTAGGTTGACGTGCCTACTTCATTTGACTTGGAGTGCTGCGATGAAGGTGTAGATGATGAAGGATGCAAAATAAAACCCTTTCCTCTTAGATGTGGTGTACCTCCAGCCCAATCCTCGAATCTTGCGATTGTAGCATGCGTAATGTCTTGGCTCGGGAACTGCAACTGCTCATCCGTCCACCTAATTCCTGCCTTGGCACACAAATGCGCCACTATTGAAGCATGTGGAATACTCCCTGTAGTTCTTCCCCGCATATATCTCATCAAATTCTGATTCATCAAGTGACCCACATCGCTATATTTTCCAACAATGACTCCCCATAATATAATTGCTCACTCCACTGTAATTTCATGCTGGTGAGAAGATGGCATAAGTTTGGCACACACAAAGAGATTCCAGGCTTTTGCATAACGATTGAGAGTGGAAGTCGGAAATGTCTTGGGGTGATTTGTGCCAGAAGTGCATGTCCAATGGGTCCCTGGAATACACAGATCAGTGATAACAACGTCTAAATCTGTTTCCAAATGCCTCCACCCAATTTGTTCGTCCAGCTAGAGGGTCAGGCAAATGGAACACTTGACGAATAGCTCTCGGTCTGTAATCCATTTCAGTCCCACGAACAAAAGAAAACCCATTCATTCTTTCTCGCGCATAACATAGAACTCCCGCACAACAGCCATAGGTAAAGCAACTGGCGTAGCACACACACCAAGCCAACACCTTTCTCGAATCATTTGCACTAACTGTCCCATAATTCGGTAGTATTCTATTTGAGCATCCAAGTTGAGAAACTTTGACAAATCAACATTATCCCCACTTTGACTGCTTATAGATGATGATTCAGGGGTGCGAGATCGAGCACGCTTCGGACCCATTTAAGACTGAATGAAGAGAGGATGACTTGCCTGGTAAAATCGTGAGTGATAACTGATGACTGAATAAACCCCAAACTGATTTCGCACAACCACTTTGAAACCCTAGTTTTTATCAGTGTAGCTATCGATCGTGGGTATGAGATCTGATGCGACAATCAGTAGTGGAGAAGAGACGTTATGGCTTCAATTTATAACTGAGTAGACATGAGGAGACGTGCATGTAATGGAGAGCAAGGGAATAGGACTTCAACTGATAGAAGACAAGTGGGAGAACACGTCTTTAAAACTAAAAAAAAATCAACTTCCAGTGTCATGAGCGACCACACGAATTTTCAACGGAGATATGGCGCGGGCGTGCGAGTGTAATTTTTACTCTTGCGCAGACATGTCGGGCGGGCGCGCGGTTTTGTACTGCTAACATAGCGCGGCCACGCGACCCTGAATCCTGCAATTCCAATTTGCATCTTCCAATATAGCACACAATGATTACTTCATTTCAATGCACCTGCATAAACACCAATTAATTATGTCAATGCTTAAACTTGAATATGTAATAATGATCATCTCATTATCATATTCTCTATACTAATCTCAAACACAGTCCAATGCAAATTCAGCTACACACTTACTTATGCAAAACACATTAATCTATCATAATTAAAAATGAAGATGAACTAACAAAAACAATCTAAACTGAATAAATAAATAAAAAAGATAGAGATAGAAACAATGGGTTACCTCCCATCAAGAGCTAAGTTATAGTCAATTAGCTTGACTGTCTCTGAATTTCATGTCGAGGAAAGAATTCAGGTGACTTTTTGTCTGTCCACCTCACCACCAAAGTAATGCTTCAACCGCTGTCCATTCATTTTAAACTGCTTGTCCGGGAACTTATCAAACACCTCTATTGCACCATGTGGGAGAACAGTCTTCACTGTAAATGGCCCTGACCATCTTGATTTTAGCTTCCCGGAAAAAAGTTTAAGTCTAGAGCTGAAAAGCAAAACTCTTTTTCCCGGCTCAAATGTCCTCTCTATGATCTTGCGATCATGCCATTTCTTCACCTTTTCCTTGTACAACTTAGAATTTTCATACGCTTGTAATCGGAATTCATCCAACTCATTGAGTTGGAGTAGGCATTTCTCTCCTGCAGCTTCCAAATCAAAATTCAGCTTCCGAATCGCCCAATATGCTTTATGCTCTAGCTCCATAGGAAGGTGACATGCTTTGCCATACACTAGCTGAAAAGGTGACATGCCCAATGGAGTCTTGTATGCGACTAGTCCTATATGCCCACACAACATCATCAAGCTTTAAAGACCAATCCTTCCTAGTGGGATTCACAATTTTTTCCAGAATTCTTTTAACTTCTCGATTTGACACTTCTGCTTGGCCATTCGTTTGTGGGTGATAAGCTGTTGCAATGCGATGGTTCACCCCATACTTGGCCAACAAAGCTATAAACTGCCTGTTGCAGAAATGACTGCCTTCATCACTAATGATGGCCCTAGGAGTCCCAAACCTCGTGAAGATACTTCTTTGTAAAAACCTGAGGACTACTTTGGCATTATTGGTTGGAAGAGCTGCCACTTCTACCCATTTCGACACATAATCCACTGCAAGCAAGATGTAAGTATTTCCACATGAAGAAACGAAAGGATACATGAAATATATCCCCCACACATCGAAAATTTCCACTTCGAGGATTGTATTCAATGGCATTTCATTTCTTTTTGAAATGTTCCCGACTCTCTGACATCTATCACATCTCTGGACGAAACTGTACGCATCCTTGAAAATTGTCGGCCAATAGAATCCTGCTTGTAGTACTCTAGCCGTTGTTCGCTCTCCACCATAGTGACCCCCATACAAAGAAGTGTGACAATCCTGCAAAATCCCCTCGGTCTTGCTATATGGGATACACCTTCTTATCATTTGATCAGCACACTATTTAAACAAATATGGCTCATCCCATGCAAAAAAAAATTCTTTTGATGACCCACCAAGTTAGAAGGTACCATCTTACTCACCAAATAGTTCGCGTAGTTTGCAAACCATGGCACTTCCCCTTTCACCACAAACAACTGCTCATCTGGAAAGGATTCATTAATTACAACTTTGTCGTTTGCCTCCCTTTTCGGATTCTCCAGTCGAGATAAGTGGTTCGCCACTTGGTTTTCAGTGCCCTTTCTATCCTTGATCTCCAAATCGAAATCCTGCAACAATAATATCCATCTTATCAAACGGGGTTTTGCATCTTTCTTTGCCACTAAGTGTCGGATTGCTGCCTGATCCGTGTACACTATCACCTTCGTACTAATTAGATATGCTCGAAATTTATCAAAAGCATACACAACTGGCAATAACTCTTTCTCTGTGGTGGTGTAGTTCAACTGCGCATCTGTAAGGGTCTTGCTGGCATAATAGATCACATGAAAAATCTTTTCCTTTCTCTGACCCAAAACAGCCCCTACAACATAATTACTAGCATCACACATCAACTCAAATGGCAAATCCCAATTTGGTACAGTAATAACTGGTGCTGAAGTTAATTTCCCCTTCAAGTGCTCAAATGCCGACACGCAGGCCTCGTCAAATTTAAACTGTGCATCCTTCTCCAATAAACTGCATAGTGGTTTGTTATCTTGGAGAAGTCTTTTATGAATCTACGATAGAAGCCTACATGTCCCAGAAAACTACGAACACCTTTTACTGAAGTAGGTGGCGGTAAATTCTCAATAGTCGAGTTTAGCCATGTCCACCTCAAGTCCCTTCTTCGAAACCTTGTGTACCAAAATTATTCCTTCTTGTACCATAAAATGGCACTTTTCCCAATTCAGTACTAAATTTGTTTCAACACACCTTCTCAAACCATCACCAAATTCTCAAGGCATAAATCAAAAGAATCCCAAATACCGAGAAATTGTCCATGAATACCTCCAGATTCTATTCCACCATATTCGAAAAAATAGCCATCATGCATCTCTGAAAGGTGGCTGGAGCATTGCATAACTCGAAAGACATCCTTCTGAAAGCAAAAGTGCCGTATGGACATGTGAAGGTTGTCATTTCCTGGACCTCTAGAGCTATCAAAATTTGGTTGTAGCCTGAATATCAGTCCAGAAGGCAATAATACTCATGACCCACTAGTCTATCCAACATCTGATCGATAAATGGCAGTGGGAAGTGATCTTTCCTTGTGGCTTTGTTAAGCCTACGATAGTCCATGCAGACTCTCCACCCCGTCACTGTTCGTGTTGGAATCAACTCATTATTTTCATTGGAGACCACGGTCATACCACCCTTCTACGGTACACATTGCACTGGGCTCACCCATGTACTATCTGAATAGGATAGATTATGCCTGCATCCAGCCATTTCAATACTATTTTCTTGACCACTTCTATCATTATCGGATTAAGTCTTCTTTGTTGCTCCACCAACGGCTTAGTATCATCTTTCAGCAAAATCTTATGCATGCAAAACGAAGGGCTGATCCCTTTTATATCTGCTATAGTCCATCCAATAGCCGACTTGAACTCTCTAAGGACTCGTAGCAGTTTTTCTTCCTGAAAAGATGTTAGTGTAGAAGAAATAATCACAGGTAGCTTTAAATCTTTATTTAAAAATGCATACCGTAAATGATCTGGAAGTGGTTTCAATTCAAGTTCTGGAGTTGTCTCAAGTTCTGGAGGTGTCTCAATTTTACTGATGTCTCTCCAGCTTTTTTCAATGGTTCAACAGGTGTTTTGAATTTTCTGAATTGTGGAGTAGTGTCAAGAAATTGCACAAGTTCTTCAAATTCCTCATCCTATAGTTCTGAATTTTCAGCAATAACACTTCTCAACGGTTCATGACTCATCAAACTCTCTACTTCATCATTTAAGACCTGATCCACCAAATCAACCCGAAAGCATTCCTCTTCATCTGTCAGAAACTTCATCGTCGTGAATATGTTAAAGGTAACCTCCTGATCATGAACACGCATAGTGAGTTCCCCTTTCTGCACGTCTATCAAGGTTCTTCTTGTGGCTAAGAATGGTCTCCCCAGTATGATTGGTATATTCTTATCTTCTTCATAATCTAAAACGATGAAATCAGCCGAAAAGATGAATTTATCCACTTTTACCAGTACATCTTCAACAATTCCCCATGGATAAGTGATGGATCTGTCAGCTAGCTGCAAAGAAATATTTGTCGGCCTTGGAGCCCAATCCCAACTGATTGAATACTGACAAGTGCATCAAATTTATACTTGCCCCAAGATCACACAGACATTTACTAAAGCTCATCTTTCCAATCGTACATGGAATTGTGAAACTGCCCGGATCCTTCAGCTTTGGAGGTAGTTTACGTTGAAGCACTTCACTACATTCCTCTGTCAAGGCCACTGTCTCAAATTCTTCTAATCTCCTCTTCCTTGACAATATACCCTTCATGAACTTTGCATAACTTGGCATCTGTTCCAATGCCTCAGTGAAAGGTATGTTAATCTGCAGTTTTTTAAAGACCTCCAAGAACTTGCTGAATTACTTATCTTCCCTCTGCTTATTCAATCTTTGTGGATACGGAACCAGAGGGTGAACTAGTGGTATTTGATTCACGAGCTTCTCAACTGAACCTGCTTTATCCTTCTCTTCTTGCTGTAACTCAGAATCATCCTTACTTGCTTTCTTCTCAGACAACGTTTCTGCTTCACGCGGCCGCGCGTCCTCCCCTTGTAAACATGGCGCGGGCGCGCCTGGTTGATTTCATGCACACTACTTCCCAGACCTAAGTGTGATTGCCTGACATTGTTCCTTCCCTTCTCTTCTTAGATTTGTCTCTGTGGTACTTGGCAATGAACCCTAGGGCCTGTTGTTAGGCATACTCGCCATTTGACCCATTTAAGTTTCCAGATTCTTTATAGCCACTACTTGGCTTTTAATCATCACTTCTTTGTTTCCCATGTACTTCATCATCATTTCCTCCATTTCTGATTTCTTTTCTTACTGAGGTGCAGCTGGATTGTGATGTTGTTGTTGAGAATTTCCCTGTGGAAAAGGTGGTCTTGGTGTAAACTGAGACTGAGCTAGCTATGACTGAAATTGGTGATTCGGCTAAAACTGATTTTATTGATTTCCCTGATTATTCGACCAACTGAAGTTTGGATGGTTGCAGTTGTTGGGGTTGTATGTGTTCTAAAATTGTCCCTGATCCTTCCTATAATTGCTCACATACTGTACAGACTCCGAACTGATAGCACATTGATCCGTTGAATGTGACCCCGCACAAATCTCACACACAAAGGAAACTGTTTTCGCCTTGGTCTTTGTAAACGAATCAATTTTCTTCGCCATGGATGCCATCTGTGCTAACAATTGTGTGATAGCATCCACTTCTAACAAACCTACAACTTTGGGTTGTGGCATCCTAGCTGTAGGATTTTGAAAATCATTTGCTGCCATTATTTCGATAAGGTTATAGGCCTCTACATAACTTTTTACCCATAAAGCTCCTCCTGCAGCTGCATCTACAATCGGTCTTGATTGCCATCCCAATCCGGCATGCCATGGTGTGGACACTTCCTTAGCATCTCTTTGTATCTCTCCCAGGCTTCACATAAAGATTCACCCTGTTGTTGCTCAAACTGGGAAATTGTTGTCTTCATCTTCGCAGTCTTAGCCATTGGGAAAAACTTGGCTAAGAAGTTCTGTGCTAGGTTCTCCCATGTAGTAATTGATCCCGAAGGTAAAGAGTGAAGCTAACTTCTTGCTTTATCCCTCAATGAAAACGAAAACAGTCTAAGTCTGATAGCATCCTCTGTCACCCCATTGCATCTGAAAGTATCACATATTTCGATGAAACTCAACAGGTGTTCATTAGGATCATCTGTAGCAGCACCCCCAAACTGTACCGAATTCTGCACCATTTGAATCGTGCCCGACTTTATCTCAAAGGTATTAGCTGCTATCGCTAGTCTAACTATACTTGACTGCAGTCCATTAATATTCGGCATAAAGTAGTCTCTTAAAGCCCTATGCTCCTCCCTTTGCTCGTCTCTTTGTTCCGCGGCTGCCATATTAGATGTTGTAGTCTCTAGCTCTTCTTGTATATTTCTACGTGCTCTTGATCTCCACCCCCTACCGTTGATGTTATCCTGTAAAGGTGTTAACTCAGGATTGGAGGATCGAGTGCGCATATACTATATACGAGTACCTGAAATAAGAAACAAAAATAGAAATGAGACAAGATTAGAATTGTCTAAGTCATACAATTTAGCTTAAAATTGATAGTAATAATATTAAAATTAAACGCCTGTTCCAGGTAACAGCGCCAAAAACTTGTTACCTCCTTTTTAGTTCCAATAAAAGGACTCTAACTCATGCAAGCATACATGGGTCAACAAGTAATACAGAGTAAGTAGAGTATCGATCCACGGAGAAAGGTTTCTAAATTAAACTATTATGCTATATCACTATTTTTATATGCTTAAACGAACGCTATGATTTTGAATGAATATAAACTAAGTAACAAATAAAAGAAGAATAATAAAATGATAAATCAAATATGGAAATAATGGGATCCTAACTTCATTTAATAGTTCATCTAAATATCACCATCATAAAAGATTATTCACGTACCACAGGAAATTAGCCAAGAGCACGAATGTAGACATAACCCTTTTTCAATAAATTATGACCTACTTACATAATATCCACCTACAATAGAAATCATGTAATCATCAATAAAACCAAAATCACTATATTTCTATGTGAAATTGCTGCCATATTGAATTTAAGCACAAGCCCTTATATAACTCACAAGGTGAAACAGTATAAGTCTATCTGATTCACGAAGTATAAAGCTAAGCAACTCAGCCCCATACACGCATGCTATCATGACTACAACCATACTCGCATGTGATTTTTCAATTCCATACAAGCACATAAAACAAATGGTGATCAAGCATTCATGCAATCAAATCAACAATAATAGAAATTTATGATGATAAACAATCCAGCAATCAAGCCATCAATTAGACTACATATTAAAATTCATTAGAACCCCATAATGGAGTTTAGTTCATGTCTAAACCAAAAGTCATTATGGGATTAGAGTAACAAATGGAAAATGATTAAACAATTGAAAGAGAAGATAGAATTGATCAAACCCAATTGTAGATTATAATCCAAACGTGATGTTCAAATCCTCAATACTCTCCAGCAACATAACAGTAGTTCGTAGTCGATGATTGAATTCCAAAGAAGAGATATAAAATATTACGTATATGCTTGGATCCTCGTTGGAATTCGCTCAAAGCGTAGAACCCTAGATCTCTATTATGAAATATTCGTCAAAACTAAAGATAGTCGCATCTGGTATCAACCAGAGTAGTTTATATCAACTCAAACACTTAAAATTTCAAAAATAAAATAAAGTCAGCAACTGCAGTCGATGACGCGCAGCCGCGCACGATCCCTTTATAAAGCAGGCGCGGGCGCGCTTGTGTGCCAAATATGTTCCTTCCGGTTGATGACACGGGCGCGCGTGTTCCAGCCTATGCAGCTGCGCGACTCTTAAAATCTGCAATTTGGTGTTCTGCTATTGCTGCTTCCTTGTCATGCTCCTACTGATTCTTTGACATGCTACTCTTGCTTCCTTGTCCATCAATGCTCAGTTTCTTTTGTCCACATGACCCTCTTGTCATGCCTTCACTAATCTCATGCCACCTATCAACGTCGAGCTAAGCCATTTTCTTGCACTTTCACACCATAGGAGTTTTCAGTATATGCAATGCAAAATAACACAAAATGCAATATTAGCAGTTGTTTTTGTCATTTCATGCTAACACTTTGTATGAATGAACATTTTCATATATTAAGTGAAATCATTTTGTTTCAAGACACTTAAATTTAGATGTGCTTATTCTTCACAAGGACTGTAACTTTGATGTAAAGTTGGACTCATACTTGATGGAGATTGAACAAGAGGACTATGAGATACCTTAGGAGATCAAAGAATGGGTCGAAGATAAACCCAAGCCAAATCTTGATCAAAACATCTCTTTTAACCTTGGAACCTTAAAAAACCCCAAACGAATCCAGATTGGTACGGACCTTACTCCAAACCAAAGGAATGACATGGTTACTCTATTGACCTAATTCTAGGATGTGTTTGCATGGTCTCATGAATACATGGTCGGTTTGTTCACTAACATCGTCAATCATCACCTCCCTATCAAAGAGGGATTTAAGCCAGTAAGGCAGAAACTCAGACGATTAAAACCTGAGTGGTGTTTAAAAGTTAAAGAATAAATTGTGAAATAATTTAAAGCCAACATCATCATGGTGTCAACATACCCTGAGTGGCTATCCAGCATAGTCCCCGTGCCTAAACCTGGAGGAAAGGTGCGAGTTTGCGTGGATTACAAGGATCTGAATAAAGCTTAT
Organism: Panax notoginseng; assembly: GCA_016801055.1. Classification (NCBI taxonomy): domain Eukaryota; kingdom Viridiplantae; phylum Streptophyta; class Magnoliopsida; order Apiales; family Araliaceae; genus Panax; species Panax notoginseng. The sequence continues at coordinate 139,921,182 of CM029017.1, forward strand.
CTCAAGGATAGCTTTCCCGTACCATTCATCCACATACTCATTGACAATACAGCTCAGTATGACATGTACTCCTTTGCTGATTATTTTGCGGGGTACCATCAAATCATGGTTACTGAAGAGGATCGTGAGAAAACTATATTCATCACTCTTTGGGGAACCTTTTGCGCGGTTGTCATTCTGCCTCATCAATGCCAGAGCTACCTATCAGTGAGCCATGATGGCTCTTTTCTATGATCTAATGCATAGAGATATAGAAGTCTATGTGGATGACATCATTGTCAAGTCCCAAAGGGAAGAAGACCACCTAGATCATCTCAAAAATCTCTTCAACAAGTTGCGTAAGTACAACTTGAAGCAGAACCCGGCCAAGTGCACCTTTGGTGTTAAATGAGGCAAATTGCTAAGATTCCTAGTGAGCCACAAAGGGATTGAGATGGATCCTACAAAAATCTAGGCCATCACGAAAATGCCCATACCCTAGACAGAAAGGGAAATACGGGGATTTTTGGGAAGAATCAACTTCATCAGCCGACTTATCTCCCAACTCACAACAACCTATGAGCCTATCTTCAAGTTGTTAAGGAAGAAATCCTCTATGAAATTGAATGATGAGTGTCAGAAAGCCTTCCTTGCAATCATAGAGCAGCTAATCAAAGCTCCTATTTTGGTACCTCCCAGGAATGGTGTTCCCTTGTTTATGTACCTGTCAATCAATGACAACGCCATGGGCTGCATTCTGGGACAAAAAGATGATAGAGGCCAAGAAAGGGCTATCTATTACCTCAATAAAAGATTCAGCAGCAGTGAACATAAGTACACTTTGATTGAGAAAACTTGTTATGCTTTAGAATGGGCTTCCATGAGATTACACCATTATCTCCATGGTCACACAACCCATCTCATATCCCGCGTGGATCCCCTCAAGTACGTGCTCAGCAAACCCATGTTGAATTGTTGACTGTCCAAATGGCAGTTGATCCTACAGCAATTTGACATCATTTACGTGACATAAAAGTCTACCAAAGGTTGAAGAATTGCAGATCAACTGGCCTTCGCACCTGCAGGGGATTTCAAATCCTTGGAAACCTACTTCCCCGATGAAGGGGTACTGACAGTTCAGCAACACCATCAAGATGATACACACCAATCATGAAAGATGTATTTTGATGGAGCTGAAGCTTCTGGAGCTAGAGCAGTTCTAGTATCCATTTCGGAGGAACAATATCCCGTTGCCATCAAATTACAGTTTGCCAACAACAAAAACACAACTGAGTTTGAAGGTTGTATCATTGGGTTGAAACTAGCCCAATCCATGGGCATCAGACGGTTAACTGTCTTTGAAGATTCCGAACTAGTAATCAGAAAAACCACTGGGATCTATCACACCAAAGAACTACATTTGTTGCCTTACCATCGGCAGGTTATATAGATGACTTCGGAGTTTGAAGAAATATCCTTCCTCCATATTCCTCGGAATAGGAATGACTTTGCAGATGCACTAGCAATTTTGGCCTCCTTAATCAACATACTTGACAAGGAAGACATGTCAAGTATCACAATTACCCTGTAAAAGGCTCCAAGGTATGAGAACTACATTGGAGAAGTATCAGATGAACTGCCTCCCATCCAATACCCTTGGTACCAGGATATCACTTGTGAGATGGATCTACACCCGCTTAGGCGAGTTAAGTTGAAAGAAAACGGATTCATCGAATGGTTATGAAATTCTACCTGAGCGGAGACGTACTCTACAAAAGAGATGCTGAACTAGGTTTGCAAAGATGCCTAGACAAAGATCAAGCTCATAGGCTCATGGATGAAATCCATGGTGGAGTATGCGGCCCACACATGAGCGGCCCTCTGTGACAACTCGAGAATTTAGAAAATTATTAAAAATTAAAATTGATTGATTTACGGTTCAATAGTAAGACCTAGACTGGATATAGTGTAAGGATTTAAAGATTTTTGTGAAGGATTTTGGTGGATTTCAAAATTTTTGGTGAAGACTTATAGGGTTAAGTGTATAAGTGTATACAAATCTATATATACTAATTATATATATATACAGAATTGTGGTTTAGGATCAAGGATTGATCAGGATAAGTGTAACTTTAGTAAACCCTAACGTTATGTTAATAACATAATGTTTAGTTAGAAAACCCTAACGATTTGTTAGAAACCCTAATGATTTGTCCAAAAACCCTAAATTCTGTTTTGGGAATCTGAAACCCTAATTTGGAATATTAAAACCCTAATTTGGGAGATCAAATGTTAAGTATAAAAGCTTAAGTGTTAAAAGATGTGGGATATATATGAAGTGTCCAAAATACCCTTCAAATTATAGGGGAAAAGACCAAATTGTCCTTAGTAAGTGCGAAATGACTAAAATACCTTTTTACTTAAAACTTAAGTAAAAGATTTTGCCAAATCTTTGGTGACTCATCAATCTTGGATATGCCATGTGCCTTATATCTCACAAATATTAGATTTCATTGCCACCTATACCAACTTGGTTCATTGAATCAAAAATCAAAAGATAAAAGTAAGAAAATTACTTACTTTACTTGCTAAGTTATCCAAGCCATCCTCTCTCTCCAATTTCGAAAATATAGAGTGAGAGTGAGTGATTAGTTTAGATAATATCATATCTTAACTCTCCATGATCGGCAACAAAGGATCAGATTCAAGATCAAAGCTTTAAAGAGGTATAAACCCTAATCTTTAAAAATCATGTGATTTATGTTATATGTTATGATTTGTTGTTTAGAAGTGTGTATAAGGATGTTAGTGAGTGATCTAAGATGATACATCAAGGATCCATAACATCTATATGCAAGAAAATTAAGTTTTTAGAACTGATCAAGAACCCTAAAAAATGGCCTGACAGCCATATGTCGGGCCCATAGATCTTTACATGTTAGATGTTATGTGTATTTGATGTTATAGACTTGTTCTATGCCATGAGGAGAGTATATTGGAAGTGGAATCAACTTCATACCATGTCTAGATCTCCAGTTATAAGTGGTCAAACCTAGTTGACCAACCACGAAAACTGAGTTTCTGGGCAACCCAAAAACCCAGAATGGTCTGACAATATTTTTGCAGGGCCTTGATCTTGCTGATGTTAAGTAGTTAGGCTACGTTGTTGTTTTGATATTGTAGTCTGGCATATGGACTACACAATCAAGCCTCTAGAATATTTAGATCATACATAGAATCAAAGTTATAGAGGGTTAAAGTAGGGTTGACCAACTGCCTTATGAAGAAAACTGGAAAACCCAGATTTCTCAAGAACAACTTTCTGACATAGTTTGACCGGCCAAGATCTCTTAAATGTTATGTTGTTATACTGATCTAGTGTTATATTATTGTACCTTGAAATAAGGACTACTAGATTGAACCTTTAAATCACACAAACTAAGTCCAGGAATCAAAGATTCAAGGCTTGGAAAGTAGACCCATGAACTGTTCTTCATTTCTGGGTAACCCAGAAATGAAGAACAGCCTCTGACAAGATCTTTGAGGACTTGGATCTCACTGATGTGTTGTTGTATAGCTATGAAACCAGTTTGTGTGTGTAGTATTACATAATTACTACATGCCTAACACTTTAGCAGCCCAGAAAACTTCAAGATCAAAGATCTATGATTGGTCAAAGCAGGCATCTAGTTAACTGCCTATGAATGTTTAAGAACACTCAAGAACACCTATAGCGATAGTTTTGTTACTATAGGGACCTTTAGCGACAGTTTGAATTTATTTTCATTATTTTGATTAAATAATTAGAGAAAAATAGTTTTTAATTATGAAAAATTCATAATAAATTCCTAAAAATTATTTTAAAGCCTAAAAATGGGTTTTTGATAATTTTGAATATATTTCATTAATATTTTAATATTTTTAAATATTAATGATATTTAATTTATTTAATTATAATATTAAATAAATTACTTAAAAATAATTTTAATACTTAAAAAATCATTTGAAATTATATTATGGTATAAGAAAATATTTTAAGTTATTTCTAATGACTTTTTGTAAGACCCCAACTTTCATAAATAAAAATTAATTTTTTTCGAAATATATTTTTGAATATTATGATGTGAATTTGATATAATGTTGTGGATAGTATTTATAAAATATTCGATTGGTCGGAGAATATTCGTTTTAACAGAAAATATTCGTACGACGGCACAATCATTGGTGGATCCCACAACGAAATTACTATTGGAGTTAAACGAAAACGACAGAAATATGTCTTTATAAAAATAACGGCGAAAGTTTTACCGTTAACTGTTGAAATACCCGGTGATAAAAGTACAGTAATAAAGGTGGTTGCATAGTAGCACACGGTATTGATTATTGATGCTTACGTGAGAAGTCACTCAGTTATACTCAATTATTGTTATAGTAATTACTGCATAGTATCTCACGTTATTTGATTCAATTATTGTCAATATTTTATAGTATTAAATCAATAATTGAGATGACAAGTTATTCATATTATTATATGCATAATTAACATTGTCTAGAAAGTTCTGTCGAGGAAAGGGGTTTGGTCACATAATTGCGCGCCAATAGAGAGAAATCCTTATCGGAAAGCCCCTTATTTTCTGAGAACAATCTGGTTGTTAATATTGCGAGTTATAATAATGATGAATAAATATTGTTAAAAATATTGAGGAGATTTTTATGAGGTATTTGATGTAAATTTTGCTTATTTTATGGACCCCCCCACTTACCAATTTTTCAAAATAATCGGTAGAAAGTTATTCTGTATATATATATAATGTGGTGGGGCCCACATGTTATGACTTTTGGGAGGGGTGTGGGATTTTGGTCACGGGAATTGAAAGATAAAAGGATTGCAGAGAATGTAGGGAATGCATATATATAAATGTATATTTTATAAGTTTTGTTTTTTACGAAAAATAGAATATATTATATTTTATTATGCATAATGTTTGCATAGTAAAATCAATTTTTTTTAGAAAATCAGCTGAACGCCCGTGATGGTTTTACTGTTCACCCGTGATTTTCTAAATTCAAATAGTATCCTTCCATTCTCCTATAAATAGGATGCTTAGTTTAGACTTGAAAATCACACCAGAATCAGAGAATTCTTCTTCTATAATATTGAGCGTATTTCTTTCGAGTTTTTTTTTTGCTAACTGTTTCTTTCGAGTTTTAGGAAGCTTTGAGTGCAGAAAACAGTAAAAATTTTCTTCAAGAATATCCCCACTATACCAGTTGGAATACTCTTCTTTTTAAGGTAAGGGATATTATTTTTGTTCAATACTTGTAAGAAATAATATTTTCTTCCATACTCTATAGTATGTAAGTAATATTATTTCGGTTCAGATTTTGAATTCTACACTCATTTTATTAAATTATGGCTTTTATACTCCATAAAATTAGTAGAATATCCTTGAAATTTGCGCTTCATCCAGTATTTTTTACATGGAAATATTATTCTGAACATTCTTGATAAGTTTTAACTTTTTTATACCGGAGTACTATTCATTGGGTACTATTCATGAAGTACTATTTACGGGGTACTATTCATTTGAGTACTATTCACCCAGGGTACTGTTCATGATAAAAATTAATTTCTTTTCGGTTCAAATCATTTTTGATAAAATATTATTCTTGAATTTTACTACACAAAGAAGTATCATGTTGACAATTTGGACGCTTTTGAATTCTGAATAAATTAAATTATAAATCTTTAAAAATTTATAATTTGCTTTCATTTAATTGAATTCTTATATCATTGTCATCATCCTCATGCTTATATTGTTATGAAAGTCATCTTTGGCCCGTAGTGCATAGATGGACTGTTGATCGGTATGATTATGACCAGGGATCATTCGGTATAATCATGACTTGTAATGTTAAAAATGATGTGGTAAATGTCCTCATTGGCCCGTAGTGCATTGATGGACAGTTGTTGGCATGATCATGACCATTGATGATAACACGATTATCCTTGGCCCGTAGTGCATGGATAATTTGTGGATGTGATACTAATGAATATCCTTGGCCCGTAGTGCAGGGATGATTCGATGATGTGGATTATTTATTAAGCTGAGTTTCAGCGATAAAATTAATGATAAACTTTTTAAATCATAGAAGATAGTAAATATCATGCTCTACATGACTCTTCTAATGGATTACTTTTTCCGCTGCAGTTAAACTTGATGTTTGTTATATTTTATCAGTTTAACACTGTTGAAGGCTAACGATAATTTATTCTGCATTATCTTAGTCATAATATTTCTTATTAGACTAGTTGAGCTCACCCAAAAGCTTTCATTATTTTTTTCAGGAAATGAGAGCGTAACCGGGACTAGTCGGGGAATGGAGTGACGGTCCAAAATGGTTGTTTTAGTAGTCCTCACTATTTAGTGTGATAATAAATGTAACGAGGATTGAATTTGAGTTTGGATATTGTTTATGAGACAATATTCGTGTAAAAACTCAGCTATATTTTGTCGTATTTTACACGACAGTTGTTTTAATAAAGTTTGTATTTGAATTATGAACCATGTATTTGGCGACTCAGAATGGGTGATGTATACCTATTTTTGGGGCGTCACACTTTTAATATTTTGTGATGAATTTCATTAATTAATTGATATTAATGATAATTAATTTATTTAATAAATGTATTAAATAAATTGTGGAAAATTAGTTTTAATGGTTTAAAAATCATATAAAAATGATTTAAAGGTTATAAAAATATTTTAAGTTATAAAATATAACTTTTAATATTTTATCAAGAAAAACATTAATATTTTAATATTAATGGCAGTTATTTATTAATGGTTTTAAATCATTTAAATGTGATATTAAGGTATTAAAAATACTCTGACATATTATAAATTATTTATAATATTATGTTGTGTATTTCATTAATATCTGATATTAAATAAATATTAATGATAAAAAAATATTGTTGTATTTAAATCATGTAAATATGATATTAATGATTGAGAAAGCATGATAAATGATAATAATTACTTGAAAATTATTATGAGTCTTTGAAAAATATTTTGACTAAATAAGAAATTATCTAAGATAATAGTAAAGCATTTAAGCAGAGTCTTATTGATATTAGGCTCGAGAATTGTCTGACTAGGCCGCCGGGATGTTGAAATGGTACCGAACTCAACTCAGACTGAAATAGTTTGACTTGATACTAGGTCTTATGTGCGTTATTGACTGTTAAGATTATATGGTAATGTGTTTAGGTTATTTTGTAACTGTATTTAATAGTAAAATATTGTGATGATATTTTTCTAATATTGGAGATCAATATATTTAATATTAGGTCTTCAGATGAAGCTATATAGACTGTGTAGCTGTAGTCGGTGATTCAGGCAAGTTCTCTATAACTCAACCCTGAGTTATGATTATTCAAGTATGCTTGTGGTTAATCATTGTTGATTATACCATGTCTATGAATTGTTGAATCGCACTCTATGCATACTGCATGTGTTCATCAGGTATGTAAGGCTAATCACCTTCATTTCCATTTGGTCCAGTTGAATTATTCATATTCATTGATCGTTCAGCTATGAAAATTTGTTCATGCTAGTTCACAATTATTATATTATTGAATGTAGCCAGCTTTTTTGTTCAATTCTTTCAATCATGATATATCCTTTATTGAACTTAAACTTGCTGGGCAAACTTGTTGCTCACATTTGTCTTTAATGTTGTCTCGGACGATCAAGCTTCATTGATTGAGAAAGGCTTCTCTGATCTTGAAATTCTGACCACCTTGAAGTCCATGAAGAAAAACAAAAGCCCAGGTCCTGATGGTTTCAATGCAAACTTCTTCCTTCTTGCTTGGGACATTGTTGGTAGAGATTTCACTCGGGCCTTTAAATCCTTTTTCACCTAGGGATGCCTTCTTAGGGGTACAAATTCCACTGCCATTGCTCTCGTTCCAAAGGTGCCGAATCCTACTTCTATGAGTGATTATCGGCCTATCTCTTATTGTAATACTACCTACAAATGCATCTCCAAAATCATTGCGGATAGGCTCAAAGGTATTCTTCCTTCTTTAATTTCTTCAAGTCAGTCTGCTTTCATTCCTGGCAGGAGGATTGGGGACAATATTCTGATGGCTCAAGAGCTATTTAGGAACTATCATAGGGCTTATGGTCAACGTGCGCAATGAAAATTGATCTTCGGAAAGCGTTTGACTCGGTCTCCTGGGAATTCTTGCTCTATGCTCTTAGGCTCTTCAAATTTCCCCCCAAGTTTATTTTCTGGATAAAGGCCTGTATTACTTCTCCCCTCTTTTCTGTTCGGGTTAATGGTACCCTGTGTGGCTATTTAAAGGGGCAAAGGGCCTTCATCAAGGGGATCCCCTCTCTCCCTATCTTTTTGTTATTGCTATGGAAGTGCTTTCTATTATCTTGTCTAAGGAAACAAGGGCTCCTATTTTTAAGCACCATTGGAAAACAAAGTCTCTCTCGCTCACTCATCTCTGTTTTGCGGATGATTTGCTTATCTTCTGTCATGGTGACGTCGATTCAATTATGGTTATTAAACATTGTTTAGACTGCTTTTCTTCCTTCTCGGGTCTGCACATTAATGGCTCGAAGAGTATGTGTTTTCTCTCCAACGTTCCTCCTCCCTCTGCAGAGGATATTATTAATTGGCTTGGTTTCTAAGAGGGACAGTTCCCGACAAAATTCCTTGGGGTGCCCTTGATCACCTCAAAGCTTAGTATTGCTGATTGTTACCCTCTTTTAGAAAAGATCAAAACCAGAATTACATCGTGGACAAACAAGTTTCTCTCTTATGCTGAAAGATTGCAGCAGATTAAATCAGTTATCTTTGCTATCCAATCTTTTTGGTCTTCCCACTTCATCCTTCCAGCGGCTGTGCTTAAAGAAATCAAGATTACTATGAGTAGATTCTTATGGAAGGGCACCTCCATGATGAAGTTTGGTGCAAAAGTTGCCTGGAGCAAAATAGCTCTCCCATACTCAGAAGGGTGTTTAGCTATCAAGAATTTGAAGGACTGGAATTCGGCCTTGATTTTATCTCAGCTGTGGAGGGTAATTTACCCAACATCAAAATCCCTCTGGGCCTCTTGGGTTAGAGAAAACTGATATGTAGGTTTTATACCTACTTATCCGGTATCTATTACTTGAATTATTTGCTTAATCTCATGTTTCTTAGTTACTTTTCATACGTTTTATGTTATTTTGTAGGCGATGACACGGCATTGGCATGAAAAGCAAGGGAAAGAATTCGTACATCTTTTGGACTAAACTACGCAAGAAAATGTTATTAGGGAATATTGAAGGACTTTGAACATCAAGTTGGATACATGTTCTTGGCTTGAAAATTGGAATTTACGGTAGCTCTACTTCTTATCTTTCCAGAACATCTTGAATTGTCCCAATCGGAGTTCGGATGGGAGAGGTATGGCCAAAATATCAACAAAGATCAAAGCTAAGAGTTGTCATGCTTGCCATTTACATAACATCTACTTCAAGCTCGATTTCCGCCTTGATCCGATCTGAATCTGTCAATCCTCAAAGCACTAAAGTTGTAGATCTCGTCGATATCTTTGATTTGATAGGTGGCAGGCCCCGTAACTCCAAGCGGATCAAAAGTTATGCGTGTTTTACCAAAGGGCGTCGCAGTAGAAAAACAGGGCAGCGCGGACCGCGCTAGGGCGCGTCGGGCGGCCAAATTTTCTGACTCAGTAGCGCGGCCAGCTCCCAGAAACGCTTAGCAGCGGCGCTGAGCGCGCTAAGCAGCGGGAATTGAGTCAAATTAGGTTATTTGATGTCCAAATTGAGCTAGAATATGATTCTTAGTTGCCTAACTTGCTAGGATGTCCATTAGAACTCTAAATACTTGAGTTTAACTTGGATTGGGAAGCTAATTCTAAGACTTTATAAAATCCCTCTTGGGATAGATCTCTATTATAAAAATTCTTTACTTTCTTTCTTAGATTAGGAACCCTAGATTAGATTAGAATTGAAGATTGAAGCTATTGATTATCATTGGAGAATCAAAGTGGAAGTAAGAGAATGCAGATTTGTTTATCTCAATTCTAATTTCTTTTCTTATTTATTTGTATCTTTTTAATGCTTAATCAATTGTGGATGATGGATTCTAGTTTATTTATGAATTAAACTCTATTTTGAGATTACTATGGATCTTATTGTGTAGTTTACTTTGATATGCTTCTTTGTTAGTCTCATTAGCTATATTTGGATTGTCTACTATGATTTGTAATGAATTGCTTAATTGTCTAGCTAACAATTACCGTGATAATCTATATGAACTCGAGAGATGAAGTATAGATTTAGATCTGATCATGATAGCATATGTTTGTGATTTCTGCATAGATGGAATTCATGATTCGTGTTTAGGATAGAGATATACCTTTATGTCATATGTAGTCTAATAAGAACTTGAACTTAAACCCTTTTTAATTGTAATTCACATAGAGATATAGTGGGTTAGTTAATTAGGGTGTTCAAATTGATTCTATCATCTGTGGATTTGATTTGATATGAGTATGGTGCATTGAGAGATGGTCATATTTTACTTTTGTGTTCTTGATTAACAATCCAGTATAAATAATTTGGCTTAACAGGAAGTGTGTTGATTTAAATGAAACAATAAGTGAAATTGTAATCTCAAGTCTTCAATATCTTGTTTCATTCTAGGGATAGTTAGTAATAGTTTATTTAATTATTTTAAATTAAATTATTAAATCATTTGTTTAAATAAGATTGAGTTGGTACGGGTTAGTACTTGGTGATTTTTGTTAAATAATTCTCTGTGGGAACGATACTCTACTCATTACTTTATTACTTGTTGACCACGTACACTTGCGTGTTTTGCGTATATAGATTTTACCCAACAAGTTTTTTGGCGCCGTTGCCGGGGAATTAGTTAATATATTCTTGCCAATATTAGCTTCAATCAAATTAGTCTTAATTTAAACATTTTTTTTTCTTTTTATTTAATTCTCTTCCTATTTTTCTTTCTTGTCAGGTACCATGGCGGAATTTAATTATCAATGGTCGTATACGAGAATGACTCAGCCAAGGGGAGCGGAGATTGATGGACCCGCGACACTTTCTACATTATCAGCACAGATTGAGACACTTTCAAGGAGGTTGGACACTTTTGCAGCACAACGTCGTCAAAGTGTAGCGGTTACTTGCAATTATTGTGCTGGTAATCATCCGAGTCATCAATGCACCGTTAGTTTTGGGCCGGGACAACACGGTGGTGAATACCTCAACGATTATGCATATGCCAATTATCACCAAGATTGGGGGTATCTGTAAGACCCCAACTTATTAATGAATAAAATCAAATTTTCTCTAAATATTATTGTGAATAATAAGGGGTTAATTTGATATAATACTTTGGTTATGGGTGAAATGTGCAAATTTTACAAAATAAGCAAGTGGTTATAAAATATTTATTTTTGGTCGGTGAATATTCGGTTGGTCGTGGAATATTCTTGCTGTCGGGGAATATTCGTACGACGACGCAGCCTTGTGTGGGCCCCATAACGGAAAGCGATTGGATGAAGAAAACGACAAGTATAAGTTGTTTAAATAACGGCGTAGTTGTTACCGTTAATACTGTTTAAATACCCGGTGGTTAAAAATACAGTAATAACGCGTGGTTGCATAGTAGCACACGGATTGCACAGTATATTGAATTATTGATTCGTACGTAAGAAGGCACTACTCAATAATTGTTACAGTGATTATTGTTCAATATTTTATTTTATTGATTCAATAATTGCTGCATTGATATTTTATATTATTGTTGTTTCAATAATTGTTGCTGCACAGTATTTTCATTTATCAGATCAATAATTCATATTATTTGAATAATATTATTAGATAACATTATTGGCAATGTCTAGAAAGTTCTGTCTAAGGAGAGGTTTGGTCATCTAATTGCGCGCCAGTAAGGAGAAATCCTTATTGGAAAGCCCCCTCTTTCCTGGGAACGGCCTGGTTGTCATAAATGTGATTCTGTAATATTATTTGTGAATAATTAATTATTGATTCATATGATAAGAAAATATTTATTTTATGTGGATATAAATGAGGGATATATTTTTGTGGTTAAAAATGAAGGAGTTAATGTTGAGGTTTTTATCAGTATTTTTGTCGGAATGGAGGTATTAAAAATCAGGGTTTTTGAGATATTTTGCGGGGGTTATAATTTTTAATCCGACCGTTGGATCGTGGTAATTTTTGGATATGTTATACATATATAAGTTGAGTATATGTCCACAAATTTTGAACCGTTAAAAATGAACGTATGATTTATTACGAATTTTACAAGATGACTGGTTCAGAAATTGTTGAATTTTCGGAGTTTATCATTTTGGTGGAAAATTCTAGAATTGGTGGGCCCCACTTGTGGTTGGTGAAGAAATGTGCTGAATTATATTTCAAATGTGGTAGGTGGGAATAGTAGCAGGTAAAGCCATCAGGTTGCAGGTCAAACCTACCAAAATTTTCCTATAAATAGAGGGCTAAGTTAGAATTGAAAATCACACCAGAAACAAGTTTTCTCTCTTTCTCTCTCTAGATTATTGAGTGTATTTTGTGAGTATTTAGATACTTTGAGAGTTTCTATTCATCAGAGCAAGTTTCTTTCAGCCTTATACCGGTATTCCGACCAGAAGTACTGATATTTTGAGGTAAGGGATATTATTTTCTTCTTAATGATATTATTTTCTTCAATATCATTATGCTGAAATATTGATATGAGTTTTTATCAAATTTGGAACTTTTTGTGTCGGGGGTTACTATTCACGTATACGGCACTATTCACGTATACGGCACTATTCACGAATACGGCACTATTCACCGAAAAATAAAATTTTCCCTTTTTGTCCAAGATGTCTATTATGGTTACTATCTTTGATTGTATCCATGTTTTGATCTTTATTTTTGAATTCTGCTTCACAATTGATTATTATGAAGTATTATTGATCTTGGATAAACTGTTATACGAATCCCTACTATTTGTCCTTCTGTCTCATTGGATTCGTTCTCTTTAAGATATTTTTCATCATCCTCAGTCCTAAATGATGATATTACTGAATATCTTTGGCCTGTAGTGCAAAGATGTATAATTACTTGATGAATATCTTTGGCCTGTAGTGCAAAGATGAACAGGTGTTGAGATGAACATGACCGACTGATGATACAAATGAATATCTTTGGCCTGTAGTGCAAAGATGAATATTTGGTTAAAGATGATTATTAATTGATGTTACAGGGATAAAATATTGATGATGGACTTTTAAATCTTAGAAGATAGTAGAATTCTTTCTCTACTTGACTCTTCTAATGGTTTGCTGTTTCCGCTGCAGTTGTTGATCTAAAACTTGTTGTCGATTATATTTTATCAGATTTTTCCCTGTTGAAGACTAACGATAATTTGTTGTATATTATCTTAGTCATAATATTCTTTACTGGGCTAGTTGAGCTCACCCTTTTCCTTTTTGTTCCATTTTTCTTCTCAGGAGGTGAGAACATAGCAGGATCTAGTCGGGGTATGGAGTGATGGTTCTAGAAAGATGTATTAGCAGTCCTCACTATTTCTGTAAAATAGTGTTTGAATAATTGTAATGAGGATTTATTTGAGTGTGGATATTGTCTAGAAGACAATATTTGTATTTAAACTCACAGTATGTGTTGTCGTATTTTGCACGACAATTGTATTATTGAAGTTGTAGTTTGCTTTCTGTACCATGTATTTGGCGACTCAGAATGGGTGTTGTATACCTATTCTGGGGGCGTCACAGTTGGTATCAGAGCTTAGGGATATGATCCCTGGCTGAGATGTGAGACAAGAACTAGGAGGGGAGAGACGGGGAATTCCTTCGCTAGTATGACCTGACTAAGTTTATTTGGTGTTTATTTGGTCGGTCAGAGTATAGGGATAATATATGACATGACTATTAACCCTTGTTTTATGGCAGTATTTAAGAATGGCAGCTGAGAACGTTAATAATGGAGTAAATCAGACCGTGGAGACACCTTTGATCACTACCCAGGAGAACGTGCAACAGGAAGGCAATATTCCTCCTGTAAACAACGATGAATGATGGAATGTTTAGGAGCTTTTTGCAGTTCATGCAAAATCAGACGAGGGAGACTCGTGTGCAGAATACGGGTGGAAATGATAACAACGCGCGGTTTGTCACAGCTAAGCAGTTCAAAGAATTGGGACCACCAGAATTTAAGGGAAAGCCGGATCCGATCATGGCGGAAACGTGGGTCAAGCAAATTACCAAGATATTTGATGTCTTGGGATGCACGGAGGAACAGAAGGTTCCATTCGCCACATTTATGTTCCGCGGTGAGGCAGACTACTGGTGGGAGTCTGTGAAGCGTACCCAGCCTGACGCACTCAACATGTCCTGGGAAACATTTCAAAAACTGTTCAATGACAAGTACTTTCCTGAAAGTATTCGTCATATGAAGGAGGTTGAGTTTATTAGACTGGAACAAAACAACATGACGGTGTCCCAGTACGAGGCGAAGTTTGCAGAGTTATCCAGGTTTGCACCTCATTTGGTCGAAAATGAGGAACGAATGACAAGGATGTTTCTGAGAGGTCTAAAACCCGAGATTCGGCAATATCTTATCTCTCATAAATTTTCTTTATATTCAGATGTTGTAAACAGGGCTCAATTATTAGAGCGAGATAATGAGTATGTGCAACCGAGGGACCACAACCAGGGTCATACCGGTGGCGGCAGTCATCGAAGCAATGAAAACCAGCAGGGAGGAAAACATTCGGACAAAAGCGGTAACCACTCTGGTGGTAATCGTGGTCGTGATAATAGAAGGAGCGAGTCGGGAGGAGATTTCAAGAAGAGAAGGTACAACAATGATAACGTGAAGACGTCAGCACAAACATCAACTGTTTCTAGGGGAGGAGAACGACCACCGGTCGTATGTTACAAATGTGGGAAAGAGGGACATATCAGCCCAAACTGTCCACAACAATCCAAGGTATGTTATAACTGTGGAAAGGAAGGTCATATAGCTCGAGAGTGTTCTGTAGCAAAACCAAGTTCAGCGGGGATGGTGACTCCAAAAGTTATCCCGGATAAGTCGAAATCAGCGGTTCCTGGAAGGGCGTTTGTCGTTACTGGCCAAAACGCGAGAAACCCGAACGAGGTGATCACGGGTAAGCTAATCTTGAATTCTTGCGAAGTTTATACTTTACTAGATACCGGTTCTACCCATTCTTTTATCTCTCCTGCTTGTGCTCAACGTTTAAACTTGACTCCGGAGAAATTGGACTTTAACTTATCTGTTGAAACTCCGTTGGGTGAAACCTTCGTTACATCTACAGTTTATAAATCTTGCATGATCCAAGTTGGCACTATCACATTACCTGTTGATCTTATCTCTTTAAAGATACTTGCTTTTGATGTGATTTTAGGAATTGATTGGTTAACCACTCATCATGCTAAAATTGATTGTTTTCGTAAGGTTGTTAGTTTTCATATTCCTAACCAACCTGTCATACGAATTCAAACTACTAAACCACTAAAATCAGTCACTGTCATATCAAGCCACAAAGCTATTCGTTTATTGAAAAACGGATGTCAAGCTTTCTTAGCCCATGTTATGGATTTGAACAAAGACAAGTCAGATTTGAATAATATTTCTATTGTTAGAGAATTTCCGATGTATTTCCTGAAGAACTTCCCGGTCTACCCCCGGAACGAGAAATTGAATTCTTTATTGACCTTGAACCCGGTACAAAGCCCATTTCTAAAACCCCATATCGAATGGCTCCTATTGAACTTCAGGAGTTAAAAGTCCAACTACAGGAGTTGTTGGACATCGGTTTTATTCGTCCTAGTACGTCTCCTTGGGGTGCTCCTGTTTTATTCGTAAAGAAGAAAGACGGGAGTATGCGACTTTGTATTGACTATCGAGAATTGAACCATGTCACCATCAAGAATAGGTATCCGCTACCTCGCATTGATGACCTGTTTGACCAGTTGCAAGGAGCACAATTCTTTTCAAAGATCGATCTTCGTTCTGGATATCATCAGCTGAAGATTAAAACTGAGGATATTCCAAAGACTGCCTTCAGAACTCGGTACGGGCATTATGAATTCTTAGTAATGTCTTTTGGATTGACTAATGCTCCTGCTGCCTTCATGGATATGATGAACCGTGTATTCAAAGAATATTTGGATCAGTTCGTTGTTGTCTTTATTGATGACATCCTCATCTATTCCAAAAGCCGTGAAGATCATGAGCGCCATTTGAAGCTGGTACTGCAAAGGCTTCGTGAAAACAAGCTATATGCCAAACTGAAGAAATGCGAGTTCTGGCTTGAGGAAGTAGCATTCCTTGGGCACGTGGTGTCAAAACATGGAGTATCTGTCGACCCGGCGAAGATTGAAGCCATACAAAGTTGGGAGCAACCGAAGTCGGTAACCGAAGTACGTAGCTTTCTGGGCTTAGCTGGTTATTATCGGAGATTTGTGGAAGGATTTTCTCGAATCGCTACTCCGTTAACTCAGCTGACTCGGAAAGATACAAAATTCGTATGGAGTGAGGAATGCGAGAAGAGTTTCCAAGAACTCAAGAGGAGACTCATTTCGGCACCTGTTTTGACAATACCATCTGGTTCGGATGGATTTGTTATCTACAGCGATGCTTCAGGCAAAGGGTTAGGATGTGTTCTCATGCAACATGGGAAAGTCATAGCCTATGCCTCACGACAACTCAAAGAATATGAGAGGAATTATCCTACTCATGATTTGGAGTTGGCAGCAGTCGTTTTTGCGTTGAAGATCTGGAGACACTACCTGTATGGGGAGAAAGTGGAGATCTATACAGATCATAAAAGCCTCAAATATTTCTTCACCCAAAAGGAACTCAACATGCGGCAACGACGTTGGCTTGAGCTGTTGAAAGATTACGATCATACCATCCAATACCATCCTGGAAAAGCAAACGTAGTAGCTGACGCATTGAGTAGAAGATCATATGCGGGTACGAGTGCAATGTTTTTAACACAAAGGCCCATTTTGTATGACTTGCAAAGGATGGAGATAGAGATGAAGGCTCCAAGTACCCACATGATGATATCAAATATACGAGTAGAACCGACTTTAATCGATAAAGTTAAAGCTGCTCAAGCTACGGATATAGAGCTGATGCGTATGAAGAAGAAAGTGCAAGAAGGTGCTATTCCAGAAGCAAGAATCGATGAAGAAGGAATACTTCGAGTCAACTCCAGACTTTGTGTTCCTAACGATTTTGACTTGAAGCATAGAATAATGATGGAGGCACACAACACACCGTTTGCAATCCATCCTGGGAGTACCAAAATGTATCACGATCTTCGACATACATTTTGGTGGAGCAATATGAAAAGAGAGATCGCGGAGTTTATCTCGAGATGTTTAACTTGTCAACGTGTAAAAGCGGAGCATCAAGTACCAAAGGGTCCATTGCAACCACTTGAGATTCCGAAATGGAAGTGGGAACACATTACTATGGATTTTGTTACGGGTCTTCCCAAGGTTTCTCAAGGCATAGATGCGATTTGGGTTATTGTTGATAGATTAACCAAGTCCGCTCATTTCTTGCCGATACGTGAGACTTATTCCCTTGAACGTCTTGCTAGTATGTACGTGAACGAGATTGTGAGATTGCATGGCATGCCAGTATCCATAGTTTCGGATCGTGACCCAAGATTCACTTCACGATTTTGGGTTAGCTTGCAGAAAGCTATGGGCACGGATTTACGATTCAGTTCAGCATACCATCCTCAAACGGACGGACAATCAGAGAGGACTATTCAAACTCTTGAAGATCTATTAAGACTTTGTGTCTTAGATCTCAAAGGGAGTTGGGATAAGTACCTACCATTGGTGGAATTCTCCTACAACAACAGTTATCAGGCGAGCATAGGTATGGCTCCATTTGAGGCGTTGTATGGAAGAAAATGTCGTTCTCCAGTATGCTGGGACGAGGTGGGTGAAGCAACATTGTTGGGACCAGAGTTGGTACGCATTACTACAGAGAAGATCCAAACGATTCGACAACGTATACAAACGGCACAGGATCGACAAAAGAGTTATGCGGATCTTCATCGGAAGGACGTGGAATTTAATATTGGGGATCATGTATTGTTACGTGTTGCACCATGGAAGGGAGTTACAAGATTTGGGAAGAGAGGAAAGCTCAATCCAAGATTTGTTGGTCCATTTGAGATTCTTGAGCGAATAGGAAATGTGGCATATAGACTCGCATTACCTCCAAGCATGTCTCGTGTTCATAATGTTTTTCACATATCTATGCTTCGTAAATATGTTAAAGACCCGAACCACATTATTGAGTTAGAACCAGACGAGATAGCTGAAGATTTAACGTACGAGGAGGTACCTGTTAAGATCTTGGATAGGAAAGAGCATGTCCTACGCACGAAGGTTATACCACAAGTTAAGGTTTTGTGGAGAAACCATGCTATTGAAGAAATGACCTGGGAGTTGGAATCAGAAATGAAAGCGAGGTATCCTCACCTTTTTGAAACATCAGGTACGTACGTCAATTTCGAGGACGAAATTTCATAAGGAGGGGAGGTTGTAAGACCCCAACTTATTAATGAATAAAATCAAATTTTCTCTAAATATTATTGTGAATAATAAGGGGTTAATTTGATATAATACTTTGGTTATGGGTGAAATGTGCAAATTTTGCAAAATAAGCAAGTGGTTATAAAATATTTATTTTTGGTCGGTGAATATTCGGTTGGTCGTGGAATATTCTTGCTGTCGGGGAATATTCGTACGACGACGCAGCCTTGTGTGGGCCCCATAACGGAAAGCGATTGGATGAAGAAAACGACAAGTATAAGTTGTTTATAAATAACGGCGTAGTTGTTACCGTTAATACTGTTGGAATACCCGGTGGTTAAAATACAGTAATAACGCGTGGTTGCATAGTACACACGATTGCACAGTATATTTATTGATTCGTACGTAAGAAGGCACTACTCAATAATTGTTACAGTAGTTATTGTTCAATATTTTATTTTATTGATTCAATAATTGCTGCGTTGATATTTTATATTATTGTTGTTTCAATAATTGTTGCTGCACAGTATTTTCATTTATCAGATCAATAATTCATATTATTTGAATAATATTATTAGATAACATTATTGGCAATGTCTAGAAAGTTCTGTCTAAGGAGAGGTTTGGTCATCTAATTGCGCGCCAGTAAGGAGAAATCCTTATTGGAAAGCCCCCTCTTTCCTGGGAACGGCCTGGTTGTCATAAATGTGATTCTGTAATATTATTTGTGAATAATTAATTATTGATTCATATGATAAGAAAATATTTATTTTATGTGGATATAAATGAGGGATATATTTTTGTGGTTAAAAATGAAGGAGTTAATGTTGAGGTTTTTATCAGTATTTTTGTCGGAATGGAGGTATTAAAAATCAGGGTTTTTGAGATATTTTGCGGGGGTTATAATTTTTAATCCGACCGTTGGATCGTGGTAATTTTTGGATATGTTATACATATATAAGTTGAGTATATGTCCACAAATTTTGAACCGTTAAAAATGAACGTATGATTTATTACGAATTTTACAAGATGACTGGTTCAGAAATTGTTGAATTTTCGGAGTTTATCATTTTGGTGGAAAATTCTAGAATTGGTGGGCCCCACTTGTGGTTGGTGAAGAAATGTGCTGAATTATATTTCAAATGTGGTGGGTGGGAATAGTAGCAGGTAAAGCCATCAGGTTGCAGGTCAAACCTACCAAAATTTTCCTATAAATAGAGGGCTAAGTTAGAATTGAAAATCACACCAGAAACAAGTTTTCTCTCTTTCTCTCTCTAGATTATTGAGTGTATTTTGTGAGTATTTAGATACTTTGAGAGTTTCTATTCATCAGAGCAAGTTTCTTTCAGCCTTATACCGGTATTCCGACCAGAAGTACTGATATTTTGAGGTAAGGGATATTATTTTCTTCTTAATGATATTATTTTCTTCAATATCATTATGCTGAAATATTGATATGAGTTTTTATCAAATTTGAAACTTTTTGTGTCGGGGGTTACTATTCACGTATACGGCACTATTCACGTATACGGCACTATTCACGAATACGGCACTATTCACCGAAAAATAAAATTTTCCCTTTTTGTCCAAGATGTCTATTATGGTTACTATCTTTGATTGTATCCATGTTTTGATCTTTATTTTTGAATTCTGCTTCACAATTGATTATTATGAAGTATTATTGATCTTGGATAAACTGTTATACGAATCCCTACTATTTGTCCTTCTGTCTCATTGGATTCGTTCTCTTTAAGATATTTTTCATCATCCTCAGTCCTAAATGATGATATTACTGAATATCTTTGGCCTGTAGTGCAAAGATGTATAATTACTTGATGAATATCTTTGGCCTGTAGTGCAAAGATGAACAGGTGTTGAGATGAACATGACCGACTGATGATACAAATGAATATCTTTGGCCTGTAGTGCAAAGATGAATATTTGGTTAAAGATGATTATTAATTGATGTTACAGGGATAAAATATTGATGATGGACTTTTAAATCTTAGAAGATAGTAGAATTCTTTCTCTACTTGACTCTTCTAATGGTTTGCTGTTTCCGCTGCAGTTGTTGATCTAAAACTTGTTGTCGATTATATTTTATCAGATTTTTCCCTGTTGAAGACTAACGATAATTTGTTGTATATTATCTTAGTCATAATATTCTTTACTGGGCTAGTTGAGCTCACCCTTTTCCTTTTTGTTCCATTTTTCTTCTCAGGAGGTGAGAACATAGCAGGATCTAGTCGGGGTATGGAGTGATGGTTCTAGAAAGATGTATTAGCAGTCCTCACTATTTCTGTAAAATAGTGTTTGAATAATTGTAATGAGGATTTATTTGAGTGTGGATATTGTCTAGAAGACAATATTTGTATTTAAACTCACAGTATGTGTTGTCGTATTTTGCACGACAATTGTATTATTGAAGTTGTAGTTTGCTTTCTGTACCATGTATTTGGCGACTCAGAATGGGTGTTGTATACCTATTCTGGGGGCGTCACAGTATCACCCGGATTCGTCATGGAGCTACAATTATGAAGACCAATACTACGCTTCAAATCAATCATACACACCGGACTTTTCATGTCCACCTCCATTGCCACAAGAAGAAAAGCCAAATCCGATGGATGTAATATTGAAGGGCATAGCAGACCAAGAGGAGAGGATGATGAGTCAAGAAATATCGAGCTTCAATTTTCAGAACCAGATGGAACAACTCAACATTACTTCAAACATTGGTCCTAAATACATGGCTTCCGAGACTGAGACAAATAATTCAAGGTTGGAGGAATTGTTGTCCAAGTTCATAGCATCAAACGAGGAGAGGAGGATTAATCAAGAGCGGTCAATTCAGAATCAAGAGATATCAATTCAAAATCTGCAGAACCAGATGGATCAAATGTTCAAAGCTTTGAACAACTATCCTCAAAACAATTGGTGTTATGACGAGGATTCCGAGATTGATGAAGTGCCCGAGCCAAATCTACAACTGGATGAGATACGAGATGTTGAAAAAGAGGAGACAAGTGGGGATGAACTAACTATGAGTACTAACGCGGATGAGCCGATGTTATTAATGCCTCAAGTGCCTTCTCCGCCACAGTTCAAGGGTTCAGTTAGATTTGCAAAATCATGCCCACTTGGTAGTCATGTCGATGGCGAAGCTCTTGTTGACATAAGAGCGAGTACAATTTTCAATCCATGGTGGGACGAGAAAGAGAAAATAGACGAAGAGCCCATTGTGTGTGATAAGCTTCCATGCCCCAAAGTGATCACATACACAATGGAGAAAACACCTAGCAATGGGACGTTCTCGATTGAGAGCATACCAAATCAGAGCATGCTAGGTGACTTTAAGCAATGGCTATCACAATTGGGAACCTACCAAAAGCTACATTATTTCCAATGGATGGAGGGTTCCTCAATTATCGAAGAGGAATTGGATAGGGCTGACCAGATAAAGTCGGGCTTACGACGTTAAAATTAGCGCTACTTGGGAGGCAACCCAAGCTCTAAACTCTTTCTCTTTTAGTTATTATTTAAATCTTAGTTTATAATCTAGTTTAAATATGTGTGTTTTTTTTATCCGAGATTAACTACATCTATGGAAAATGTACAGAAAATTCAAGGTAAATCAGTCAAGTAACTACTGCCCTTATAGCGCGGAGCGCGCCACAAACAGGGCGGACCGCGCCACTAGGTCAGTAAGGAAAGCAATTCACACCCTCAGGAGCCCTCACACACTACCCTACTAGCGCGGAGCGCGCCACCAACAGCGCGGACCGCGCCACCAGGTCAGACACTTCTACTTCCAGCAGGCGCGCTTAGCCCTAATTAGTCTTCCAGGCGCGGAGCGCGCCACCATAAGCGCGGACCGCGCGGTGACGACAGCTGCACAACACAGAGCCGTGTTCAGTCCAACAGCCCCACCTCTCCATCTCTCCACAACAATGATACCACCTCTCCACTTCTCCTAATTCTACTACACTTCCTATTCCCCATAACCTCACATTAATTCATCTTTACCTCTCCTTCTCCTTTTCAACTTCCATTCCCATTAAACCCATCCATCCCCAACTTCCAATCCACGTTGGTTTTCAATTTCTGCGCCGCTCAGAAATCCGAGGCGTTAAAAGTGGTTTAATTGCAATGTTAGTCAAGTCCAACTCAAGGGTGGTTCCCAATTTATTCCAATGTGTCTGGCCTAATCTTCAGACTTAGCAGACAAGGAGTAACACGCTATATTTTCAGGGAAGTTCTCTCTTTTAATAATTTCTATCTTAGCCATTGAGGACAATGTCTGTTTTAAGTTTGGGGGCATTTTAGTGTCGTATTGCGTATAGTTAGTTATTTACATTGTAGTTCATATAGTTACATTTAGTTTTTGCATTCAGTTTTTCGAAATAATAAAAAAAATTAAAAAAATTAAAAAAAATCAAAAATAATAGTTTGTTACTATGTTTATATAGCATTTAGTACATCTTGCATGATTCCAGCTGTTAGATAGTTACAGTTTATTTTGGCCAATGATGAAATTGGAATTGGGTAGACAAGTATAGTACTAACTATTAGAGCTTTGATGTGATTTCTTGTTATGAATTGAGTCTTTTGCTGTTTGAAACTGGTATAATAAGGATAGCACTAGAAGAACAACTTGTTGATTGATTGAGTTTAAATTGATACATAATGAGACTCTAAAGGATAATGCTAGTTTGAATGAAAGAATGACAAGAATAAGTTGTGATGGCTAAGGTTAGATAAGAACCTAAGTTTGGGGGAATATTTGGGGTATATAAGCTGAAAAAAAAAGGGAAAAGAAAAAAAAGAGTTGAATAAATTGAGTCCTGTGGTGGGTCAAGAAGAAGCGTGAAATGCACTCCCCATAAACACAGGCGTGAGATGGAGCGTAAAACGCACTCACTATCCATCAAAAAAAAGAAGAAGAATAAAACGGGAAATAAGAGCAAAAAGCCCCCGTAGATGAAAAATGAAGCATAAGTATCCCATGTTGACCCTCGATATTGGTAATTGTTTAATTTTAGTTGGATCTAGCTTATTTTTGGATTTCTTGAGTTTACATTGTTTGATGCCTTCGAAGAGACTTAATATGTGTTAAATTTGATTTTATATCAGTTAACATTGTTGTGGAGCACACACGCACTATATCAATGATAACAGTCTAAGATTTGATGATTGATTGAGAAGTTAATGATTTGTTTTGATATGATGTATTATCGTGTTTACTTGATTTCTCTAAGGCAGGTTGAATAGACTTGTTTTTGTCATTACTGCTGGATTCGTAGGCATGTAGATTAGTTGCATTACATGGCATTATTATTTTTTGTTTTTGCTTGAGGACAAGCAAAGGTTTAAGTTTGGGGGTATTTGATATGTAGGTTTTATACCTACTTATCCGGTATCTATTACTTGAATTATTTGCTTAATCTCATGTTTCGTAGTTACTTTTCATACGTTTTATGTTATTTTGTAGGCGATGACACGGCATTGGCATGAAGAAGCAAGGGAAAGAATTCGTACATCTTTTGGACTAAACTACGCAAGAAAATGTTATTAGGGAATATTGAAGGACTTTGAACATCAAGTTGGATGCATGTTCTTGGCTTGAAAATTGGAATTTACGGTAGCTCTACTTCTTATCTTTCCGGAACATCTTGAATTGTCCCAATCGGAGTTCGGATGCGAGAGGTATGGCCAAAATATCAACGAAGATCAAAGCTAAGAGTTGTCATGCTTGTCATTTACACAACATCTACTTCAAGCTCGATTTCTGCCTTGATCCGATCTGAATCTGTCAATCCTCAAAGCATTAAAGTTGTAGATCTCGTCGATATCTTTGATTTGATAGGTGGCAGGCCCCGTAACTCCAAGCGGATCAAAAGTTATGCGTGTTTTACCAAAGGGCGTCGCAGCAGAAAAACAGGGCAGCGCGGACCGCGCTAGGGCGCGCCGGGCGGCCATATTTTCTGACTCAGTAGCGCGGCCAGCGCCCAGAAAGGCTTAGCAGCGGCGCTAAGCGCGCTAGGCAGGGGGAATTGAGTCAAATTAGGTTATTTGATGTCCAAATTGAGCTAGAATAGGATTCTTAGTTGCCTAACTTGCTAGGATGTCCATTAGAACTCTAAATACTTGAGTTTAACTTGGATTGGGAGGCTAATTCTAAGACTTTATAAAATCCCTCTTGGGATAGATCTCTATTATAAAAATTCTTTACTTTCTTTCTTAGATTAGGAACCCTAGATTAGATTAGAATTGAAGATTGAAGCTATTGATTATCATTGGAGAATCAAAGTGGAAGTAAGAGAATGCAGATTTGTTTATCTCAATTCTAATTTCTTTTCTTATTTATTTGTATCTTTTTAATGCTTAATCAATTGTGGATGATGGATTCTAGTTTATTTATGAATTAAACTCTATTTTGAGATTACTATGGATCTTATTGTGTAGTTTACTTTGATATGCTTCTTTGTTAGTCTCATTAGCTATATTTGGATTGTCTACTATGATTTGTAATGAATTGCTTAATTGTCTAGCTAACAATTACCGTGATAATCTATATGAACTCGAGAGATGAAGTATAGATTTAGATCTGATCATGATAGCATATGTTTGTGATTTCTGCATAGATGGAATTCATGATTCGTGTTTAGGATAGAGATATACCTTTATGTCATATGTAGTCTAATAAGAACTTGAACTTAAACCCTTTTTAATTGTAATTCACATAGAGATATAGTGGGTTAGTTAATTAGGGTGTTCAAATTGATTCTATCATCTGTGGATTTGATTTGATATGAGTATGGTGCATTGAGAGATGGTCATATTTTACTTTTGTGTTCTTGATTAACAATCCAGTATAAATAATTTGGCTTAACAGGAAGTGTGTTGATTTAAATGAAACAATAAGTGAAATTGTAATCTCAAGTCTTCAATATCTTGTTTCATTCTAGGGATAGTTAGTAATAGTTTATTTAATTATTTTAAATTAAATTATTAAATCATTTGTTTAAATAAGATTGAGTTGGTACGGGTTAGTACTTGGTGATTTTTGTTAAATAATTCTCTGTGGGAACGATACTCTACTCATTACTTTATTACTTGTTGACCACGTACACTTGCGTGTTTTACGTATATAGATTTTACCCAATAAAAACCACATTAAATCAAAAAAAATTTGGGAGTTGAAGATTCCAAATGACGGTTCTTGGATATGGAGAAAGGTTCTACAGTTGAGAGCCCTTGCTATTAATTATGTTCGCTTTCATATTGGTAATAGGGAGTCTACTAGCTTATGGTTTGACCCTTGGATAAATAGGGTTCCCTTGGCTTCCGACCCTCATTCATCCTTGATCATCAATTCCGATTTGGGCCCAAATGCTACTGTGAGTGCTATTATTCGAAATTCCTCTTGGCACCTTCCTTCCTCTAACCATAATGACTTCATTGTCTTCAGAGATTCTTTCGATCTCCTTAGACACTGTGATTCTTCAAGACCTGATGAGATTCTTTGGGAGACAACCAAATCCCATGTGATTAAAACCTCTACCTTCTGGCACTCTATTAGGCAGGTGGGTGTAGCTGTTATATGGGATAAGTTAGTGTGGAACAAGATACTGATCCCTAGATACTCCTTTACCCTCTGGTTGGCATTTCACAGGGGGCTTTGTACCGTGGACAAATTGCTCAAATTTGGAATGCTCCTAAACCCTTCATGTGTCTTTTGCTCTTCTCAAGCGAAAACTTTTGACCACTTGTTTCTTAATGTGACTATTCTTT
Source organism: Panax notoginseng (assembly GCA_016801055.1). Classification (NCBI taxonomy): domain Eukaryota; kingdom Viridiplantae; phylum Streptophyta; class Magnoliopsida; order Apiales; family Araliaceae; genus Panax; species Panax notoginseng. The sequence continues at coordinate 139,947,625 of CM029017.1, forward strand.
TAGAGTTCTTCACTCGGTCCTCAGACATTGTGGGTGGAGGGGATTTAGTAGAAATTGGAGTTCCCTAACGGACTACATTATTCATTATTCTAGACCAAATTTTCATCACAACCTACTTCATCTTGGTTTTGCTGCGGTTGTATACCGTATTTGGAATGAACGTAATGTAAGGATTTTTAGAAATAAGTCTAACACTGTTCAGAATCTTGTGGCTGATATCCTTCATTTGCTTAAATGCAAACTCCATACTAATTCCAAATTCCAAAAATTAAAGCATAGGTCTGGGTTTAGACAGCTGAGTTTAAACTTTACTTAATTTTCTTCCTGGAGATGGCTGGTCTAGCTAAGAAATTTTGTCGGGGTCCGTAGCAATCTGATATTGATTGGTTTGGGGTGCTGCATTGTGGTCTGCTGGCCTTGAAATCTGCATTGTAAATTCTAAGAGTGTTCAGGTGCCTGCCTCTACTGGCCTCATACTGATCTTACAGTAATACTGACTCTAGTTTGGGTCTGGATGTATTGCTATGTTGCGAGGTTTCGGTCTGTCTCGGGATCTGGCTGTTATTCTGTAGTTCGATGCTAGTCTCTTCTATGATTGTTGGGATTGCTGTGATTGCTGCTAAGTTCTACCAATTTGTTGTTGCTGCTGGTTTTCAGTTGGAATTTGCAGTTCTTATTTAGACAGGGTTATGAGCCTTCTGCTGCTAGATTAGCCTTGGTTTGGATCATCCTCAAGCCTCTTTGTTGGTTTGGAGCTTTGTTTTGGAGCTGCTGGCTGTGGGTTTTCTTGCCATATCCTGGATACTTTGTTTGGAGCTTTGTTTGGAGCTGCTTGCTGTGCCGGTTTCTGCTACAGGTCTGACTTTTCATGAGTCCCTTTCTAGGGTCTGTTTATAGCTACTGCTGCAGGTTTGGATTCTGCTGGCTGTGGGTTTTCTACAATAGAGGTTGCTGCTCGGGTCTGCAGTCTGCTGGGTCCGTCTATGGGTATTCTTTTGGCTTGGTTTGTTTTGTTTGTTTGCTACAAAAGCTTGATTGTTTACTGCAGCGGGTTCGGGTATTGTCTGTTGTGCTGCAGGTTTGGGTTCTGCTGGTTTGATGCTTGTTGTGTCTCTGTTTTTGCTAATAGGGAGGGCTAGTCTGACTGCTGATAGCTGAGCGCCTGTGTTGCTGCTTTCTTCTGCTACTGTGGGCTAAGCAGATTCGGCTGCTGTTAGGGAGGGCTGGTCCCTGCTGGTTTTGCCTTATGCTGTGATCCTGTGTAGCTGCTTCTTCTGCTGCTAATGATGCCCTATGATGCCCTATGATGTAGCTACTTTCTACTATGCTCTTACTGTTCTAGGTCTTGGACGGCTGAGCTGTTTTGTTATTAGCAGTTGTTTTAGTGCTGTTTTGCTTTAGTGCTTCTTCTACTTTCTCCCTCTATGGGTTGGTTTACTATAGTTTACAATTTTGGTAGGTTATATTGACTGTTATCAAGCCAATTTTGTTGGTTGATTTTGTTGTTCTTTGTTCCATGTTGAATCCTTGTATGCTAGAGTCTTGTTTGGGTTTACTCCTGCCATCATAGGGCCTGTCCTATAATGGCTGCTAGGGTATACTGTTTGGGGTTTGACCCATGTACTTTGTTCTTATTCTTTTATTTCAGTCTAAAATTAGCAACAACAAAAAAATAGACGAAGGAGAATGACATTGTGTGTTAGATAGAATATGGAATACAGGTATTACGTGAAGGTAGACCTTGGGGATAGTTTGTAAGTTTAATGTATAAATAATTTATGTTTATATCTTCCGCAATAGTTATAGAATTAATATACCAAATTTGTGGTGTTTGATACAGGATTTGGGGTTTATGTTGTAAAGTTTAATGTATAAACAATTTATGTTTATATCTTCCGCAATAGTTATAGAATTGATGTACTAGATTCGTGGTGATTGGGATCCGGATTTAGGGACTCATACCCTCTACTTGTTAAGAAAATCCTAAGAACACGACATTACTGGCTCTCTCTCAAGGTTGACTGTGATGATCATGTCAAGTGGATAGCATTCATGGGAATGCTATCCACGCTCCTCCAAGGGAGCTACAATATGAGTTCACCCTGGCCCTTCTCAATGTGGGGAATGGATATGATTGGGCCCATCGAGCCCAAAGCCAATAATGGTCATCGATTTATCTTCACCATGATCGACTACTTCACCAAGTGGGTAGAAGCAGCCTCTTCCCCCAGGGTTACTAAAGAAGTTATCATTGGTTTCTTCAGAAACAATGTCATTTGTCGATTTGGACAACCAGAGGTGATTGTGTCAGACAATGCTAAAAACCTCAACAACAAAATGATGGAGGAGTTATGCAGTAAATTCCACATCAAACACCTCAACTCCGTCATCTCGTCCAAAGATGAATGGTGCGGTTGAAGCGGTTAATAAGAATATCAAAAAGATCATGCAGAAGATGTCCGCTAATCACAAAGGCTTGCCTGACTTGTTGCCTCTGACTCTATTAGCCTACATAAAGTCAATGTACACTTCCACTGGGGCAACACCCTACTCATTAACCTATGGCATGGAAGCAATGCTCCCCATAGAGGTGGAAATGGAATCCCTCAGAGTGTTGATAGCTCAGCTGGATGAAGACCAATGGTTACAAGATCGGTACCAACAATTGTCTCTAATAGATGAAAAGCAGGCCGTAGCCATCTTCCATGGTCAGTTATACCAACAGAGGATCACCAGATCCTACAATTGAAAAGTTCGGCTACGGCAATTCAAAGAGCATGACTTGGTCTTTGAAAAGGTTCGTGACAACCAAGATCAATCCAAAGGAAAATTCGCCCCAAACTGGGAAGGCCCGTTTGTTGTCAAAGAGGTATTGATAGGAGAAGCCCCCAAATTACAGGAAATGGATGGCGATGAATTTCCATAACTTATTAACTTGGACACCGTGAAACGGTACTATGTCTGAAGTTACCAGCAAGCCAGCATCCTGGTTTTGGATCACCAGATCCCTAGTTAATTCAGGTTTTCTAAACCTTTCTCACTACATACAACCCTCACCACTTCAATTCATTCCACCAGGGATAAAACATTTCACACTTTAAGTTTGTCCCACTCAGGGACTAAACATTTCATACCTTCAGCTTGTCCCACTCAGGGATCTAACATTTCACACCTTCAGTTTTGTCCCGCCAGGGACAAAACTTTTCACATCTGCAGTCTGTCATGTACGGGAATACGTAGGCAGCCATTTTTATTATCCGGTCTCACTACCAAAAAAAACAAAAACATCTCTACACCCTTTTCACGACTTACAACTTTGAACCTTTTCACGCTAGGTTCGAACTACGCAGACCAGACCTGATCTCCACTTCTCAATAGGAGTATGTAGGCAGCCATTCAAGGTTCGGTCTCACCCCTACCAAAATATAAAAACTTGTCAATGGTACTGGGATCATCCTTCAAACAACACTTCATCAGTTTAGACCAAAGGGATGGAACTACCTGGTCTCCCCATACCAATGGGAGAACCGATGACCACCTAAGTTGCGGTTGAATCCTCAAAGAGAAACACCAATCCATAAGAGATGGAACTACCTGGGCTCCCCAAAACAAAGGAGTACCGGTGGGGCGGTCAACCTCAGAGAAGAAAGCCACACTCCTCTCCATAACTACATACAGAAACAAGTCCCAAGACACCAAAGGGTAGGGAATACACACATATCAATGATCCAGTCTGAAAGATCCTGAGACATCTCAATGTCCATCCATCAAGGTGGAGTTCAGAATACATCAAGCTCAGAAGCCCTGGAGAAACATGCAAATATCAAGCAAGTAACAAGGCATAACTAAAAGGGAAGTGAATCAAAATATATTTCCCTGCCATATATAATACTGTTTGATATATACAATATGTATTGTACATGACAAAAATGGCTAAGCTAGTCTGTGCAGGATAATCCAAGCCCATCTACAAATCAATGTATATGTGTGCTATCAAATCCAACATGGCATCTCTCTCAGAAGAAGGGGGTAACTCTGTGAGCTCCTGCCCAAGGGTATCAACGTGAGCCAAGAGATCCACAACCATCTGCATGGTGACACTATGCTTATTTCTGCAATGTTATCAGTAGTATGGGACCTCAATGCAGTACTATCTGTAATAGCGGCATCTCGAGCAAATATAGCACAATCCTGCTCAATAACAACTGCATATCTAGATGATCTAGCCTCATCCTGCTCAGCAATAGCGGTGTCTCTACGAGCTAAAGCATCATCTCTCTCAACTAGAGTGGCATCTCTCCCAAAAAGAGCTGTCAACATCAAGGCCCTAGCCTGATCACTGTCAAATGTCGTCAGATGCAGACTCTGCTCTAAATACTCTGTAGAATGCAGGGTCACAGTAGCAGTAATACTGGGAGAATCAATCAGAGTTGTTGTCAACCCAGCGAATAGCTCATCCTCAGTGGGAGAATCAACATCTTTCATGGGCTCCCCACTGTCAGAATCAACACCCGAATATGTGGATACAACCCAAGCCGATGTAATCTCTGCCTCCATCTATGCAGAATACTCTGTAGAATGACCCGAATGGCTAGTAGTGAAATCAGCCCTCTCACGATGGGCCCAATAGGCATAAACCCTGGACAGATCCTTTGCTGACAAAACCCAAGAAGACAAACGCTAACCCAACGCCCAATCGAAGGGATGAACATCCTGGAATTGGTCAAACTGTGCCATCACAGCTAGTGGATGATAAGTGTTCATACCCCTTAAACTAGCCAGAGGAAGGTAATCCATGTCAGATTCATGAGTAATGAAGTTGTAGGGAGAACTAAGCCCTGAACACGATAGAATATCAAATGGATCATCGATCCCTGAAATGAGTAAGACATGACTATCTCATGGGAAAAGTAATACCCATGGCATCGGAATGTGCCAATCGGTCACAGGTGTGACATGAACCACACATACAGCAGGACCGAGCTGCCTCTAAATACCCCTATAGGATGGGTGTTACAATACATGGCCGATCTCAATGTCTCTGCCACAATCATCGGTATAATGGTATGTCCCTCCCGGAGAGCCCACACTGCCATAACCACGTCGATGTCTAAAGGATCCATGTACAGTGGCATGTAAAGATAGGCCACAACACACATCAGGAGTATATCTACTCTGGCAACACACCAATCATCCTCCGACGTGGTGAAATCTCTGGAGTGCTGTACATAACTATCCAAGGAGCCAAATCTGACTATCAGAAAATGCATGGACACTACATGCCCGGAGGTGATCTCATCCTAGGCTTCTCTACGCCTCAAACTAGTGAGGGTCATAAACTGTCGGCTTATATCTCCGATAGTCATCTGAGCGTAATACCTGTCCAGTGGGAAAGTGGTCAAATGCTCATACTCCTCTAAAGTAGGAGTCAACTCCTGGGTCTCAAACCGAAACACCTACCTATCCGGTACCCAGTGCTCCAGCATGCCCTCTACAAAACCCATAGGAACCTGGAACATCAGGAGGGTCACAGAGTGCATATGATGATGTGCACTACGGGCCACATCATTTGATATCGATTCATATATGGAATGGATTTATTATTCATGAGATGAATGTTATTTATTAATGCATATAATGATGTGTATGAAAATAAAAGGGGTTAGTTATGGACTATTGACCAATGTGATTGTATTTTATTTTAGTTAGATGCATGAATGTATATGTTTTATTAAATGGAGTCTGCGTACCTCGTCTTCTCTAATTTTTCTTAATGTAAATTATAAATCCCTCATATGTACATTTTCTTGACTGCTGATCAAGGTTTCTATTTATTTTAAATAGTTTTGTAATAGGAATAGTTAGAATTAACTTTGAAGAATTGGAGATCAAGGAGCAAGGAGCGCTTGAAGACCTGTTTGTAATGGAGCTCGGGTTTAAATGTAGTAGTTATATTTAAATTTAATTATTGGACCCTAGGTTTGACCTTTTGGTTTACTTGGTGGCTCTACTGAACCAAACTAGAATAAAGTTCATAATCAATCCGGGTAGAATATATTATTCTATATATATATATATATATATATATATATATATATATATATATTATGCAAATATGATTTACATGTCAATTAATATGACGCGTATTTATATATATATATGTGCATGAGCGGTAAACAAGATGAGACAAATTAATAACAAACCCCTCAAATAAATTATATTAAGTCTTAAGCGTTCAAAGATATTTGGAATATCGAACGTCGCCTTCTAGTATGATAAAAATAATAGTATCCATTAATTATTATAAGTTTGTTGTGTCAGCACAAGGCTTATCTTAATTTTTTGAGATGTTAATTTTATCACATTTGATGCTTATAAAAAAATTGAATAATGTTATTTTGCTGTGTCACCACAAGGATAATATTTTTCTTTTTGAATATATGGAGTGCTAAGTTGGACTTAACTTGGATAATTTTGATTCGGATGTGCCATCACTTAATCAAAATAATCTAAGATGCAAAATAAAAGGAGTTACATGATGTTGTAATTGACAAGAGTTGTCTACATTTGAAATGGGATCTTTATTCTCACAAGCAAATCATTAATTAGATTTTTCTGAACCATATAAGTGAGGGTAATATAGTTGAAGAAAATAGTGGGAGATACCAATTTAAAACAAGACCTAATTTATATTGGTAATTAATTAATAAAAGAATGTATGATATAATGTTGTTAAATTACAAATTCATTGACAGAATTTTACAATGTCTAAAATTACTATCACTGCGTAGCATATTAGATGCTAAATTAATCGGACCGAATTAAACGGATTGGATAATGAATTTGAGAATACTTCTCACGACTGAAAAGATATCTTATGTCCTTCATATGCATATCCTTATAATGGTTGCAGACAATGCCTCTGGTGAAGAGATTGCTACTTTTAAAAAGTGGCAAGATGATGTATAGTTGGCTCAATGCATCATACTCGCATCCATGAGTAACGAGCTTCAGCGTCAACATGAAACTATGGATGCTCCTTAATACTCCTGTATTTCAAGTAGTTGAATTGTGAGGAAAGTAAGACTTATAGATATCAGATATCTAAGGAGCTCTTCCGATCTATAATGACCGAAGGCACTACAGTACAGACACATGTCCTAATGATGATCAATTTGATTGAACAGTTAAGACAACTGGATTTGTATTGGCTGGAGAGTTGAGCCAAGATTTGATCTTACATTCACTCCCAGACTCCTTCTCACAATTGTTGTGAATATTTTATATGAACAAGCTAGATATCAGCTTCGCTGATTTGCTTAACATGTTGAAAAATGTTGAGAGTCACTTTCCAACCAGGAAGACCAAGTGTTACAGGTAGGGGCCAAAGTAATCTTCTGAAAAGAAGAACGATTCAAAGAAGGTAAATATAAAGGCAAAAACAAAGGATAATAAGAACAAAACTGATATGGATATCAAAGGAGTTTGCTTCCACTGCAATAAGTTAGGACACTAGAAAGGAGACTTCGAGAAGCATTTTGTAGAGTCTAATCAGAAGAAGCTTAGTGAAACTTCGGTTACAAATACAGTTTTGTTCATGATTGAAATTAATATTTTTGTAAGTTAAGGTTCTACTTGGGTATTGGATACCGAATTTGGTTCTCATAAATATAGATTTACGAAGGAACCAAGAAGAAGTAGAAAGCAAAACAAAGATAAGTAATCCTATAAGTGGGAAATGAAACAAAGGTTGCTGCATTAGCCATAGAAACTTATAGTTTAGCACTGCTTACGGGCAAGTCTATTAAGTCAATAATTTGTTATTGTATTTTAGTTCTCGTTAAAACATTATTTCTATTTTTTTGTTGGACAACAAAATTTTTGGTATTATATTTAAGAACAATTGTTGTTCTATTTATAATAATAATGTTTTGTATAGAACTGAAATATTACTTAATGGACTTTGTATACTTGATTTACATGAAAATAATTTTGAAAAATTGAACAAACTAGTATAAGAAAAGGAGATGATCTTTCAAAGAGTTGAATATTTGTATTTAATGAAATACAAGTCTGATTCATTTGAAAGGTTCAAAGAATTCAGAATTGAAACAAATTGGCAAAGTATTAGGATTCTTTGATCGGATCAAGGAAGGAATACTTGTGCTCTGAGTTTTTAAATCATCTCAAATGGTTTTCTCACAATGGACGCCTCCTGATACGCAAAAATTGATTGATGTATCTAAAAAGAAAAATTGTGCGTTGTTGGACATGGTGTAGTCCATAATGATTTTACCGACATTCCAGTATCCTTCTGGGGTCATGCCTTAGAAATAGCTGTATATCTACAAAAATGTAACCTCAAAATCCGACGCTAAGACTCTATAAGAGATGTGGAAATGGAGGATTCCTAATCTTAAGAATGTTAAGATAAGAGGTTGTCTAGCTTATATGAAAAGATTTCAAAGGGATAAGTTTGGGACAAGATTTGACAAGTACAGATTTGTGGGACATCCTAAAGTATGTTTAGGGCATATGTTCTATAATCCTACTTAGCAAAAGGTGTTTGTTACGAAATACACTACCTTCTATGATAAAGATGTTTATCATTGAAGGGGCTAGTGGGAGGATAATAGATATTGAAGAATTGAAGAACCACAAAGCACTACAAGTCAAATAAGAAGAACCTGTAGATAAACCTATTGTATCACAACCAAATCATAAATTTGGAATAGTATCGAAGATACCGATTCAACATAGATTATGATGATGATGAGGTACGCATTATAGAAGATGATGATCCAGGTACATACGATGAGGTCAGAGTTGTAGACACTCAGAAATGAATTAAAGCAAGCTTCTCAAAAATGGAACATTCGATTTGATGAGATAATCAAAAGAGTTTGATTTTATCAAAAACAAGAATGAACCTAATGTGTACAAAAGGGTCAGTGGGAGCGTCGAGACATTCTTAGTATTATATGTTGATATACTACGGATAAGGAATGACATATCAATGCTATAATCAGTAAACATAAAGCTGTTTAAACATTCCTCCATGAATGATTTGTGAATAATATCTTAATTGGGGATACAAATCTATATAACTTGATTTAAAAGGATGTGTAGACACTCAAAATTTTGCATTCCTATTACTAACCTTGCAGGAGGGCAAAATCGTCTTTCGGAGATAACCTTGGAAGTCAAATCAGCTCAATCCCAGAGATAACCCCAGGATACTCAGTTTTTAACCTCGGAGACTACCCTGAGATACTCAGTTCTAGTTTAGGAGATAACCCCAGGAGATACAGTTCCAAACCTCGGAGATAACCCCGAGGGATGCAGTTCCAACTCTAGAAATAACCCCGGAGAAGTCCGTTCTAATCCCCAAAAGTCAGCTTTAACCTGGAAGATAACCCCGAGGCGCTCAGTTTAAACCCTGGAGACAACTCCGGGAGGTCAGGCACATCTCAGAGACAACCCTAAGGACATTCAGTACCTATAGTAGCCCAATCTCAAAGATAACCTTGAGCAACGACTGCTAAATTAGCCCAAAGCCAGAGATAACCATGGTGAGGGGTAAAATCATCATTTTGCCACCTTGATCCCATATTCACGCCGTCTCAGCATCATTTCATACCACATTCTACATAGAAGTGTCCTACAAGAACCATAACTCAAATCCCGAGTAACTACTACGCAAGACAGTACACCAGATAGAATTTGAAGACTTGAAGATCTGGTTATGGGCCCATTTTCCTGGCTTTGTACAACCTTTTATCCCATGTCATTGTGTAGCTCTCGACAACAGCATTCCGGAAAGGTATTATACGCCTCAATCGGTTGCCCGGATTGAAAGTTATGAAGGTTTAACCAGACAAATACGCTGCATGCGTGCACGTACTTCGAGACAGCGGGGTCTAGGGAGCCCAGGGCCCCTCGAGTAGCCGTAGGTACACCTGCGGTTGCCCCATCTATAAATAGAGGGCTTGGGGTGTCCATTTTCAAGAGAGAAAAAGGCAAGGAAGCCCTGGCCATTTTACTTCGTTTACACATTAAACTGCGTGCTTTCTCTCTTTCAAACACCTTTGAGCTTGTGTTTTGTTACATTTTACTTGTGGAAATCGAGTATTCATTCATTTAAAGCTATCTGAAGTCTTCTTGGTAGCCCACTATAAGACATCTCTGATTTCTTAAAGCATTTCTCCACTTTCATTAACACATAGTTATTAATGTTGAGAGTCGTGTTGTGTGCGTATGCCCGGATCGTCGATCCGTGGCTTTTATTTTCCTTCATATATATATATATATATATATATATATATATATATATATATATATATATACATTTCACGACCTGCCTGGAGTTTACTTCCTGGCAGAGAAGGAAAGTGTTAACAAGGGACTTGGTGATGGAACCTTGGCAATCCGAGGACCTACACAGCCAGGAAGATCAACCGCCCGTACATTCAACATGACGGCGTATGATGCAGTAGCTACTCAGGAGGTGGCAGCAGGTAACAATTTCGCTTAATACTTAAATTACGCAAGTAATATGAGTCAGATATTTTTGTGAACTATTTTCTTTTATAGATTCAAGTCACAGGTTAGAATTGAGACACAAATTAATATTGTGTTGATAAAAATGAATTGATGATACAACTTTAAAAGATTATAGAGAATAAAAAAGCAGTGATTCCGAGGACGGAATCCTTTTAAGGAGAGGTGAATGTGATAACCCGAGATTTCGAATAATCCAAATTTTACGAATAATTTTTTTTTATATTTAATATTGACATTGATTGTTAATATTGTACTGTGTATCTGTGATACGAGTCTCAAGAATTAGTCAATTTGTGTATTGACTGAGAAAATAGAGTAGAGTTGTGCTTAACAGCTTTAGAAACCCTAACCCTAATCTCTTGAAAGGGATTCGATAGAAAATATAATTAAAATAATTATACTGATGAGTACATGTTTGTACTGTATAGAGAATTTGATCAAATGATTGATTGGATAAGGTTTAAAATTTATAAACCCTAATAGAAGATTAGAAACCCTAATCTCAATATTAGAAACCCTAGCGCACAGTTGGAAACCCTAATTGTATGACGAGAAACCCTAATTTCATATATGGGATTCCTAAACCCTAATTAGGAACCCTAATCCTAATTAATAAGTCTTAAGGTGGTTGATAGCATTAAATGTAATTAGGAATCACTAATTATTTTTTTAATTATCTTAATTTCCTATTTTCAAAACCCTAAATTGAAAATCTTGGAAATAAATATTTTAAAAACCTAAGGGTTAAACCCTAAGGGTTTGTGTAATTGTCTAGTATGCTATTAAAATCATTTTGCTAATGACTAAAATGCCCTTTTTCATTTCTTTAAATGGTAACTTGTAAAATTCACCAACACCTTTAGTTGGTGACCAACTAAGTTGACAATGTGACTAATATATCAGCACATCAGCCTCTTCTTTACACACGTGCCAGCAAAATACATTGCATCTAAAGATTATATAAGTGTTAAAGAGAGAGAAAGTCCATAGAATTTGTTCATTTGCTATCTAGCTCCCAACAACTCTCTCTCTCTCACCTAAACATCTGAATTCCTTAAGTGGATCAGTCACAAAATAAACCCTAGAAACACCAAGATCGGATTTGAGAGGAGAGATCAAAGCATATTCAAAAGAAAGGTATAAACCCTAGCTAGCCTTTGATCTTGTATGCTTTGTAAAAATTCGTGTTTAAGTGTTTATATGTGTTAAAAGTTGTTTTATGATGATCTATGGTGATCCATCATGGATCCATAGCATCAAAGTGGGTAAAAATTCAAGTTTTCAAAAACTGTTCTTGAGCTTGAAATGTGGTCTGACAAGCTAATGTCAGGAGCCACAGATTCATCTCTGTTTATGATTTATGATGTTTTAAGTTTTGTATCGGTAGTTTGTTATGTGGTCTATGATCTGGAAGTGTAAACACAGTCATCACATGTCTAGATTTCATTTTATTCTCGGTCAAAACCCGTTGACCGGGAATGACCAGTCAAATTCTAGGTAACCCAGAAAGTGCTAAAACTTAGTTTGACAACATCTTCAAGCTTCTTGATCTGTCAGGTAATACGTGATTTGATGTTGTTGTTATGTACATGTTGTAGCTGGTAATATGGACTGTAAATCCATGCCTTAAGGTTCCTTATATCATCAACATATCGAACGAAGCAAGTAGTCAAACCTAGTCATTTGGTCACGGACACAGTTTCTAGAAAACCCAAAAACTGTAGGAACTAACTTTCTGATAACCTTTGACCAAGCTGCAACTTGTGATGTTGTTGTTGTTTAATTGATCTATTGTTTTAGTGTTGTTCCTTGTCATGTATATTATGAGTATGAACCAAGAAATCACCAAAATAATGACCAAAACTCTAAGACCCCAACTTTTATGAATAAAGATGAATTTTCTATAAATATCATTTTTAATTATTAAGATGTGAATTTGAAATAATGTTATAATTGTGGGTAATATTTATAAATTTTACAAAGTATGCAAGTTGTTATATTATATTCGATTCGTCGGGGAATATTCGTTTTAACAAGGAATATTCGTACGACGGCACAATAATTGGTGAACCCCACAACGGAATTATTGTCAGATTGAGAAAACGATAAAAATATCTTTTTATGAAAATAACGGCGGAAGTTTTACCGTTAACTATTGAAACACCCTGTGTTAAAAGTACAGTAATACGCGTGGTTGCATAGTAGCACACAGTATTGATTATTGATGCTTACATAAGAAGTCACTCAGTTTTGTTCAATTATTGCTACAGTAATTGTTGCATAGTATCTCACGTTATTTGATTCAATTATTGTCGTTATTTTATATATTATTAAATCAATAATTGAGACGACAAAGTTATTAATATTATTATTTGTAATATTAACGATGTCTAGAAGTTCTGTCAAGGAGAGGTTTGGTCACCTAATTGCGTGCCAATAGGGAGAAATCCTTATTGGAAAGCCCCTTCTTTCCTGGGAACGACCTGGTCAATTAATATTGTGAATTATAATAATGATCATAAATGTTGTTAAAAAAATATTGAAGGGATTTTTATGAAATCTTTGATATAGATTTTGCTTATTATATGGACCCTCATTTACCCATTTTTTTTAATCGAAAGGAAGTTATAAAGTATATATATATACTTTCGCATAACATGTGTGTGTCGTGTGGGAGAAGGAATTTGGTAGCTAATTTGGGGTGGTGGAGAATTTAATGGGTGTTAGTGATGTTGTAATATATATATATATATATATATATATATATATATAATGTTAGTGGGATTTTATGTATATAGCTTGCATGTATGATTAAAATCAGAAGTCTGCGAATTAATTCATCCATGACCTTCCAATTGTTCTGCCTGTGAACTTCGTCTGATTATTAACTGTTCACCCGTAATATTCTTCTCAAATAGTATCCTTTCAATTCTCCTATAAATAGAAGCTCATTCCTTCATTATTTCTTACGAATGCACTGAAACTCTAGAGAGAGAAACTATAAGAGAAAGAAGAAAAGTATTATGCTACTTCACTACTACTATATCCAGTTTCTTCTAAGGTAAGGGGTATTATTTCTTTTGTATTCATGAAGAGAACTTCTGTTATTCCATTCTTTATTATTATGTTGGAATAACCTGTCTATGCAAAGTACTGCATACATGGTAAAATTCTTCTACTATTCCATTCTTTATCATTCTGTTGGAACATCCTGTCTGTGCTTTACGCATGACCTAGTTCCATTATTTATCATTCTGTCGGAACATCCTGTCTGTTCATTACGCATGACCTGGTTCCATTATTTATCATTCTATTGGAACATCATGTCTGTGCATTTACGCATGACCTGGTTCCATTATTTATTATTCTATCAGAATAACCTGTATGTGCGGTCTATCGCATGCTTGGTGAATTCTTTTGTTATTCCATTCGTTATTATACTCAGTTGGTTAAAGCTTCGACTTCTATACTCCATGAAATTAGTTGAATATCCTTGATATTTGCACTTCATCCAGTATATTTTCATGGAAATATTCTTCTGATCATTCTTGAATTTTACTCCACAAAGAAGTATCATGTTGACAATTTGGACGTTATTGGCTCCTGGATAAATTAATTCTTGAACTTGTTTTATTGAATTCTTATATCATTGTCATCATCCTCATATTTATATTATGTTGAAAGTCATCTGTGGCCTATAGTGCATAGATGGACTTGGTATGATTATGACCTGGAATTAATCGGTATAATCATGACCGTAATGTTACAAATGATGTGGTAGAAGTCCTCATTGGCCCGTAGTGCATTGATGGATAGTTGTTGGCATGATCATGACCATTGATAAAATCACGAATATCCTTGGCCCGTAGTGCATGGATAATTTGTGGTCGTGATACTAATGAATATCCTTGACCGTAGTGCAGGGATGATGTGGATTATTTATTAAGCTAAGTCTTAGCGATAAAAGTGATGAAAAACCTTTTAAATCATAGAAGATAGTAGATTTTATTCTCTACTTGACTCTTCTAATGGATTGCTTGTTCCGCTGCAGTTAAACTTGATGTTTGTTATATTTTATCAGTTTAACACTGTTGAAGGCTAATGATAATTTATTCTGCATTATCTTAGTTATAATATTTCTTACTGGGCTAGTTGAGCTCACCCTTTTGCTTTCATTGTTCTCTTCAGGAAATGAGACGTAGTGGGGACTAGTCGGGGAACGGAGTGACGATTAGCATTAGTAGTCCTCACTATTCTATGAAATAGTGTGAAAATAAATATATTGAGGACTTATTTTTAGTTTGAATACTATTTAGAAGACAATGTTGTATTAAAACTCACAGCTTATGATTAGTCGTATTTTACACGACAGTTGTATAATTAAGTTTTTATTTATATTTGTATCATGTATTTGATGACTCGAATAGGTAATGTATACTTATTTTGGGGGCGTCACAGTTGGTATCAAAGCTTAGGGATATGATCCCTGGCTAAGATGTGAGACAAGAACTAGGAGGGGAGAGACGGGGAATTCCTTCGCTAATATGACCTACCTAAGTTTATTTGGTATTTAATTGATCGGTCAGAGTATAGGATAATATATGATATGTTAATTAACCCTTGTTTTGTGGCAGTATTTGAAAATGACATCCGAGAATGTTGAGAACATCAATGGAGCACTAGAGACCGTTGAGTCTCCAGGATCAATAATCAAGATAATGTGCATCAGGAAAGCGATAATCCTAATGCAAACAACAAAACTGACCAAATGATGAACGATGGAATGTTCATAGGCTTTATGCAATTCATGCAACATCAGACAAGAGTGGCTCCTGTCCAAAATGCAAGTGGAAACACTGGCAACACTCGGACGGTCACCGCCAAACAGTTCAAGGAGCTGGGACCACCAGAGTTTTTTGGAGAGCCAAAACCACTTAAGGCGGAGACGTGGATAAAGCAGAACAACAAGATATTTGATGTCTTGGGATGCTCCGAGGAGCAAAAGGTTCCCTTTGCCACCTTCATGTTGCGGGCAGAGGCAGATTACTGGTGGGAATCTGTAAAGCGTACTCAACCTGCCGCACTGAAGATGTCTTGGGAGAAGTTCCAAGAACTGTTCAACGATAAGTACTTTCCCGAAAGTATTCGTCACTTGAAAAAGGTAGAGTTCATCAAGCTAGAGCAAAACAACATGACCGTGTCACAGTACGAAGCCAAGTTTGCTGAGTTGTCCTGGTTTGCGTCCCACTTGGTTGATAACGAGGAGAGAATGACGCGAATGTTTCTAAGAGGTTTGAAACCCGAGATGCGTCAATATCTTATCTCTCATAAATTGTGTTTGTATTCATATCTTGTTAATAGGGCTCAGTTATTGGAACGCGATAATGAGTCAACCCAACCAAAAGAGAGCAGTCGGCAAAATGATAATACCAGTGATAACAGTCATCGAAGTGGTGACAATAAGCGTGGAGGGAATCAACATGCTAGAAATGGTAACCACTTCGGTGGTAATCATCGCCAAAACAATAAAAATGGACATTTTAAGAAGAGGAGATTCAACAATGATGAAAAGACATCAGCATCAGCACCCGTCGTTAAGGAAGGAGAACGACCACCTATCATATACTTCAAATGTGAAAGGGAGGGACACATCAGTCCAAACTACGCGATGCCATCCAAAGCATGTTACAATTGTGGAAGAGAAGGTCACCTAGCCCGATTTTGTCATGCACCAAAGTTAAGTCCAGCTGGGATGGAGGCATCAAAGGCCGTCCCAGACAAGGCAAAACCAGTAGTTCAAGGGAGAGCGTTTGTCGTGACCTCCCAAAAAGTAAGGAACCCAACGAGATCATTACGGGTAAGCTTATTATAAACTCTAGTGAAGTATATACCTCATTTGATACCGGTTCTACCCATT
>CM029017.1:139964204-140042703 GCA_016801055.1 Panax notoginseng
AGTGTTAGAGGATGTTATTGAGTGATAAAGATGTTAAATCAAGGATCCCTAACATCTAGAAGAAGCCAGAAAATCAAGTTTTTAAACTGACCATGAACCCTAAAATATAGCCTGAAAAGCCATATGTCAGAGATGTGTTAAATGTTTATGGTGTTTTAAGTTATAGAACTGTATTATGTCATGTGGACTATGATCTGGAACTGGAAACATGGTCAGATCATGTGTAGATTACAAGTTATAAGTGGTCAAAGTCAGTTGATCGACCACGAATACTGGAATTCTGGAAAACCCAGAAACCCAGGAAGCCTTTGACAGCGTTTTGCAAGCTTCTGATCTTGCTGTTGTTTGCTAGTTTGGCCATGTTGTTGTTTTTTTGGTTGTAGTCTACCATGAGGACTACACAATCATGTCCTTAGATCACCCATATCATGTATAGAATCAAAATTAATCATGGTCAAAGTATCGTTGATCAACTGCCTAAATCGAAATCTGGAAAACCCATAAATCGTGAAGAACAACTCCTGACATCACTTTGACCGGCCTTGATCTCTCACCTGTGATGTTGTTAGGTTGATACGATGTAATAGAAATGTACCCTGACATGTGTTCTACAAGATTGAACCACTAAATTACACAAACAAGACCTAGACTGCAAGCTACAAGGATCTAAAGTAGCAAACTTCTGACAAGGATTTGTGAGGATTATATCTCACTGATATGTTGTAGAATGACCATGAAACTTGATTATAGTTGTAGTATTACACTTATACAACATGATTAACACTTTAACCACCTAGAAACATGATGAATAAGAATCTAGAACCGGTCAAAGTAGGCACCCTGCAAATTGTGTATGAAGTTCTGGTTTGGTGAAGAACACCTATAGCGACAGTTTCGTCGCTATAGGGCCCTTTAGTGACACTTAATTTCCGAAAACTATTATTTTAATTAAATAAATAGAGAAAAATAGTTTTTAATTATTAAAAATACAAAATAAATTCCTAAAAATTATTTTAAAGCCTAAAAATGGGTTTTTAATAATTTTAAGTATATTTCATAAATATTTAATAATTTTAGAATGTTAATGGCATTTAATTTATTTAATTATAATATTAAATAAATTACTTAAAAATGATTTTAATACTTAAAAAATCGTGAAAAATTATATTATGGTGTTAAAAAATATTTTAAGTGATTTTTAATAACTTTTGATATTTTGTGATGAATCTCATTAATAAATTATATTAATGGTAATGGATTTATTTAATGAATATATTAAATAAATTATGAAAAATTAGAATTTATGATTTAAAAATGATTTAAGAGTTATAAAAAATATTTTAAGTTATAAAATATAACTTTTGATATTTTGTCATGAAAATATAATATTTTAATATTAATGTCAATTACTGGATATTGGATTTAAATGTTTAAAAATCATTTAAATGAGAAATTAAGGTATTAAAAATACTAGCATTGTAATATTATAAATATATTATAATATTATGTTATGATTTTTATTAATATTTAATAATAAATAAATATTAATAATAAGAGAATAAGGGGTTATTTATATTATATAAATACGATATAAGTGATTGAAAAATTATTATAAATGGTAATAATTACTTAAAAATTATTACGAGTCTTTGAAAAATATTTTGACTGATAAATAAATTATCTAAGATAATTGTGTTGTGTTTTAGCCAAAGTCTTAGTGATATTAGGCTCGAGAATTATCCGACTAGACCGTTGGGATGTTAGAATTGTGTTGGGTTCAACTCAGACTAAAAACATTTGACTTGATACCGAGTCTTAAGTAATTTGTGGATTAATATGATTATGTGTTATGTGTTTAGGATTATTTTATAAATATATTTATAACAGTATTATACGGTCATGATATTATTCTAATATTAGGGATCTATATTATTAATATTAGGTCATCGGATAAAGCGATATAAACTACGTAGCAGTAGTTGGTGATACAGACAAATTCCTTGAACTATAATGTTTTATTGAGCAAGTTCCTAACCTTGAACTTCTAATTATTATGCAAGTTTTCTTAAACTCGACCTCGAGTTATTTCATTCGAATATGCTTATGGTTAATCATTGCTGATTACCATGTCTATGAATTATTGATTCGTACTCTGTGCATATTGCATGTGTTCATCAGGTGTGAAAGGCTGATCACCTTCATTACCATCTGGTTCAGTTGGTATGTTTATGTTCAATGTTCGTTCAGCTATGGAAATTTGTTCATGCTAGTTCACAACTATATTGTGGAATTGTTAGCCAGCTATTATTCAAATTCTTTCAATCATGATATATCCTCAAATAAACTTAAACTTGCTAGGCAAACTTATTGCTCACCCTTACTATATCATGATTAAACATTGCATATTAAGACGAATACATCGGATACAGGAAAAGTCAAAGACAGTTCTAGCATTAGTTCATTGTACATAGAAAAATTTGTAAAAGAATTGTATGATAATGACATTGTATGTCGATTAGGTTATGAATTGTGTTATAAGTTAAGGTTACTCGACTTTGGGGATTAATGTGTAAAGTTAATATATAAACAATTTATGTTTATATCTTCCACAAATAATTATAGAAATAGTACCAGATTCGTGGTGATTCGGGACCGAGATCTGGGGCTTTTACAGTTCCATCCCTTTGGTCTGAAGCCGATGAAGTGTGGTTTTGAAGAATAATCCCAGTACCGCTGATAAATTTTAGTGTTTTGGTAGAGGTGAGGCCAAACCATGAATGGCTGCTACGTACTTCCATTGAAGAGGGGAGATCAGGTCTGCGAAGTTTGAACTTGGCGTTAAGGTTCAAAGTTATATGTGGTAAAGTGGGTGTAGAGATGTATTTATTTTATTTATTTTTTTATGGTGAGACCAGACCATAAAAATGGTTGCCTACGTACTCCGGTGTATTGTGGAGATCAGGTCTTCGTAGTTCACCCCGTGTACAGGACAGACCGTAGATGAAAAGTTTGATCCCTGGTGGGACAAAATGAAGGTGTGCAAGGATTTGAAAAACCTGAAGTGTGCAAGGTTTTGAAAAACCTGAAGTGAGTGATGGATCTGATGATCCAAAACAAAGCTGTTGGTTGGAAGATGTGTTTGTCCCTGATGGGACAAACGAATGTGAAGAAAGGTTGTATGTAGCGAAAGGTTTTGAAAACCTGAATTGATTGGGGATCTGGTGATCCAAACCCAGGATGTTGGTTTGCTGGCAACTTCAGACATAGTACCGTTTCACGGTGTCCGAGTTAATGAGTTATGAAAATTTATCGCCATCTATCTCCTATAATCTTAGAGCTCCACATGTCAATACCTCCTTGACAACAAACGGACCTTCCTAGTTTGGGGCAAATTTTTCTTTGGATTGATCTTGGTTGTCAAGAATTTTCTTCAAGACCAAGTCATGCTCTTTGAATTGTCGTGGCTAGAATTTTCTGTTGTAGGATCTGGCGATCCTCTGTTGGTATAACTGACCATGGAAGATGGTTGCGGCCCACCTATCTGAAAGTAGTATGCACACACGCCAATCCTGTTTGACGATAAAACATATACTTTGTAACAATCTTATTCATTTATTAATAAAAAGTATTAATTTATTAAAGACTATTAATTATCTACATGATGCTGCTTTATAATATGTGATAAAACCATAGTTTTAAGCAATGCTTTTAGAATAATGATGATGATCATTCTAATGATATCAAAATTCTTAGAAAGCTTAAAACTAAAATAGTTTCCAATCGTTGGATTACTAAATTGGGAATTAGTGAATCCGGATAGATTGGTACATACGTTGCTTGCTCATTGGATGAGGATGATTGATCTCATGATCATTTGTGTGGAGACACTAAAGCAAGTATGTAGGTTCTTATTAGAGAATAAGTTCACTAAACGTGGCTCACTAAGGAATACCTAATTGAGTTTTACTTGCCTGTCAATAGGAATTCCTGTAGTGATAGTAGTACAAGTGATCATTGGACTTGAGATCATCATAGTATCTTGTGTATGATGAGTTATACTTTGACTTATTCCTTAAGACCCTTAGGGTATATCAAAGGGTATGCTTGGGTATAATAAGTTGTACATGGAGATAATGTATGATCAATAAAGAATCTACCACTTCTAGTAAAAGAAGGGAAATGTCTTATAGAATTCGATAAATGACAACCCAGTAGTCCTTGGCCAAGGCAGAATGAAATTAGAAAGATGTTTCTAATTTGTATTATTTGTAGTTGTGCATTTAAGTGTCGAAATACATATAATTAAATAAAATAAGACTTGACAGTAATTTCATGTCTTATATTTAATTGGGACATTGTATGGTGGAAGGACTGAATTGTACGGCGACTATTTACTCAAAGGTTCTTTTATGATTAATGATGAAATCTATATTATCTTGAAAAGTCGTTAATCGCTATGGAGGCTTATCCCTATTGTAGAATAAATATTATTTATTTAAATAAATTAATATTTTAATTTATTTATTTAAATAAGATTAGAATTGTTCTAATTGATTTATTCACAACCGGTTTAATATGGAGAACCTAAAGGGTTACACCATAAAATGAAGAATAATTATTTAAGAAGTTAATGGCATAATCGTAATAATAAGTTAAGTATATTTAATTTTATCTATGGTGATAAAATAAATTAAACTGCTTAATATTTATTATTTAATATTTTAGAAATATTAAATATAAATTAATAAGAGGAGTCTTATTATTATTATTACTATTATTATTATTTAATTTCTAAAGCAGTTTGTGAATTAATTAATAAAGTACTCTCAAATATCCTAATAAGATTAGGGGGCTAATTAATTAAAACAGTTTAATTAATTATTCCTAATAAGATTGGGAGCCTAATTAATTAAAAAAATTTAATTAATTAAAATAAAACCCAATTCCTTAATTGTTAAGGATGGTTGCCCACATCTATAAATAAGAGGAGTCTTATTATGGGTGAGATAGTAGTTATTGACTTTTTGACAACAAACGTAATTCCAATAGTTGGAGAGTACGCTCCTTTTCTATGAGAGATAGAAAAATTAGGGTTTTGTCAAATACCCATTTTGTTGAATCTTTATTCTTTCTTGGTGGATTACCTCTAGAGGCCAAACACTTGGGTGGCTAACGTTGATCAAAGGAAGGAACCAAACCCGACGGATTCAAGTTGAACGCGAAAAGGATTGGAGGTGAACTTGTACCTGAGGAAGCTCGAATCTTCAAGGGTATGATTTTTGTTCTTTCTTTTTTCGTTTAATTAATAATTGTGCATAAAGGGTGATCCGAGTATATGGTTTGTAAAATTTTAAAACTCTGATTTTATCACGTTTCCGCTTTATTTGTGCAATTTGATTGCGTTCATGAATATTACAAACCTAACAATGGCATCAGAGCCAAACCTTTATGTAAATTATTAATTGTTTTAATTTGATATGTATATTGATATGTGTTTAGAACAATTTAATTGGGCATAATTTGTTGTATAAATTTTATTTTAAAAAAAAACCCCCGTGAATCCAAATTTTATTTTTTGTTGAATTCGTGGTAATTAAAGATACTGCAGATTCACGAATTAGTTGGTTTAGTATATATATTTGATCCTGGTTTCAAAATGTGATTCATGGATTACAATCAGGTTAATATTACATATATTATATAGATCATATTTACAGGATATATGATTCTTATAATTGTTCCGTCCGTGATTCGCGAAAATCGTATATATATATATATATATAATCTTATATTTATATATAATATTCTTAATTATTTTATAATTAAAATAAAAGTTTATTTTAATCTTAAAATAAAAGGTTTATTTTAATTTTAAAATTAAATTTCATGCTAACAAATTAGAGTTGGAATTGAATTCCATGATAACTAATTGGAGTTGAAATTAAATTTCATATTTCCTTAAATAAAGGAGTTTATTTAGATATGAAATAAGATTTCATGTTATTCAAAATAAAGAGTTTTTTTGTGAATAGGAAAATGAATCCATATTTTCTTAAATAAAGGAGTTTATTTAGATATGGAATAAGATTTCATATTATTTAAAAATAAAGAAGTTTATTTGAGAATAGGAACGAGAATCCGTGTTTCCTTTAATAAAGGAGTTTTTTTTATTTGAAATTAGATTCCATAATCAATTAAAATAAAGGAGTTTATTTTGATTAAAGATTTTGATTAAAATAAAATAGTTTATTTTATTCAAAATTGGATATATTAAAATAAAAGAGTTTTATTTTGATTTAAATTTGGATTAAAATAAAGGAGTTTATTTTGATTCAAAAATTAGATTTTATGCAAACTAAACTTGCCCATTAAATGATATCAATATATATATTGAATGTTTATTATTCATGAGATGAATGTTATTTATTGATGCATATGGTGATGTGCATAATAGTAAATGAGATTGATTATGGACTATTGACCAATGTGATTGAATTTTATTTTAGTTGGATGCTTGAATGTATGAGTTTTATTAAATGGGGTCTGCGTACCTCGTCTTATCTAATTTTTCTTAATGTAAATTCTATCTCCCTCCTATATACTTCCCTTGACTGCTGATCAAGGTTTCTATTTATTTTAAATAGTTTTGTAATAGGAATAGTTAGAATTAATTTTGAAGAATTGGAGATCAAGGAGCAAGGAACGCTTGAAGACCTGTTTGTAATGGAGCCAGGGATTTAAATGTAATAGTTATATTTAAATATTAATTCTTGCGCCCCTAGGGTTTGACCTTTTGGTTCACTTGGTGGCTCTAGTGAACCAAAGTAGAATAAAAATCCATAATCAATCCGGGTAGAATATAGTATTCAATATGTGCATGCTTATACTATATATATTATATATTATGCAAACATGCTTCGCATGTTTATTAATATGACGCATATTATATATATATATATATATATATATATATATATATGTGTGTGTGTGTGTGTGTGTGTGTGTGTGTGTGTGTGTGTGTGTGTGTGCATGCGTGCTAAACAAGATGAGACAAATTAATAACAAACCCCTCAAATTTTTATATTAAGTCCTAAGCGTTCAAAGATATTTGGAATATCGAACGTCGCCTTCTAGCATGATAAAAATAATAGAGTATCAATTAATTATTATAAGTTTGTTGTGTCACCACAAGGCGTATCTTAATTCTTTGAGATGTTAATTTTATCACCTTTGATGATCAATGTTTATTATATAGTAGTTATATCATGGATGGATGTTAATATGGATGCTTGTATATACTGCTGTGTTGGGATTGAAAGCAGGTACAACAGGTTATTTTTGGGAAATCAAGAAAACAAACAAAAATTTTTTATAAAAAAAGCCCATCAGCGACCGCATGCGGTCGCTAACACTATATTAGCGACCGCCTAACCTTATTGGAAACTAGCGACCGCTGCGGTCGCTATTATCGGTCGCTGCCACGTGTGCCACATCACACCTGACAACTGACTCAGCATAAGTCAGAATAGCGACGGACATGGTCGCTGAGTGCGGTCGCTATTATAGCGGTCGCTATTACTGGTCGCTGGTGTCCATCCAGTGACCAGATTACCTGCGACTACTATCAACGACCACAGTCGGTCACGGATACCAATCTGCGACCGGACACGGTCGCTGATAGGCGGTCGCTGATAAGCCTTTTTGTTATAGTGTCTTCTCGTGTTGAGGTCTCATAAAAGCTCTCATTAGGTTGAGACGTCAACTCATAATGTGGCGGAGATTGATAGTCAAACTGCTAATATTGCTCTTGACTGTAGTAGTCCCATGAGTTTGGATAACCCTGGCAGTTTTGATGGTAGGGAATCGGTTCAAAGTCAGCTTGATCCTGACAGTAGGCGTTCTGAGTGGACTAACACTCAAGATTGTCAGAAAACCTCAAGGCATTAGCAATTTGAAGTTGTAATCTCTCGAGTCCTTCCGAGCTTGGTTTTATTGTCCCCTCATAAGGCCATTGATAACATTGATCGTCCATAATATGTAGACTTAAAAACAAAAGAAGGGAAGATCAAACAAATAAAAGAAGTAAATATATACACGTTCAAAGTAAGACTAAATTGATTTAAATCAATATTGGACAATATTAGATTAATAGTTCCCCAGCAACGGCGCCAAAAACTTGTTGGTCGGAAAACCGATCACTAAACACGCGCAAGTATACGCGGTCTAACAAATAATACAGTGATAAGGAGAGTGTCGTACCCACGAGGAACTATGACTAATATTTACCAAGTACCGATTGTTCATCGCTAAAGCCTTATTCGAACAGCAGTAAATGGAAGGGAGATTAATATAATTAAACTAATTAACAAAGCAAGTAAATGGATAATGAATGAAAATCTAAGGAAATACAAGCTAAGGTCACAACTTCACCCCCACACAGGCATTCTGTCGAACACCTGGCGTGTTATGTTTCATCAAACTAGCTACCCTATCTCTCTTTGGTCTTAATGGTCACGACAATTTGTCGACCGAGAACGCACAGGTGCTTATGCACCTCAGTCGAGGTATGCACAAACATAACCTCTCCAGATCCACCCAAAAGAGAATAGAACAGAAAAGAACGTCCAAGCAAGATACAATCCTACATATGTCTATGCGAATCAATCATAACCAGGATTTAAGCATAAGTTCTCTATTAGGTCGCATGTGGCGCACAGAGATATGTCTATTCTACGCACAACTTATGCAGTCGAAACCCACAATCACATGTCAATATAGTTAGGTATACATCTACAATTCTTCTATCGATATCATGTAGATTACTAAAATCATCACTAATGTCTTAGCAAGAATCATTAAGCACACAAATATATCAATCCAAATCATATGGTGCCAACCAAAGAGATAAAGACAGTCAATTCAAATAACAAAGGGATCCATTATAACTTTAGAGCCAATAATCAGTTCATATTTAATAAACCAAATACAAGTAGCAATAAAGACAACATTTATAGATTATAATCATAGAGAAGATAAATGGATAGAAGAAACTCTATCAAAGCCCCTTCAGTCTCCAATCAAATCGCTCAAATCAAGCTTTCCACTCCTTGTTGCTCGTTGCTCTTGTGCTCCAAAGAAATACAAACTTCTCCCTAAATCTACCTAAACTATATTTACAGACATCAACTAAGAACTAGAGAGAGAAAATACAAAAGAAAATCTAATCTAAGGTAAAACTACTTGATTCTATGTTATAGGATGTCTGGTATATCATGCAGTGGCTCCTCTCTGTTATATACGCTTGCTTCCTTTTTCTAGGTCAAAACAAGTTTTTCTCTGCCTGGGCACCGGAGGTCGCACTGCGGCGCAGCCAATAGACTTAAAGATAGCGCTGCAGCGCCACGTGTGCAATAAGGAACCGGAGCTCGCGCTGCAGCGTGAGTCCATATAGGGGAGAGTGGCGCCGCGGCGCGATGCTGACGTCAGGCTGCACAAGGAATGTGGCGCTGCGGCGCGGCCAGTATGCTTGACATTGGCGCCGCAGTGCGGCTTTACGATAAAATGCTCGTTTTGCCACTGAATGGTAGAAAACACCTGATAAGCCCTGCAATATGTCAATTAAGCACAACAACACTATAATCATATAAAAATATATAAACTCTACGAGAACATGCAACTATTTAAGTCATAAAATATCCGATTCGCGGGTATAAACCCCACTCATCACTACCCACATGTATATAGTTACGTACACATTTCATGATATATATTTATACCATATGGTTTCAATATGCCTAATCATATTGCTTCATACAATATAGTGTCATAAAACTTAATATATAGTCACATAAAAGTCACACTACATTATATAGTATAGTCGTATTTTTGCTCACATGCATATAACCGTTAATCTAATATTATTATATTACTAACTTATTTATTTATGTCAAATAAATAAATTATTCACTTACTTGATTAATTAACGCAAATATTAATTAATCCAAAAATCATCGATTAATGTATTTATGGATCTTCATAATCATTAATTATCGATAAAATTTTTATTATATTTATAGATATATTGCAAATAATAATAATCACATATTATCAATTAATTACCAAGTAATCAATATTCTATCACAATTAATTAATATTAATTAATGGTCCACTTAATAATTCCGTTGTTGAACATAACATACTTTATTTCATGGTTTATCAATGCCACACATATCACATAATTGTTCCATTTAAATTCTAAAGTACAGAAATTAATTTTTCTCCAACTGACCACTGGCGCAGCTGCGCCAGTTAGTACTGCTGGGACGGCACAGCTGCGCCGTACCCTGACAGTGCCAAGACTGGTTTAGCTTCAAGCCCATGCCAATTTTCATTGCTAAACTCGTTTTATACGACATGAATTACTGTCCACATGAGTAATATTACAAGTCTAAGAGGGTACTTATTAACTACATGAAATTTAAGATCAACCCGATTAATCTTCCAAATTCTCGTTTTAACTTGCATAGTGAATTTTCTCGTTTCGTATTATGCCACACAAGGCATTTCACACTTCTCATTGTCAATTCACACATCTTAATACGCATTTATCTAATACGAATCAATTGCATTAACCAACTCATAAAACAATAACACTTATATTCACATAAATAATATTTTCATTAATATATTCATTTTATAATACGAGAAAATTCTCGGGTATTACATCCTACCCCCCTTATAAAAATTCCGTCCTACAATTGCTACAAGGTTACATAAATAGATGGGGATAATCCCTCATCATCCTATCTTCTATCTCCCACGTTGCCTTCTCGACATCGTGGTTACGCCAAAGTACTTTTACGGAGGAAATAACTTTATTTCTCAAGGTTTGCTCTTTCTTATCAAGAATTTGGACAGGAGTTCCTTCGTACGCTAAATTCTTCTCCACTTGAATGGGTTCATAAGAAATCAGGTGCTTGTAGTCAGGCTTGTACGGACGCAACACAGATATGTGAAACACGTTATGGATGTGCTCCAACTCAGGTGGTAGTGCAACTTCGTATGCTACTTCGCCCACTCGGTTTAGTATCTCGAACGGCCCTATGAATCTTGGACTCAGTTTCCCTTTCTTGCCGAAATGGATCTTTCCCTTCCATGGAGATACCTTCAAGGATACAAAACTGCCAACTTTAAATTCTCGGTCTTGCCGATGCAAATCAGCGTACTTTATCTGGCGATCTTAAGTTGCTACTAGTATGGCTCTTATCACTGTCACCACATCTGCGGTTTGTTATACTAACTTTGGTCCGAGTATTCGTCGTTCTCCGACTTCGTCCCAACATAATGGTGTTCTACACTTCCTTCCGTAAAGAGCTTCATACGGTGGTATGACGATACTCGCATGGTAACTATTATTATATGCAAATTCGACTAAGGGTAAGTGATCGTCCCAATTTCCCTTGAAGTCCATCACGCAAGTTCTAAGCATGTCCTCTAGCCGTATTGTCCTCTCACTCTGTCTGTCTATCTGAGGATGATAAGCAATACTTAACCTTAATTGTGTTCTCATCCTCTCTTGCAAGCTTTTCCAGAATTTTGACGTGAAACGTGGGTCTCGGTCAGAAATAATCGATACCGGCATTCCATGTCGTGAAACAATCTCCTTTATGTACAGACTCGCTAACTGATTCAAATAGTAGCAGATCTTAATTGGTAGAAAATGTACGGTCTTTGTAAGTCGATGTACGATAACCCAAATGACATCTAAACCTTTCTGTGTGACTAGAAGTCATACCACGAAATCCATTGTAATATGCTCCCATTTCGACTATGGTATTTCCAACGGTTGTAGCAACCCACTCGGCCACTGATGCTCTGCTTTTACGCATTGACAAGTCAAACATCTACTAACACACTTTGCGACTTTTCGTTTCAAATTGGGCCACCAAAAATGTTACCCCCTGTCTCGGTACATCTTAGTGCCTCCCGAATGAACGGAATATGTCGTATTATGTGCCTCGTGCAAAATCTCCTATCTCAACTCGGTTACCGCCGGTACCCACACTCTCCCTTCAAATCTTAAGATACCGTCTTTATCTATTCGAAATTTTTCTTCCTCATTTTCCGTAATCCTTTTTCTGATTTTCTCACACATTCTCCATCTTTCTCCTGTGCTTCCTTTACTCTATCCAACAATGTCGGACAAGCTTCCATTACAAAAAATTTCTCTTCAGACCTCTCGGGTCCTTTCACTTCTATTTCCAATTTCTCCATATTTCTTATTAACTCCTCCTGAGTTGTTAGTTGAAATAATTTCTGTCCTTTCCTGCTCAGAGCGTCGACAACTGCGTTTGCCTTCCCCCAGGTGATAAAGAATCTCATAGTCATAATCTTTGATTAACTCTAACCACCTTCTCTGACGCATATTCAACTCCTTCTGTGTAAAGATATATTTTAGACTTTTATGGTCCGTGTATATCTCACATTTTTCTCCATACAAATAATGCCTCCATATCTTTAACGCAAAACTACTGTCGCTAAGAAGTCATGAGTAGGGTATCGTTTTTCGTAATCCTTCAGTTGTTGTGATGCATACACAACGACTTTGCCATTCTGCATCAGCACACATCCTAGTCCTCTATGCGATGCATCACTATACACTACAAATCCTCCCGTATCATCTGAAAGGATAATACAGGTGCCTCACTTAATCTCTTCTTCAACTCTTGAAAACTCTCTTCGCATTTGTCGGTTCATACAAATTTTACTGTCTTTCTCGTCAGATTAGTCAATGGGGTCGCTATCTTAGAAAAATCTTGGATGAATCTTCGATAGTACCTAGCTAACCCTAAGAAACTTCTTACCTCCGTCGGTGTTCTCGGTTGCTCCCAACTACTTACTGCTTTGACCTTTTCGGGGTCTATGAGCTTCCATTCTCATTCACCACGTGGCCTAAGAATTGAACCTTCTTTATCCAAAATTCGTATTTTGAAAACTTCGCATACATCTTCTCCTTGCATAGTGCCTCCAAAACAATCTCTAGATGTTCGGTGTGTTCTTCCTCTGCCTTCGAGTAGATCAAAATCTAATCGATGAAAACTACAACGAATTTATCCAAGTATGGCTTGAAAACTCGATTCATCAAGTCCATGAATGCTGCCGGAGCATTAGTCAAACCAAATGACATTACCAAAAACTCGTAATGTCCATAACGGGTTTGAAACGCAGTCTTTGGTATGTCTTCATCCCGCACTTTCAGTTGATGATATCCTGTCCGTAGGTAGATCTTCGAGAAATATTTTACTCCCTTTAGTTGATCAAACAAGTCATCTATCCTCGATAGCGGATATCTATTCTTGATCGTTACTCTTTTTAATTCTCGATAATTAATATAGAGCCTCATCGATCCGTCCTTTTTCTTCACGAATAACATGGGTGCTCCCCAAGGAGACATACTCGGTCGAATGTACCCCTTATCTAATAGCTCTTGAAGTTGTATCATCAATTCCTTCATTTCTAATGGCGCCATGCGGTATAGAGCTTTCGAAATCGGTACCGTTCCCAGTGCTAAGTCTATTACGAATTCAATTTCTCTGTCTGGCAGAAGACCAGGCAAATCATTTGGAAACACGTCTTGAAATTCATTTACTACAGGTATATCTTTAATTTCTACTCTCTTTTTTCGAGTATCTACGATATAGCTAAATAACCTACACATCCTTTCCTTAACAATTTCTTGGCCTGCATCATCGTAATGTAACACGATTGCTTAAGTGATGAGCTTCCATGAAACACTACCTTAGACTTACTTGGAGTTTGAAGGTTCACACACTTGTTCTGATAGTCAAATATCGCTACATGGTTATATAACCAATCCATTCCCAATATTACGTCAAATTCTCCCAGTCTAATAGGAATCAGGTCTACGCTCAGTTCATGTTCTCTAATGTTTGCGCAATAATTTAGATAAACATATTCTACAGGGATTATTTCCTTATTCGAAACTTCTACGTTCAAGGAATCTTCTGAACGTTCTCGGTGTGTACTAAATTTACTAGCAAATTCTTCAGATACAAAATAACAGGTGGCACCCGAATCAAATAATCCAAACGCATTTATACTATTGATTGGGATTATACCTGACACCACGTCCTTCGCAGTCACTGCGTCCTGGACGGTCATATTAAAGGTTCGGGCGGTCGATTATTTGGGTTGCGCAGGTCCACCAATCATTAACTTGCTTCCTTTTCCCTGGCCTCCGCCAGCTCCACCGCTTCCTTTCTTCGGGCAATCCTTTATCTGGTGCTCTGTCGATCCACAAGCGAAACATCCTCTGATTTTCTTTGGCTTTGGGCAATTTGGCGATATGTGCCCCTCTTGGCCGCAGTTATAACAAGTGCTCTTTCCTTTCCAGCAATCCCCCTGATGACTTCTTCCACACTTGTTATGTAGCTTCGATTCTCCTCTTGAACTTTCCCTAGTGACTCCCACCTTGATTGTTGTTGTTGTTGTTATTGTTGTTGTTGTTGTTGTTGTTGTTGTTGTTGTTATTTTCCCATTTCTTTTGTCCAGAATTACTCCCTCCACTGCTGCTTCTCCACGATGCTCATTACCAATGTTCTTGTTCTCATTCTCCTTATGATATAGACTTAAGGCCTCACTGCCACCTTCTGCAATGACTGCCTTCTCTAACAAGGTCGTAAAGGAATCAATCTGGAATACTGATACCTTATTATACAACAATAGTTTGAATCCTTGCTCGAAGCGTCTCGCCTTCCTTTCCTCATCCCCAATTTGGTGCTCCGCAAATTGCGCTAGTTCATTAAACTTAGCAGCGTATTGCGCCACCGTCATGTCTCCTTGTTTTAACTCTAGGAATTTCACTTCCATCCTACTTTTCATACTCTTCGAAAAATAATTCTCGAAAAACAGCTTTGTAAACCTTTCCCATGTTATCGTTCATTCTCTCGCTCTCTGCTGATTAGTTTCCCAACAATATTTCGCTTCGCCCCTCATCATATATGTGGCAAATACAGCCTTTTGGTCTTCACCCACGCGAGCTATAGTGAAGGCCTTCTCGATCTCCTTAATCCAGGTTTGCGCAACTATCGTGTAACATTCCAGAATTTTAAATGTAATATTAAATATTTATTAATTTATATAAATATTTAATGGATGTGATTATCATTGAATAAATATTTGTTCAATTGATTTAATTTTTTAGTTAATTATTTATTAAATAAATAATTGATGAATTAAGGAAATGATTATTATATTGATATTTCAATTTAATGGTTAATTATTTGTATTGAGTTATGTGATTAAAGGATTTATTTAATTAATTGTGATTTGCATTAATTAAAATAAATATGAAAGTTTGATTAAATATAGTGTGACAAATAACTATATTATAAGGGTTATAAAAATAAATTAAAGTAGTTTAATTTAGTTTTGTCAAACAAGGCTTAATATATTAATTCTTTAATATTTAAAGGATTTTTGCCAAACAAGCCTTGTGGCTTTTGATATTTCTAATTATTGAAATTTAAATTTAATAATATAAATAAAATAATAAATATTTTATATTTATATTATATACGTTTATGTTGGTAACCAATATATTTAATATATGTATTAAGGCCATATCAGTTTTTTATTTTGGTTATTACGCATACTAGCTACCAAAGCTTCATTCTAACTTTGCTAGTCTAGAGGCAATAGAGAGAATAGAGAGTTGAGAGAAATTGAGAGAAAGCTTAGGATTTTTAACAATTCCAGTTATCGTAGCAAGAATTACACATTAATTAAAGGTATGTTCACAACTTTAGATTTATATATGTGTGTATATACGTGTATATGTATTTCACGGCAAGAATTTTCTCATGTTCGGTTATAATCAATTGTTGAATTATGGATATATAAAGTTGATAATTATGGGTATACATGTTTGTAACGCTGTAGTAATGTTCAAACAAGGAGATTGCATGCTAAATTGTTCGACAGTACAGTAGAAATTTTGTCAATGTTTATGTTCTTCATATAGTCTAAGTAAGTATCTATTTTAATGGTCAATTTATATGTGAAAGTATAAATTGAAGCTTGTAGATGTTAGTTCATTGAGATATGAACATAATGTAATTTGAACGAAATGGTTTGATCATGTAATGAATTTACAGTGTTGATTTTAGGATGAATGTCAAGAAACAGTTTTATATTGAAAACATGAAATTTGAGAAATTACAGTGGTGTAATTACTGTTAAACATGTTGTAATGGTGTTGTATCATTCATATATATTAATTTTACTGTTTGATGGGTGAAATTCGGGTTAGTTGGCTTAAAAGTGACGTGGCTCTGTTCTGCAAAACTGGGTTCTGCAAGTCGTGCGGGCGCGCAGCTGTTGCGCGAATGCGCGACATCCCCATACAAAACTCGCGCGGCCGCGCGAGTGCCCATTTTCAGACACTGAAGTCTGCTTGTACTGTAGACTTTGGTCGTTCTTTGTGGTTTAGCCTAAGGTTATGGTAATATGAGAATCATGTAACAACAAGGTTAAGTAGAGCCTTGTGATGTGGATTATGAATTCAAAATTGTAAAAAAAATGATTAGTAAATCAAGAACGTGTTATGTGATGATTTAGTATACATAATGAAAGTTAGACAAGTGTTGCGAAGTAAAACACTTAGAGTTTCTGAAATATAAATGGTAATGATTATGTTATGGTATGTTAGCATATCTAATAGGTATTGTGGTTCTAAAATTATGTGTAGGTGGTCGTGAGTTAATTTTATAGCTTACGCTCAAGGCAAGTTTTCTAAACTTCTCTTTTTACATTGAGCAAGTTTCTAAACTTTCTTTTTACATTGAGCAAGTTTTCTAACACTTTCGTTGAGTTAGTTCTATTATTATATTGTATAACTTCATGCTTTTGATTGAGCAAGCTTCTTATCTTAACTGTTATTGAATAAATCAATTTTATTGATTGATTCATTCTAACTTGTTTACAGTTAAGCAAGTTTCTTAAATTCTATTATTTTATAACGAACGTAATTTTGAACTCTCGTCTTTATTATTGAAATGTTTTAATTCTTTGCATGAGTTAATACATTGTTGAGCAAGTTTTTAGTTTCCAGCTTGCTATCAGTTAAATGTACGTTCATGAATATCATTTCTAATGTTATAAGACTCAAACCTTAGCTTATTTTACTGCTCAAGCAAAGGTTAACCATTGTATTCACTTTATTGAATGCTTATGCTCTATAGCTATTTCAAGCATGAGTTTGATATGTAGAATCAGTTCATTTATGATTCTCAAATGTTCTAAGCTATGTTGTTATTATACAACTATTGTATTATCAATCATTGTCGATTCAACTAGTTCCCTAGTTGATGATCATTAAACTTCAATTACCCTTGAAAGCTTATCCAAACCAAACTTTCTTTGGTGCGGACTTGTACTCTAAATACTGAGATGAACAACCCTTTGTTTAGGGGTTTACGCTTAGCGTTGAAATGGTTGTGCACAATACATTGTACGAAGGATTGATCCCCCTAAGTACGTGGAGTCCTTACTATATGACTGTTAAAGTTAAAGTTGAAAGATTACTTATAACTGTGGACATGATTCATGGTCATTTGACCCTCAGTAGTATATTTAAGAATGTTAATAGAACATATCATTCAATTCTATTGAGCCTACAAGTTGGCAAATATTGAAATGTTAATAGAACATATTATTTAGTTCTATTGAGCCGATTATTTGGCAAATGTTGTAAAGATATTTATTATTATCTCAAGTGAACTTTGTTTGCTCACTCTTGCATATTTATACACTTGTTGCAGCTATAGTTGAGAAGGTAGATAAACCTACAACTAGCAAAGGAAAGGGAAAAATGTACAAGTGATGAAGACTTGTAATTTTGCTTTATCGTTATGATGATAGACTTTTAATAATGACGTGATGTAATAATATTAAATTCCGCACTTGAATGATTGTATTAAAGGTTAGAGAACCTGGGAGATAATGTTTTTATTAAAGTAATCCTGTATGGGCATGTTTTTATTATTCAATTTATTATGATTGGGTAGTTAGATATGAATGTTTTGTTTACGTGAACACCAAATCTTGAGGTAATGAAGTACTGGGATTTGGGGGTGTCACATATCGGGTCAGTAGTTCCCGTGAACTCTGGGGGTCCTACACTCTTAAAATATTTGAAAGTAATCGGGCAGCTTGGGGAATGGGCGGTACGGGTTCTTTTCTTCCCCTCAGAGCTTCTCCCAATAAATCTACAAGTTGATGTATCGGATCTACTGGTCCTCTCTCATCATTAACTGACTCTTCTGGGACAGTTATTCTACGTCTGGGCGACATTTTCTGCATCACAAAATTTTTCATTTTATTATCTAATTATCATATTTAGACATTTCTCAATTGAAAAGAACTGGAGGTTTAAAACACATTTCTGAAATAAGATCATTTATATTCATATGCCAAATAGTTACAATACACGTTCTTTTCTAGCATACTGCTATAAATGAAAACACATATCCCTTAATATCACAAAAGACGGGGACAACAACATATTAACAACACATAAATAAAAATACTACACTACTGAGCCTTTCCCTTTAGACTCAATCTAACATCCCACGTTCCACGGCGCTCTGATACTCCTTCTGCGTAATGTGTGCCACCATATCCCGACTTATGGTATGTTGGGTCTGTCCTTGCTCAGCTGGGTAGTGATTTACCCCTTTAATCAACCTCTCCATGGCTGTGCGTAGAGCATAACCCATCTTGTTCATCTTCCTCCTCTTGCACCGCACCTCATCCTCTAGATCATCCACCCTGTCATTGGAATTCTCCCACTTCTCCTTGAAGTGAATCCTATCCATCACCTCCATCTCTAACTGAGTTTGGAGAGCCTTCTTCTCCGTCCTCTCACTCAAAACCCTCCGTTCCAATTCTTCTAACTTTCCTGCCAACTCAACGTTCCTCCCCACCGATCGGTGAAACAAGGCCCCCATTTGGATCCCTGCCTCTTTACGATGATCAATTTCCACCTCCATCTCCTACATCACTAGTTACCTCTCAAGAGTCTCAGTTTCTAGCTCCTCGACTCTACATCCTAATTCCAAAATCTATTATTCATACTCTCCCAACATCCGATCCTCAAAAGTAGACTCATCGGAGTCCTCCATGGGCTCGGGTTCCTCCTCCACGGGCTCCTCCTCCATAGGCTCCTCCTCCGGATCAGAGTCCTCAAGTAGAGGCTCCATCTCCTCCTCCTTGTCATCATCATCAATAGGGGCAACTACCGATATAGGCTCCGCTATCAAGGGTACCTCATAGACTACGTGGATATCACGCGACTCCTCCTCTACTACTCGGCTAGGTCCTCCTATGTCAGTCATCCTACAATCACCAACATAAGACAAGAAAAACAATAACTCCATCAAAATGTTAAATAACATAAGTTCATTGTATAGAATGAAGTTACATTTCATAACACACTAAGTCTCTCAAGGAAAACTCTACATGAGTTTTATCCCCTTCCTAACTTTTAAGTTTTCTTAAGTTATAATCTAAGGACTCTCGTTCCTAAGGTAACTGGGAATCCAAATAATAAGCAAAACTTACGACAACTAATTCATAAAAAAAATCCTCTTAATATTTTAACAACATTTATCATCATTATTATAATTCACAATATTAATCGACCAGGTCGTTCCCAAGAAAGAGGGGGCTTTCTAATAAGGATTTCTCCCTATTGATGTGCAATTAGGTGACCAAATCTCTCCTTGACAGAACTTCTAGACATCGTTAATATTGCAAATAATAATATTAATAATTTGTCGTCTCAATTATTGATTTAATAATATATAAAACATCGACAATAATTGAATCAAATAACGTGAGATACTATGCAGCAATTACTGTAGCAATAATTGAACAAAACCGAGTGACTTCTCACGTAAGCATCAATAATCAATACCGTGTGCTACTATTCAACCACGCGTATTCCTATACTTTTAACACCGGGTGTTTCAACAGTTAACGATAAAACTTCCGTCGTTATTTTCATAAAATATTTTTGTCATTTTCTCAATCCGACAATAATTTCGTTGTGGGGTCCACCAATGATTGTGCCGTCGTACGAATATTCCCTGCTAAAACGAATATTCCCCGACCAATCGAATATTATATAACAACTTGCGTAGTTTGTAAAATTTATAAATATTACCCACAACTATAACATTATATCAAATTCATTCCATAATATTCAAAAATGATAATTATAAAAAATTCATCTTTATTCATAAAAGTTGGGGTCTTACAATCTCCCCTTCTTATGAAATTTTACCCTCGAAATTAGGGTACGGGTATGTCGAAGAGGTAAGGATACCTTGATTTCATTTTAGATTCTAACTCCCAGGTCATTTCCTCAACATCATGGTTCCTCCATAAAACTTTGACTTGAGGTATAACCTTGGAGCATAGAATATGTTCCTTCTTATCCAAGATTTGAACAGGAACCTCTTCATACGTTAAATCTTCCGCTATTTCGTCTGGTTCTAACTCAATAATGTGGTTCGGGTCTTTCATATATTTATGTAACATGGATATATGAAAAACGTTACGAACACGAGACATAATTGGCGGTAAAGCGAGTCTATAAGGCACAGTTCCTACTCGATCGAGGATTAAAAATGGGCCGATGAATCGAGGATTGAGTTTTTCTCTCTTTCCAAATCTCGTAACTCATTTCCATGGAGCAACACGTAACAACACATGATCTCCTATATCGAGTCCTTTCGATGAAGATCAGCATACTCTTTTGTCGACTTTGTGAGGTTTTTATACGTTGTCGGATCGTTTGAATCTTTTCTGTAGTCATACGTACCAACTCCGGTCCCAACAATATTGCTTCACCCACCTCATCCCAGCATATTGGAGAATGACACTTTCTTCCATACAATGTTTCGAATGGAGCCATGTCAATACTTGCTTGATAACTGTTGTTGTAGGAAAACTCCACCAATGGTAAGAACTTGTCCCAACTTCCCTTGAAGTCAAGGACACAGAGTATTAATAAATCTTCAAGAGTTTGAATAGTCCTCTCTGATTGTCTGTCCGTTTGAGGATGATATGTCGAACTAAATCGTAAATCTGTGCCCATAACTTTTTGCAAACTAACCTAAAATCGTGAAGTGAATCTTGGGTCTCGATCAGAAACTATGGATACTGGCATACCATACAGTCTCTTACAATCTCGTTTATGTACACACGAGTAAGACGTTCAAGTGTATAAGTTTCTCGTATTGGTAAGAAGTGAGCAGACTTGGTCAATCTATCAACAATGACCCAAATTGCATCTATGCCTTGAGAAACCTTGGGAAGACCAGTAACGAAATCCATGGTAATATGCTCCCACTTCCATTCTGGAATTTTAAGTGGTTGCAAGGACCTTTTGGTAACTGATGCTCCGCCTTGACTCGTTGACACATTAGACACCTTGAGATAGAC
Source organism: Panax notoginseng (assembly GCA_016801055.1). Taxonomy (NCBI): domain Eukaryota; kingdom Viridiplantae; phylum Streptophyta; class Magnoliopsida; order Apiales; family Araliaceae; genus Panax; species Panax notoginseng. The sequence goes on from CM029017.1 coordinate 139,985,733, forward strand.
ATCGCTATCTCTCTCTTCATATTGCCCCACCAAAATATATGTGGAAGATCATGATACATGTTGGTACTCCCAGGATGGATTGCAAACGGTGTGTTGTACGCCTCCATCATGATTTTATACTTTAACTTAGGGTCGTTAGGAACACAAAGTCTGGAGTTGACTCGAAGTATTCCTTCTTCATCTATTCTTGCTTCCGGCATAGCACCTTCTTGTACTTTCTTCCTCATACGCATTAGTTCCAGGTCTGTAGCTTGAGCAACTTTAACTTTATCAATTAAAGTCGGTTCTACTCGTATATTCGCCATCATCACGTGGGTCCCTGGAGTCTTTATCTCTATCTCCATCCTTTGCAAGTCATACAAAATGGGCCTTTGCGTTGACAATATCGCACTCGTACCCGCATATGATCTTCTACTCAATGCGTCAGCTACCAACGTTCGCTTTTCCCAGATGGTATTGGATGGTATGATCATAATCTTTCAACAGTTCTAGCCAACGTCGTTGTCGCATGTTGAGGTCCTTTTGAGTGAAGAAATATTTGAAGCTTTTATGATCCGTAAAGATCTCCACTTTCTCCCCATACAAGTAATGCCTCCAAATTTTAAGTGCGAAGACAACAGCTGCCAACTCTAGATCATGAGTAGGATAATTCCACTCATATTCTTTGAGTTATCGAGAGGCATAGGCTATGACTTTCCCATGTTGCATGAGAACACATCCTAACCCTTTGCCTGAAGCATCACTGTAGATGACAAATCCCTCCGAGCCAGATGGTATTGTCAGAATAGGTGCTGAAATGAGTCTCCTCTTGAGCTCTTGAAAACTTTTCTCACATTCCTCGTTCTAACCGAATTTTGTATCTTTCCGAGTCAGCTGAGTTAAGGGAGTAGCAATTCGAGAAAACCCTTCTACGAATCTCCGATAATAACCAGCTAAGCCGAGAAAGCTACGTACTTCGGTCACTGATTTAGGTTGCTCCCAGCTTTGAATAGCTGCTGGGTCAACAGATATTCCATGACTTGATACTACGTGTCCAAGGAATGCTACTTCCTCAAGTCAGAACTCGCATTTCTTCAATTTGGCATAAAGCTTATATTCACGAAGCTTTTGGAGTATCAGCCTCAAGTGTTGCTCATGATCTTCATGGATTTTGGAATAAATAAGGATGTCATCAATAAAGACGACCACAGAGTGATCCAAATATTCCTTGAATACTTGGTTCATCATATCCATGAAGGCAGCAGGAGCATTAGTCAATCTAAAAGACATGACTAAGAATTCATAATGCCCGTACCGAGTTCTGAAGGCAGTCTTTGGAATATCCTCAGTTTTAACCTTCAGCTGATGATATCCAGAACAAAGATCGATCTTTGAAAAGAATTGTGCTCCTTGCAACTGGTCAAACAGGTCATCAATACGTGGAAATGGGTACCTATTTTTGATGGTGACATGATTTAACTCCCGATAATCAATACAAAGTACATACTCCCATCTTTCTTCTTCATGAATAGAACAGGAGCACCCCAAGGAGAAGTACTAGGACGAATAAAGCCAATATCTAACAATTTCTGCAATTGGGTCTTTAACTCCTGAAGTTCAATAGGAGTCATTCGATATGGGGCTTTATTTGGTTTTGTACCGGGTTCAAGGTCGATACAAAATTTAATTTCACGCTCTGGGGGTAGGCCAGGAAGTTCTTCAGGGAATACGTCAGGAAATTTATTAACAATAGAAATATCATTCAAAACTGACGTATTTTTGTTTAGATCTGTACATGAGCTAAAAAAGCTTGACATCCGTTTTTCAATAAACGAATAGCTTTATGGCTTGAGATGACAGTGATTGATTTTAATGGTTTGGTTGCTTGAATTCGCATAATAGGTTGGTTAGGAATATGAAAGCTAACAACCTTACGAAAATAATCAATTTTTGCATGATGAGTAGTTAACCAATCAATCCCTAGAATCACATCAAATGCAAGTATTTTCAATGAAATAAGATCGATAGGTAATGTGAGGGTACCAATTTGAACCAAACAAGACTTATAAATAGTGGATGTAATGAAGGTTTCTCCCAACGGAGTTTCCACAGATAAGTCAAAGTCTAATTTCTCCGGAGTCAAATTTAATCGTTGAGCGCAAGTAGGAGAAATAAAAGAATGGGTAGAACCGGTATCAAATAAGGTATATATTTCGCTAGATTTTATGATAAGCTTACACATGGTGACCTCGTTCAGGTTCCTTGCCTAGGAGGTCACGACAAACGCTCTCCCTTGAACTACTGGTTTTATCTTGTCTGGGACGGCCTTTGATGCCTCCATCCCAGCTGGGCTTGACTTTGGTGCACGACAAAATCGGGCTAGGTGACCTTCTCTTCCACAATTGTAACATGCTTTGGATGGCATCGCATAGTTTGGACTGATGTGTCCCTCCCCTCCGCATTTGAAGCATATGATAGGTGGTCGTTCTCCTTCCTTAACGACGGGTGCTGATGTTGACATCTTTCCATCATTGTTGAATCTCCTCTTCTTGAAATGTCCATTCTTATTATTTTGGCCATGATTACCACCGAAGTGGTTACCATTTCTGGCATGTTGATTCCCTCCACGCTTATTGTCACCGCTTCGATGACTGTTATCACTGGTATTATCATTTTGTCGGCTGCTTTCTCTTGGTTAGGTTGCCTCGTTATCGCGCTCCAATAACTAAGCCCTATTTACAACATCTGAATACAAACACAGTTTATGAGAAATAAGATATTGACGTATCTCCGGCTTCAAACCTCTTAAAAACATCCACATCATTCTCTCCTCATTATCAACTAAGTGGGACGCAAACCGGGACAACTCGACAAACTAGGCTTCGTACTGCGACACGGTCATACTGTTTTGCTCTAGCTTAATGAACTCTACTTCTTTTATGTGACGAATACTTTCGGGAAAGTACTTGTCGTTGAACAGTTCTTGAAACTTCTCCCAAGACATCTTCAGTGCCACAGGTTGAGTATGCTTTACAGATTCCCACCAGTAATATGTCTCTGCCCGCAACATGAAGGTGGCAAAAGGAACCTTTTGCTCCTCGGAGCATCCCAAGACATCAAATATCTTGTTGATATGCTTTATCCATGTCTCCGCCACAAGTGGTTTTGGCTCTCCAAAAAACTTCAGTGGTCCCAGTTCTTTGAACTGCTTAGCGGTAACCGTCCGAGAGTTGCCAGTGCTTCCACCTATATTTTGGATAGGAGCCGCTCTTGCCTGAAGTTGCATGAATTGCATAAAGCCTCTGAACATTCCATCGTTCATCATTTGGTCAATGTTGTTGTTTGCCTGAGGATTGTAGCCTTCCCGATACACATTATCCTGATTATTGATCTGTGGAGACTCAACGGTCTCTTGTGCTCCATTGATGTTCTCAACATTTTTGGATGTCATTTTCAAATACTGCCACAAAACAAAGGTTAATTAACATATCACATATTATCCCTATATTCTGACCGACTAATAAAATGCCAAATAAACTTAGGTAGGTACTAGCGAAGGAATTCCTCGTCTCTCCCCTCCTAGTTTTTATCTCACATCTCAACTAGGGATCATATTACTAAGCTTTGATACCAACTGTGACGCCCCCAAAATAAGTATACATCACCTATTCTGAGTCGCCAAATACATGGTACAGAATACAAATACAATCTTTAATATACAACAAGAGAGCTGTGAGTTTTAATACAAATACTGTCTTCTAGACAATATCCACTCTCAGAATAAGTCCTCATTACATTTATTGTCACACTATTTAACAGAATAGTGAGGACTACTAATACTATCATTTGGACCGTCACTCCGTTCCCCGACTAGTCCCGGCTACATTCTCATTTCCTGAAGTGAACAGTGAAAGAAAGGGTGAGCTCAACTAGCCAAGTAAGAAATATTATGACTGCGATAATACAGTATAAATTATCATTAGTCTTCAACAATGTTAAACTGATAAAATACAATAGACATCAAGTTTAACTACAGCGGAACAAGAAATCCATTAAAAGAGTCAAGTAGATAATAAAATCTACTATCTTTTATGATTTAAAAGGCTTTTCATCACTTTTATCGCTGGGACTCAGCTTAATAACTAATCCATATCATCCCTGCACGACGGCCAAGGATATTCATTAGTATCACAACCACAAATTATCCATGCACTACGGGCCAAGGATATTTGTGTATTCATCAATGGTCATAAATGCACTACGGGCCAATGAAGACTTTTACCACATCATTTATAACATTACGGTCATGATTACACCGAATAATCCCTGGTCTACCCTTCATAAACTTTGCATAACTTGGCATTTGTTCCAATGCCTCGGTGAAAGGAATGTTGATCTGTAGCTTTTTAAATACTTCCAAGAATTTGTTGAACTGTTTATCTTCCCTCTGTTTATTCAGTCTTTGCGGATACGGTACCTGAGGGTGAATTTGTGGTACTGAATTCATAGGCTTCTCAACTGACCTTACTTTATCTTTCTCTTCATGATGAACCTCAGAATTCTCTAGATTTTCTTTCTCAGCATTTTCCTGCTCTGCCTCGCGCGGCCGCTCGGTACCCCCTTGTAATTTATGCACGGGCGCGCGATACTCAGTTCCTGCAACATTTTTTCCAGACCTTAATGTAATCGCTTGACACTGTTCCTTCCCTTCTCTTCGTGGATTTGCTTCTGTATTACTTGGCAATGAACCCTGGATCCTGTTGTTAAGCATGTTCGCCATTTGCCCCATTTCAGTTTCCAGATTCTTAATAACCACTACTTGGCTTTTGATCATAACCTCTGTGTTTGCCATGTATTTCATCATCATCTCCTCCATTTCTGATTTCTTTTCTTGCTGAGGTGCAACTGGAGTGTGATGTTATTGTTGTTGAGAAAATCCCGGCGGAAAAGGTGGTCTAGGAATAAACTGTGGTTGCGTTGGCTGTGACTGAAACTGTTGATTTGGCTGAAACTGATTCTGCTGATTCCCTTGATTATTTGACCAACTAAAGTTTGGATGATTGCGGTTGTTGGGGTTGTATGTGTTCTAAAACTGACCTTGGTCTTTTTTCTGTAATTGCTCACATACTGTACCGACTCTAAGCTGATAGCACATTGATCTGTCGAGTGTGACCCCGCACATATCTCGCATACGAAGGCAACTATTTTCACTTTACTGAGGCTATTGAATCTATTTTCTTCGCCACAGCTGCCATCTGTGCCGACAACTGCGTAATAGCATCCACTGCCAACAAACCTGCAACTTTGGGTTGTGGCATCCGAGATGTAGGATTTTGAAAATCGTTTGATGCCATTGTCTCGATAAGGTTATAGGCTTCCTCATAGCTCTTTGCCCATAATGCCACTCCTGCAGCTGCATCTACAATCGGTCTAGACTGTCATCCCAATCCATTATAGAATGTATTGATCACCATCCAATCTGGCATTCCATGGTGCGGACACTTCCGAAGCATCTCTTTGTATCTCTCCCAAGCCTCGTATATTATTCACCCTGTTGTTGTTCGAACTGAGAGATAGTTGTCCTCATCTTCGCCGTCTTAGCCATTGGGAAAAATTTGGCTAAGAATTTTTGGGCTAAGTCCTCCCATGTAGTAATTGATCCAGTAGGCAAAGAATGCAGCCAACTCCTTGCTTTATCCCTCAAAGAGAATGGGAACAACCTCAGTCTAATAGCATCCTCCCTCACCCCGTTGTATCTGAATGTATCACAAATCTCAATAAAACTCAACAGGTGTTCATTCGGATCATCAGTAGCAGCACCCCCAAACTGTACCGAATTCTGCACCATCTGAATAGTGCCCGATTTAATCTCAAAAGTATTTGCAGCACCAGTCTGACTATGCTAGACTGAAGTCCATTAATATTCGGCATGCTACTTCTTAGAGCCCGGTGCTCTTCTCTTTGCTCAATTCTCTGTTCTTCTGCCATAGTACTCTCTAACTGAGCTTGCAAATTTCTCCGCACAATTGCTTTCCAACCTCTTCCGTTAATGTTATCCCGCGCTGGTGTCAATTCTGAGTTGGATGATCGCGTGTGCATAAAAATCTACAAGTACCTGAAACCAAAAACAAAAACAAAAATAGAATTGAGATAAGATTAGATTTGTCTAAGTCATACAATATAGCTTAAAACTAATGATAATAATCAAAATTTAAACGCCTTTCCCCGGCAACGGCGCCAAAAACCTGTTGCCACTTTTTTAGTTCTAACAAAAGAGCTCTAACTCATGCAAGTATACACGTGTCAACAAGTAATATAGAAGAGTAAGTCGAGTATCAATCCACGGGGAAAGTTGTCTAATTTAAACCACTATGCATCAATTAAATCACTATATTTTATATGCTTAAACTAATGATTATAATTGTGAATTACTCTAATTGCAAATAATGACTAAATCAAGAACAATGAGATAATGAATCAAATCTGGAAATAATGGGATCCTAACTTCATTTAATACTTCATCCAATTACCACCATCATGCAAGATTGTTTACATATCACAGAAAAGTAGCCAAGAACACTAATATAGTCATCGCCATTTTTCAATGTACTATGACCTACTTACACAGTATCCACATGCGATAGACATCATGTAATCATCAATATAACCAAAATCACTATACGTCTATGTGAAATTGCAATCATATTGATTTTAAGCACAAGCCCTTATTTCAACTCATACGCTGAAACAGTATATGTCTATTTGATCCACGAAATAGCCATACAAAACAACCCCATATACGTATACTATCATGATTACAATCCATACTTGCATGTTCATTTTCAATTCCATGCAAGTAATGAAAATGAATGGTGATCAAGCATTCATGCATGTAAAACAACCATGATAGAAATTCCTTATAATATGTAAAACAATCCAGCAGTCAAGCATGCAACTAAACTACATAGTAAAATTCGTTAGAATCTCATAACGGAGTTAGTTTATGACTGAACCAAAAGCCATTATGGGATCAAAGCAATACATGGATAATAAACAAACAATTGAAAGAGAGAAGAAAGAATCGATCAAACCCAATTGCTGATTATATTCCAATAGTAACGTTCAATTCCACATTAAAATTCAACAAAGAATAATAGTCTTCCACAGTGATTGAAATCCAACAAGAGAAGTAGAGAATATAGAGATTATGCTTGGTTCTATGTTGGAAGTCTCTCAACGTGTGTAACCCTAGTTCCAATATGAAAACAAGTAAAACCTACTCAATGATGCGTCTGACACCAGTCAGAATTGTTTTTGAATCAATACAACCTTTAAAAATGAAAATTAAAATAAAATAGCTCAGCAACCTCAGACATCACGCGCGGCCGCACGCCCTTCCTTCATAATCCTCGTGCGGGCGCTCGTCTGCAGAATATAGTTCAGCTAGGTGCTCGCGCGGGCGCGCGTCCTCAAGTCTAATCTACCGTGCGACTTCTGCAGTCTGCTGCTACTGCTTCTGTCATGCTGCTACTGCTTCTGTCATGCTGCTCATTCTTCTTTGTCATCCATGCTTAGTCTCCTTGCTCCGCTTGATCCTCACACCATGCATCCATAGCTACATGCCCTCTATTACCACCAAATTGTGCCATATCCTGCACTTTTGTACCAAATGGAGTTCTAAGTACATGCAATGCAAAATAAACAAAATGCAACACACTAAAATGTACTTAAAATAAGCGTAGTTCGCGTGAATTGATATCCGATAAGTAGGTATAAAACCCACTTATCAGTGGACCCCACAACAAAAGTATTGTCGTAGTTAGAAAATGACAGAAATATCTTTTTATAAAAATAACGGCGAAAGTTTTACCGTTAAACTGTTGAACTACCCGGTAGTAAAAGTACAGTAATACACGTGGTTGCATAGTAACACATGGTATTGATTATTGATGCTTACGTGAGAAGTCACTCAGTTATACTTAATTATTGTTACAATAATTGTTGCATAATATCTCTCATATTATTGATTCAATTATTGTCATAGTATTGTCTGCATAATATTTTATATTATTAAATCAATAATTGAGACGACAAAGTTATTCATATTATTATTTGCAATATTGACGATGTCTAAGAAAGTTCTGTCGATGAGAGGTTTGGTCACCTAATTGCGCGCCAATAGGGAGAAATCCTTATCGAAAAGCGTCTTTCTTGGGAATGATCTGGTTGTTAAATATTGTGAGTTATAATATTAATGATGAATAAGTTCGTGTTAATTAAATATGAAATTGATATTTCTATTGTGTTGGGATTATTAGTGTTAGTGGAAATATACATTTATTTCGATACTAATTGATTTTTGGAGGTTATATTAACCAATCGAATAATTAATAGGATAAATGAGCAATTAATTGTTATTAGTTCACATGCATATAACTATTTGTTCACATGAATGGAACTATTGATTCACATGCATGTACTATTGATTCACATACATGTACTATTAGGGGAGGTGGTGCAAGTTTGATAATACTTGTAGGACTAAATTAAAAATAGAGGAAAAGTTGAAAGTACTGTACTGTAATAATTCGATCCCCAAAACGTGCAATTATCGAAAATATGTTTTCCTATAAATAGAAGCTCATTCTTCTTTCATTCTCACCAATTCACTTATACTCACAAGAGCAATTATAAAGAGAGAAGCTATAGAGAGAAAGAAGAAGTGTAGTTTGCTACTTCACTATTCCAGTATCCAGTCTTCTTCTAAGGTAAGGGATATTATTTTTGTTCAGTATTCGTAAGAAATAATATTTTTCTTCCATACTCTGTAGTATGCAAGTTTTCGTTTCGTATTCTTAATTCTACACTCATTTTGTTAAAGTATTGTTTCTATACTCTATGAAATTAGTAGAATATCCTTGATATTTACGCTTCATCCAGTATCTTTTCATTGAAATATTTTTTTAAGTATTCTTGATAATTATTGATCTTTTTATGCTGGAATACTATTCATGGGGTACTATTCACAAAGGTACTATTCATGAAATACTATTCACGGGATACTATTCACTCGGGTATTATTCACCGGGGAACTATTTATGATAAAAAAATATTGATTTCTTTGTTGTCCAAATCATTTTTGATATAATATTATTCTTGAATTTTACTCCACAAAGAAGTATCATATTGACAATTTAGACATTATTGAATTTTGGATAAATTAAATTATAAATATTTAAAAATTTATCATCTATTTTCTTTTAATTGAATTCTTATATCATTATCATCATCCTTATATTGTGATGAAAGTCATCTTTGGCTTACGTGCATAAATGGATTGTTGATTGGTATGATTATGACCAGGGATCATTCGGTATAATCATGACCCGTAATGTTATAAATGATGTGGTAAAAGTCCTCATTGACCCGTAGTGCATTGATGGACAGTTGCTGGTATGATCATGACCATTGGTGAAAACACGAATATCCTTGGCCCGTAGTGCATTGATAATTCGTGGTTGTGATACTATTTATTAAGCTGAGTCTCAGCAATAAAATTGTTGATAAACTTTTTAAATTTTAGAAGATAGTAGATATCATGCTCTACTTGACTCTTCTAATGGATTGTTTGTTCCGCTGCAGTTAAACTTGTTGTTTATTAGTTTAACACTGTTAAAGGCTAACGATAATTTATTTTGCATTATCTTAGTCATAATATTTCTTACTGGGCTAGTTGAGCTCACTCTTTTGCTTTCATTGTTCTTTTCTGGAAATGAGAACGTAGCCGGGACTAGTCGAAGAATGGAGTGACGGTCTGAGATGGTGGCTGTAGTAGTCCTCACTATTTTATAAAATAATGTGATAATAATTGTAATGAGAACTCCATTTGAGTTTGAATACTATCTACTAGACAATATTCGTGTAAAAACTCTCAGCTCATGTTGTATAATTAAGTTTGTATTTGTATTTTGTACCATGTATTTGGCGACTTAGAATGGATGATGTATACCTATTTTGGGGGCATCAAATTTGTGTCCAGATATTATGGAACCAGATCAGCCGAGTAGTTCCAGCATGACAACTTCAGGTGTGCAGAGGAGGGTTTCTGATGTGCCTCGACCCCGTTCAGTCAGACAGCCTCGTCGTTTGGGGGAGGCGATGATTCGTCCTATCCGGGTTGATGTACCGGATGTTGAGGATGAGGAGGAGGATGTTCCGGCTACGGCTCCAACTCCTGCTACTCATGCTCCCCGCAGGGATCTTTCAGGTATTAATGTGACGATTCCAGATCTTCTGGGTGATTTAAGTTGCCACCCCTCAATTTACTTGTATGAAAACGAGGTAAAAGCTGGGTTTGATCTTCCTTTTTCCTATTGATGAGGAGCAAGGATTCTAATATTTATTTGCATTGATGTAGGTTCCCGGCTTTACGCAGCCTCGGGGGAACTAGTTCAGCATACACTCCCTGTATCATGCTCTGCATCCAGATTACCGAGTGATTGTGCATGGCTGGGGCTTTGGGGCATTCTTTTCCATTTTCCCCCGCCGTTGTCCCTGGGGTTACCTCAGGGCATTATCTGAGCGCTGGTTTCACCAGACTCAGTCTCTCCATTTGTTGGATTGCGAGGTGATGATGACGCCGATGGATTAGCGGTTTATCACCGGAATGGAGTTTGGAGGGGCGCCAGTGCCATGTACGGAGAACATTACCCCTACTGTCGTTAGATCCTTGTTAGGAGTTCCGGCTGAGGTGCTCAAAGGTAGGACTGTCCATATAGGTCCTTTGAGCGTAGATGCTATGAGTGGGTTGTTGAGTGAGCCCATGCCCGCTGATGTGAGAGTCAGGGATCGCATTCTTTGGCGATTGTTCCTGGTTATTATCAGGGGTTATTTCATAACAGATAACTCTTCCACGGTGTCATTTGCTTTGATCAGCGCCACGCGAGAGGTGGACCGTATTGGGGAGTATGATTGGGGTTCCTACACCTTTGCCTATTTCCTCAGGGGAATGTGCATGCGTTCGCAGGGCTTGACAGAGGCTTGGCTAGGATTTACCCATTTCTGTTGGTGAGTATTTCTCTTTTGATAATGCAGGTTAAGAATGTTAATTGACAGCAGATGTTTGTCTTTGTGTTGGCAGTTTTGGGCCTATGAGAGGCTCCCTTGTTTGTGTCCTATTAGTGTGTTAGGTTTAGATACCTATCCACGAGGACGGCGATGGCATCACTCCATTTTGGCTGAGGTTCATGTAGCTGAGGGTTTCACCCATTGTCGCTTACAGTTGGAGTTGTTGACAGCTGATGCCATCACATGGGTTCCCTATTTTGGGGACCATTTGACAGTTGGATTTGAGGATAGATTCCCGACTGGTGTCGAGTATGTGATATCCACCCGTAGGATTCCTCTCTTCACAGATGGAGGATGGGAGCTCTATTTAGGAGAGCGTGCTATTAGGAGCACCACAGGAGAGATTCGTGTACCAATCTTGCCTCCTGCCAGACATTATTGGCCTGTGTTGCAGTCGCCTGTTGATGATATCCTATTGATGGGCGTTGACGGCTACACTTTATCAGAGGGTCCGTTTACTCAGGAGGCATTATACCGTTGGTGGTCCCCTCGTACCATCGGAGCCTAGACCCGCACCACTCAGTTCATAGGAGATATGGTTCCTGAATTCGTGATGATGACGGATTGGATGGCCTGTATCCGAGATCTAACTTATTTGACACAGATTGACAGTTTGACCCGGCAGTTGGACCGGGCACATTTTTTCATCCGGCATTTGGGCCGAGATCCTTCAAAGGTGGATACTTTTGATCCTTCCAGCTCGGGGGATGGCCCTTTAGATGACCCATAATATGGCTTTGCCGGTGCAGATCCTCCCTTGTATAGGCCTGATATCCCTCTTGGAGGAGATCTAGTGACTCAGGAGAAGTTACATCAGGTGGACAAGATTGACGATGTAGACATCGACACCCTTCATTTCTTCTGATGTGTATTCTTGCTATATCTTTTGATAGGCCTCTGTTAGATACTGGGTGGTTGTGGCCCATTCTCGTTATATCTTTTGATAGGCCTCTATTAGTCGTAGGTCGTCTGTGCCCCATTTTCATGTATTTTCCAGTTGTACAGAGATGATGTATTTAGATGATGATGTACTTAGGAATGTATGTACTGTTTTCCATTCCCTACATCATATTGTCATATTACTTATCATGCATATTTTATGTCATGCATATGTATGTTCAGAGATATTCAACATTGACCCCAGGATGGTCTTATGATATGGCCCACTCAGATGTCTTCCTCTACAGTCAGTCGTATCGATCACACCCCACCAGTATTGGTGGCCTCACGCTTGAGATCTTGGTATGACAGTGTATCCCTTTTAGACAGGGTGATTGTAGAGCAGCTATTACAACATTCCATGACCCTCCTGACATTCCAGGTTCCATTGGGCTTTGTAGATGGCATGCTAGAGCATTGGGAACCTGAGAGGTAGGTTTTTCGGTTTGGGACCTATGAGTTGACTCCTACCTTAGAAGAGTATGAGCGGTTGACGGCTTTGCCCTTAGATAGGCCTTGCGCTAGGATGGCTGTCGGAGATATGTGATGGCAATTCATGACCCTCACCGGGTTGCGGCGTAGAGTAGTGCAGGATGAGATTACATTAAGTCATCTAGTGTCCCAGTGTTTTCTGATAGACAGATTTAGCTCAGTGGACAGTTATGCACGATACTCCGGGGATTTCACCACACCAGAGGATCAGTAGCATGTGGCCAGAGTAGATGTACTCGTGATGTGCAAGTGGCTTATTTGTACATGCCATTGTATATGGATGAGCTGGACATCGGTGCTGTCATGGCGGTGAGAGCTCTCAGGGAGGGTCATACCATTATTCTGATGATTGTGGTAGAGACACTGAGGTTAGCCACGTATTGCCACACCTATCCTGCAAGGGTATTTATAGGCAGCTCAGTCATATTATACGTGTGGTTCATGTCACACTTGAGACCGATTGGCACGTTCCGACGGTATGGGTATTATTTTTCCCATGAGATAGCCATGTCTTACTCCTTTTAGCCAGCGGAGTATGTAGAAGCTGCATCCTGGTCGGTGTTTTTGGCAGGGATTGGAGATCCATTTGACATTCTACCATGTACAGGGCTTAACTCTCCCTACAGCTTTATTACTCATGCACCTGGCATGGATTATCTCCCTCTGGCTGGTTTGAGAGGCATGACCACATATCACCCACTGGCTGTGATGTCACAGTTTGACCAGTTTCAGGAGGTGCATCCTTTTGAGGGGGCATTAGGTCAGCGTTTGGCTTTTTGCCATTTGTTTTGTTAGCCATCCGGGCTGTTCGACAGAGTATTCTGTGTGGATAGAGATAGAGACTGTATTGGCTGCGGTAGTATCCACAGTGTCGGGGATTGATTCAGATGGTGGAGAGCCCATTGAGGACATTGATTCTCACACCAAGGAGGATCCATTCACTAGGTTGCCAGCAGCTCTTGTAGATTCTCTCAGTACGAGTGCTACTGTGATCCAGTATTCAGCACAGTATCTAAAGTAGAGTCTTCATCTGATGTCCTTTGAGAGAGATTAGGCTAGGGCCTTGACGTTGACAACTCTTGATGGGAGAGACGTCGTTCTATCAAAGAGAGACGAGGCATTAGCTTATAGAGATGTCGCTGTTGCTGAGCGTGATGATGCCAGATCATCTAGAGATGCAGTGATTGTGGAGCGGGATAACGTTATATCTGCCCGAGATATCGCTGTTACAGATAGTATTGTAGTGAGGTCCCTTACTGCTGGCATCATTGCAGAGATGAGCACGTATATTGATGAGCATAGTGCCACCATGCAGTAGGCTATAAATCTGTTGACTCGCGTAGAGACCCTTGGGCAGGAGATCACAGCCTTACTCCCTACTTCTGAGAGGGATGCGATGTTGGACTTGATAGTCCGTATACACACCGACTTGTAGATGGATTTGTATTTTCCTGCACAGACTAGCTTAGTCATTTTGTCATGTACAGTACACATTGTATATATCAAACAGCATTATATATAGCAGGAAAACATATTTTGATCACTTCCTTTTTAGTTATGCATGGTTGCTTGCTTGATATTTGCCTGTTTCTCCAGGGCTTGTGATCTTGATGTATTCTGAACTCCTCCTTGATGGACAGACATTGAGATGTCTCAGGATCTTTTAGAATAGATCGTTGATTTGTGTGTATTCCCTACCTTCTTTGGTGTCTTGGGACTGGTTTATGTATGTAGATGTGGAGGAGTGTGGCTTTCCTCTTTGAGGTTGATCGCACCACAGATGGTCGACAGTACTCCTTTGTATGGGGGAGCCCGGTTAGTTCCATCTCTTATGGATTGGTGTTTCTCTTTAAGGAATCAACCGCAGCTTAGATGGTCGCCGAATCTCCCATTTGTGTGGGGAGGTCAGTTAGTTCCATCCCTTTGGTCGGAAGCTTGTGATGGATTGAAAGATGGTCCCAATACCACTGACAAGTTTTTATATTTTGGTAAGGGACCGAACCATGAATGGCTGCCTACGTACTCCTATTAAAGAGATCAGGTCTGCGTAGTTCAAACCTGGTGTGGAGGTTCAACGTTGTATGTGGCTAAGTGGTGTAGAGATTTTTTTTTGTTGTTTTGTAGTGAGAAGGGTGTAGAAATATTTTTGTTATTTTTGTTTTATTATGACCGGACCATATAAAATGGCTGCCTACATACTCCCGTGTATTGGGGAGATCAGGTCGGCGTTGTTCGCCCCATATACAGGGCGATTTGCAGCCAAAAGGTTTAATCCCATGTACAGGATAAACTGAAGGTGTGAAGGGTTTAATCCCTGGTGGGATAACCTGAAGGTGTGAAAGGTTTTGAAAACCTGCGAGGAGTAAAGGATCTGATGATCCAAAAACCAGGCTATTGGTTGTAAAGTATGATTGTCCCTGATGGCGCAAATGGGTGTATGGAAAGTTGTATGTAGTTAAGGTTTAGAAAACCTGAATTGACTAGGGATCTGGTGATCCATAACCAGGATGTTTGCTTAATGGTAACTTCAGACATAGTACAGTTTCATGGTGTCTGAGTTAATGAGTTGCGAAAATTCATCGCCATCCATCTCCTGCAATCTGAGAGCGCCTCCTGTCAATACCTCCTTGACAACAAATGGGCCTTCCCAGTTCGGGGCGAATTTTCCTTTGGACTGATCTTGGTTATCAAGAACCTTCTTTAAGACCAGGTCATGTTGTTTAAACTGCCGTAGCCGGACTTTTCTGTTATAGGATCTAGCGATCCTTTGTTGGTATAACCGACCATGGAAGATAGCAGCGGCTCGCCTTTCATCTATTAGAGACAATTGGTGATACCTATCTTGTAACCACTGATCTTCATCCAGCTGAGCGTCTATCAACACTCTGAGGGATTCGATTTCCACCTCTATGGGGAGCACCGCTTCCATCCTATAGATTAATGAGTAGGGGGTTGCCCCAATGAAAGTGCGCAGTGATGTTCTGTAGGCTAACAGAGTCAGAGGCAATAAGTCAGGCCATCCTTTGTGATTGGCAGACATCTTTTGCATGATATTCTTGATGTTTTGTTAGCCCCCTCAACAGCACCATTCATTTTTGGCCGGTAGATGACGGAGTTGAGATGTTTGATATGGAATTTACTGCATAACTCCTTCATCATCTTGTTGTTGAGGTTCTTAGCATTGTCTGATACAATTACCTCTGGTTGTCCACATCAACAAATGGCATTGTTTCTGATGAAAGTAATGATAACCTCTTTCGTAACCTTAGGGAAAAGGCTGCTTCTACCCATTTAGTGAAGTAGTCGATCATGGTGAAGATAAACCGATGTCCATTATTGGCTTTGGGCTCGACGGCCCGATCACGTCCAGTCCCCACATTGAGAAGGGCCAGGGTGACCTCATATTGTGGAGCTCCCTTGGAGGGGCGTGGATAGCATTCCCATGAATTTTGCATTGGTAACATCTCTTGATATGATCATCACAGTCAGCTTTGAGAGAGAACCATGCCCCGTTCTTAGGATCTTCTTTACAAGTAGGGGGCCGCTCATGTGTGGGCCACATACTCCACCATGGATTTCATCCATGAGCCTCTGAGCTTGGTCCTTGTCCAGACATCTGAGGAGACCTAGTCCTGCATCTCTTTTGTAGAGTGCGTCTCCGCTCAGGTAGAATTTCATACCCAGTCGATGGATCCGCCTTCTTTCAGTCGGGCTCGCCTCAGTGGTTGTAGATCCATCTTGTAAGTACACCTTGATATGCTGACCAAGGGTGTTGGATGGGAGGTAGCTCATCCGATACTTCTCCAATGTAATGCCCATAGGCTGGAGCCTTTTGTCGGGCAAATATGATGGTTGACATATTTTCCTTGTCAAATATGTTGATCAAAGAGGTCAAGGTTGCTAGCACATCCGCAAAGTCATTCCTATTGTTGATTGATTTTGCAATCAATGAATACGTGCAAGTATACACGGTCAACAAGTAATAAAGTGAAAGTAGAGTATCGTTCCCACGAGGAATTATTTAATAAAAATCACCAAGTACTAATTCTTAACCAAATCAATTTTATTTAAACAACCAATAATTGTGATTTCTAGATTTGAGAAAACTAAATTAAACAAAACAAAAAGATTATTCTAAAAGAAAGCAAATAAACAACTAAGAATTGATGGAATTCAGATAAATAAGAATTAAGACTCCAATATCCCCAATTATGAATTATAAATCAATTATTCAATTATCCCAATTATTATATCTACTGAATTGTTAACAGGAATTCTCGAATGCCAAAAGCCCTCTCTCGAGTGATCAATTGCCTTCTATTTAACCCAGATTAATTTTGCTATATCTCTATGCAAAACAATTGAATTAAACTCGTTACAAACCCAATTCCTTTTATGTTATATGCGGCAAATAGATATTCTCATTCTATTCACAAACCTAATTATTCGCTGTGCAAATAACTAAGTCACATGTCACCAAGCCCAGTTCTAACCCTAGAATTCCTTTCTCAATTCCTTCTAGAGTAACAAGGTAATTATTGATCAGATAATTAATCAATAAGCATAAGGCAAGATAAACAATTCACTTAGACATAAAATAATTGAAATAAATCGAATTACTAATTTATAGACATAAAATGTTCAATTGAAATCTTAATAAAAGAGTTAGTTCATAATTAATGAATTGAAACCCCACAACTGAATAGACATTAAAAGATAAAAGTATGATAAGAGAAGAAAACAGAATCTGTTGTCAGCAAATCTGATGCTCCCCTCTTGCTCTTGCTCCTGCTCTTGATCTTCAATGATCTCCAAGTTGTTTCAATCTCCAAAACTAATAAGAACTAGGGTTAATGTTTAATCTAATGGAGTGTTTAATCTAGTCTACTCTATTTAATCTCTCCTTATTTTATGCCTTACATCATGTATTTATAGATTACAAGTCCAATTTTGAGCTTAGGAACAAACACAATCCAATTTGGAGTCAAAAAGGTGTCAAAATTCGCCCAAAACGCGTCCTGGCCGCACCAAACCCTTCCCCCAGCGCCCCAGCGCTGGGCTTAACACTCAGACACTGCCTTATAGCGCCCCGGCGCTGGAAATGGCCTTGAAATGGGCGCCCCGGCGCTGGTGCTTTTTTGGAAATTTTCTACTCCGACATCCTTTGGAAAAATGGCCATAACTTCTTCGTCCGAACTCCAATTTCGATGATTCAAGATGTTTCGGAAAGAGAAGAAGTAGATCTACAACTTTCATTAAGTTTTTCGAAATAAGGTCTCAATCAATACTTAAATTGGCTCTGAAGTGACTGCTATGTAAATGGCAAGCCGAAAACGCGAATCTAGCCACCCCGAACGTCGATTCAAGTAACTTTTGTCCCAATTACTATAAAACAATGTAAAATATGCATGAATGGACACAAACACTTAAAAACCATTCTAAAAGACTTGAGAACAACAATGAATTAAGCCCGAATGTATCCAATTTATGTGTATAAAACTCACTCATCACCTATTCCGAGGAATGTGGAGGAAGGATATTTCTTCAAACTCCGAAGCCATCTGTAGAACCTGACGATGGTAATGCAGTAAATTTAGCTCTTTGGTGTGATAGATTCATGTGGTTTATCTGATTACCAATTCGGAATCCCCAAAGATAGGTAACCGTTTGATGCCCATTGATTGGGCAAGTTTTAGCCCCATGATGCAGCCTTCATACTCAGCTGTGTTGTTGGTGTTGGCAAACTGTAATTTGACGGCGACGGGATGCTGCTCCCCAGTAACGGATACTAGAACTGCTCCAGCCCAGAACCTTCCATGTTTAC
Organism: Panax notoginseng; assembly: GCA_016801055.1. NCBI lineage: Eukaryota > Viridiplantae > Streptophyta > Magnoliopsida > Apiales > Araliaceae > Panax > Panax notoginseng. The sequence continues at coordinate 140,004,094 of CM029017.1, forward strand.
AGCTCCATCAAAATACATCCTCCATGTTTAGTGTGCATCGTACTGATGGTGTTGTTGAACTGTCTTACCCCTTCATCGAGAAAGTATGTTTCCAAGGGTTTGACATCCCCTAAAGGTGCAGCGGCCAGTTGATCCGTAATTCCTTGACCTTTGATAGACTTTTGCGTCACGTAAACTATGTCAAATTATTGTAGGATCAACTACCATCTGGACAATCGGCAATTCAGCATGGGTTTACTGAACACGTACTTGAGAGGATCCACGCGAGATATTAGATGGGTAGTGTGACCATGGAGGTAATGTTGTAACCTCATGGAAGCCCATGCTAAAGCACAACAAATTTTCTCAATCAGAGTGTACTTGTGTTCACTGCTACTGAATCTTTTGTTGAGGTAGTAGATAGCTCGCTCTTGGCCTCTATCGTCTTTCTGTCCCAGTATGTAGCCCATGGCATTGTCATTGATGGACAGGTACATAAACAAGGGAACATCATCCCTATGAGGTACCAAAACAGGAGGATTGACTAGCTGCTCTTTGATTGTAAGGAAGGCTTTCTGACACTCATCATTCCATTTCATGGAGGAGTTCTTCCTTAACAACTTGAAGATAGGCTCACAGGTTGCTGTGAGTTGGGAAATGAATCTGCTGATGAAGTTGATTCTTCCCAAAAATCCTCGTATTTCCTTCTCTGTCTGAGGAATAGGCATTTCCGTGATGGCCTGAATTTTGGTAGGATCCAACTCAATCCCCTTGTAGCTGACTAGGAATCCTAGCAACTTGCTTGATTTAATGCCAAAGGCGCATTTGGTTGGATTCAACTTCAAGTTGTACTTACACAGCCTGTTGAAGAGCTTTTTGAGATGGTCTAGGTGGTCTTCCTCCCTTCGGGATTTGACAATGATGTCATCCACATAGATCTCTATCTCCTTGTATATTAAATCGTGGAAAAGAGTTATCATGGCTCGCTGGTAGGTAGCTCCGGCATTAATGAGGCCGAATGACAACTGTCTGTAGCAAAAGGTTCCCCAAGGAGTGATGAATACAGTTTTCTCACGATCCTCTTCAGCAACCATGATTTGATGGTACCCTGCAAAGCAATCAACAAAGGAGTACATGTCTTATTGAGTTGTATTGTCAATGAGTCTGTGGATGAATGGTACGGGAAATCTATTCTTGTGACAAGCTTTGTTTTGGTCCCAGTAATCCACACAAACTCGCACCTTCCCTCCCGGTTTGGGCACGGGGACTATGTTGGATAGCCATTTAGGGTATGTTGACACCATGATGATGTCTGCTTGAAATTGTTTCACAATTTCTTCTTTAACTTTCAAACTCCACTCAGGTTTTAATCGCCTGAGCTTCTGCCTGACTGGCTTGAATCCCTCTTTGATGGGAAGGCGATAAATAACAATGTCAATAGACAAACCGTCCATGTCTTCATGAGACCTTGCAAACACATCCTGGAATTGGGTTAATAGAGTAACCATGTCATTCCTTTGGTTTGGAGTGAGGTCCGTACCAATCTGGATTTGTTTGGGGTTTTCTGAGGTTCCGAGGTTAAAAGAGGTGGTTTGATCAAGATTTGGCTTGGGTTTATCTTCGACCCATTCTTTGATCTCCTGAGGGATAGTGCTGTTATATCTCCATCAAGTATGAGTCCAACTTTACATCAAAATTACAGTCCTCGTGGAGAATAGGCACCTCATCAGGAAGTTTAGGCACATCTAACTTTAGAGTCCTGAAACAAAATACTTTCACTTAATATATGAAACTGTTTTATCATACAAAGTGTTAGCATGTAATGATAAATGTAACTACTAATATTGTACAAAAAATTAAGCAGTTATTGCTATCTACAGGGCAGAGGGAGTTTATGCCCTTTTTACCCTCGTTGGCAAATGCAAGGAGTGCTGCTCCAATTGCCAAGGGTGAAGTCCTGATTGACGGCTGTGATGAAGGGGTTGCTATCGTCCTCCTTCTCCCGAATGATGACCATGATATCTAAACAATCATCGTCTGGGGTGACCCTATTTGTACTGTCCGTGTGAACTATGATGCGTATGTTTGATAAGCATCTTGCAATGTCCTGCTTACGCCTCCGGTCCTTTTCCTCCGCCTCCGGATCCGGTATCAAAACTTCTTTTCCTTTGACTGGAATCGGCTTAGGAAATAACATGGTCATCACATGGGCAAGAACCTTTACTGAAGTTTGTATAGATTCAACTCTTGTAGGTTATGCCTGAAGATAAAGGAACCTGTTTGTGTCTGTGAGGATTCCTGTGAGTGGAGCTAGAAGAATAGCCTAGTTCGGCTGTCCCTGTTTGACTGGGAATTTGAATTGGGCAGTTAATGCCCTGATGGTAGTGAGTGTTGCTCAACTCCAGGGGATAGAAGCTGACAGGCTCAACTTCGGAATTGAAACTGATGAGCAGGATGTCACCTTATTCCGGACATTCTGACTCAGAATTAATAGTGACTAGGCTGTTAATGATGTATTTAAGCTGTTGATGAAGGGTGGACGGGACGGCTCCAGCCATATGAATCCACGGTCTCCCTAAGAGCAGGTTGTATCCTGCAGCTTTTTTGAGCACATGAAAGGATACGCAGAATGTATGTGGACCTATCTCCACAGGTAATTCAATCTCCCCGACAGCATTTCGTCGGGATCCATCGAAAGCTTTGATAATTGTATGGCTTCTGCGGATTCTATTGAGATTGATATTCATCTTCTCCAAGGTGGCATACGGGCAGATTTTCAAGGAGGACCCTCCATCTATCAATACTCCTGCGACCACGTATTCGGAGGACATAATCGCTATGTGCAACGGCTTACAATGACCAGTCCCTTCAGGAGGTATATCATCATCAGTGAAAGATATCACATTGTTGTTAAGAATGTGATCAACCAGGTGGTGATGGAACTTTTCGACATCTACTGATTTTGGTAAATGAGCTTCTTCCAAAACTCTTAGTAATATCCTCTAAGGAGAATACCAAGTCCAGTATGGAAACCTATTGTAGAGCTTCTTTTAAGCTTAAAACCACCTTGGCTTCATTATGTCCCATAGTACAGAGGAATTTTTTAATCTTCTCCATGGGAACTTTCCCCTTTGATTTGATGGTGGGCTTCATCACCCGTTGGGGAAGATACAGTGGATTCTCTTTCGACACTGCAGCAGTTGTGTGGGATGTAAATCCTTTAACCTCTCCATAATTCCATGGAACTTTCTGTAGGCTGACAAAAGGATATTGTGGTCTGAATGGTAAGATGATTGGCTCTAGCGCAACCACTTTCAAAGGAGTTTCAATACCCTTGAGCTGAATAGGTTGAATTGTATGTGCAGGGGTAGCTGAATCTGTCTCAGAAGATATAACTGCTACGACTTCCTTTCACTTTGAAGGAAATGTGTCCCCACTCTCCAATAAAACAGTGTCATTGCCTGCCAGCTGTAGGACACCGCTGTCAATTAGGTTCTGAATAAGGTGGCGGAGTGCCCATCATTCTTCAGTGATGTGACCACGAGAATGGGAGTGATATTGGCACACTCCATTGAAATCAAACTGTCTCAAACGCGGGTTGAGTGGAGGTAGCAGAGCTTCAATTCTTCCGTCATTGATCAGCATCTGCAATATCTCTTCCATCGGTTGGCCTAGGTATATAAATTCCCTTTTATTGGCTAAGTCCCGACGAGCTTTGGCATTTGCTCTTTTTACAATTTTCTCCTCCTGTGTTTCATTTTCTGGAGTACGCGGTGGAGTGTTTGCAACAAGAGGAAGGAGGCTAGCATGCTCCTGGCTGAATAATTGACGTGTGACTTAGTGCTGATGGACCACCAGTTCTGCCAATTGGTTAACTTGCTCACGTAGAGCATTCATTTTTCGTTCCATCATAAATCGGAACTGTGCATAATCCCACTTGTCAGCACTATCCTTGCTGGTTTGGGAAGATCATTTTCTAGAGTATACGGTGGAGTGTTTGTACATGCAGTGGGAAGTCTGTATACTACTCCAATTAATCATGTTAACCTCCTCTGTTTTGTGTTGAGGAAGAGGATTGTCTTGCACATGGGGTTGGTCGGGTTTAGTCACCACGATCTCACCATTGTCAATCAAATCCTGGATATTGTGTTTCAAGGCCCAGCAATCCTGAATATCATGGCCGGGAGCTCCAGCATGATAAGCACATTTCCGGCTAGCATTAAAACCCTTCCCACTAGGGTTGGCCAGTGGAAGAAGATGGGTAATTTTCTTCTGAGTTGTCAGAAGATTGAGAATATTCTCGAGCGAGTCCCCTAAGGGTGTGAACACTCGAGTGCGTCTGACTTGAAAAGGGGAGTAGTTTCTCCTTTGAATAGGTAGGCTTTGACTGCCTTTTTGCCCTTGTAGTATCAAGAAAACATCTTCCTCTTTCTTCTTATGGACCCTCCGGGGGTTGTTTCCATAACTTCCAGACTGGATGTGTTCAGCAACAGCTTTCAAAGCAGCAAAGTCTTGAATCTTTCCAGACTTCAATCCCATCTCGGCCATTTCTCCATGTTTGATCATCTCGGAGAATGGTTTGTCAATGCCAGCTAAAACTCTTTCATAGAAGGGAGCTTCTTGAATGTCTATGAAGCTCATCACCATCTCAGACTCAGTCATAGAGGGAATAACTTGAGCAGCCAAACGCCTCCATCTCTCACTAGCTTATTTCTCGACCTTGGTAATTTGGTACCGGTCAGGAGCCATTTGAGTTTGGAAACTATACTGACTAAGGAACGCATGAGCTAGCTCCTCGCAGCTATGAATTTTTGAGTTGTCCAATCTGGTATATCATGATTTAGCTTCACCAGTCAGACTCTTTTGAAACAATTTCATTCTGAGCTTTTCATCCTCGGCATAAGATCTGAGTTCCCCAATGAAGACTTTCAAATGTAAGGATCTTCCAACCCGTCATACTTTTCAAAGTCAGGAGTTTTGAATTTCTCTGGATAATGTACCCCAAGGAATATACAAAGGTCTGCATATGAAACACTCCCATGTGTTCCAACTCCTTTGATAGACCGAATGGTCTCTTCCATTTGTAGGACCTTTTTTCTAATATCACCGGTGTCTGGATCTTCTTTGAGATGGGTGGTTTCAGGGGTGTTGGTTTTGTCCAACTGAGATTCGGGTACAGGAATTTATTTGCCTGATCCCTGAGTTCCTCCATATGCAGAGGATTCTGTATGTATGGGTATTCGTGGACCTTGAGTGAACTTGTGTAGTTCCTTAAGCAGAACAGCTAACTCTGTAATTTGGTTGCTTAGTCCTTCGAACTCCTCGCGAGAGACGGGAGCAGGACTAGACTGGCCAGATGAAGTCATGCTTGGCTGCAGGCTCGTTGCCTTTTTGGATTTTGAACGGGTAACAGGACCAATTATATCCCTTTAAAAAGACTTATGTAGTTTAGTCTTAGTGAATGTAGAAATATTAAATGATGTGTCCATTTAGGAATATTGTCCTGTGAAACGGATGTTAGTTGACAAGATAGTATGTCAAGTTTTGATATATAGGGAATGCATGTACACATTTTCCTCATATTTTCCATTACATTGAGATTGACATGGAAATGAAATTACAAGTAATTTTAGAATGTGAAAGTATAAAGAGACTTTCCTCCGCGTTTGGTTAATCAGAGGCTGACCTATCTTAGGCTACTATCGCGGCTTTTTGGCATGAAGGTTCCCAAATCATCGCAATTTACTTGACGGGAAGTTAATCCGGTCTTTCAACTGGAGCGAATTTGGGCGGTACCTTTCTTGAGCCTCGCTAGAATTAGTCTTCCTACGAGTCCAGTAATCAAACACCGACAGGATAGCCTCCTGATGGAGGAACCACACAACAAACATTCGCATACAACGTGTCTCACCGTATGGAAATGATGACATGTGTGAAGCACTAATATCACAAGCAGATATGGTGCGAAGCACTAAGTGCAATAAGTAAATGCATTCGTACACATTCATTCAAATGTAAATGCAACATCCACACACAAGCAGATAAAAGTTTTGAAAAGTTTGTAATAGCGGCTTAAGCCCTCTTACTGGATGTCCCCAGCATAGTCGCCACCTGTCGACGTCGGGATTTTATTTGTCCCTTTTCTGTTCTTGCCTTTTGGTGTTCTCATGTTAGGTGAGATTTGTTTGAAAAAATAAGTTATGAAAAGGTCCAACATGTATATGTCAACGATTGGACTATAAGAGTCGCCAGTTGGTATTTTTAAATGGTTGCACCAACTCAACCGAGAAAAGGTTTGCACATCGACCTAGTAATGTGACACTAGTTAACAGGTCTGTGAAATCGAGATTCGTTAGGGTCCAGGAGCTTGATTATGCGGAGGGAAGGTGTTAGGCATCCCCCGACATCCGTGTTACCACGGTGACCGCCACTTTTCAATTTAAACACTACTACAAAATAGTAAATAGACAACACTTAAACCACAACGTTTTTTATAAAAACGTTGTGGTATTTTTTTTACAACATTTTAAAAAAAACGGTGTAGATATATATACAAAAACGTTATCTATTTAAAAGAACATTTTTTTTGGTTTTATCTAGATAACGTTTTTTTTAAAACGTTGTCTATCAAGAAAAACACGGAGCAAAATCTCTTTCCAAAAATCGTCAAACCTTCTTTTAAAAAACACGGAGGCCTGAGAAGGTAAGAAAAACAAATTGGCGTTCCTTTGTCCCTTTCCCTTTTCAAAATCCTCAAACCCTAGTGCGATTTGTCGAAGTTGCTACGATTTGTCAAAGCTGCTGTGATTCCCAATTGAACTCAAAACCCTAGTTTGCAAAGATCTGCAAATTATTAATAATTGGTCGGCATTTGAGCTTGTTCGTCAGACAATAATCGGTAAGTTCTTCTCTTGCTGCTGCGATTCCCAATCGAACGCAATAAACCTAGTTTGCAAAGATCTGCAAATTATTAACAAGTGGGAGAAATTTGAGCTTGTTCGTCGTCATACAATAATCGGTAAGTCCCCGAACTCATCTACCTCACTCATCCATAACTTAGCTCTCTCCCCTTCTCGCTTAATCTTGACTGGAAATCACGAAACAACGGGCAAGGTAATGCTAGTTGTTACCTCTACCCCAGATTTTTAGTTCAGGTATGGAAATAAAAGTTAGGGTTTTACTTTTTTTCATGACCCATTTCAATCATCTTATAATCTTCTTCTTTTTCTTCCTCAACCACTAATTTTAGCCATATATATCTATTACGTTCTTGTTGTCTCACTTTCAGTCTTTGCTAATTTTCTTCTGCATCATTCTTCTTTTTCTGTTTCACTTTTTCTTTAAAGTTATGATGGTTTTGACGGGGTTTTGCACAAATTTCTTTGTGTGTTTCGGATGTTGCCTACAAAGTGTTTGTTTAAATGTCTAAGAGTGATGATTTCTTAAAAGGTTATTGTTACATCATTGATGTTTACTCTGTTGTGAAAGGAAATTTACATTTTTAATGTAGGGGCTAATTGTAGCTCGGACAGACAATATGGATACATCCTCTTGTATTATCACTCCACAAAATGTGAAGTATGCTTCTTATATCTGTCCATTTCAATTTTTTTAATTAAATAAAAAAGTCTGATTGCTATTTATTTTATGTTATTTTGTTTTCTGCAACTTTCTGCTAAATGAAAAAGGTGTTCCAAGAAGGATTAACACTTTCATGGTTTATTTAGTTTGCATTAAAGTCTCTGTTGAAAGGATCTCTGAGCTCACATGTGTTACCTATGATGGTTTGACTTATTGTAAATTTCATTTGGCATATCCTTCTGTTGCATCTGTGGCAGGAAAGTAAACCTCAGCTTCTAACAAATCTGACTGCAATTGCCAAGTATGGAGTTAATCTTCTACAAGCTGTTGGGAATTTGATGGTATAAGATGTCTGAATATATAATTTCTCTAGGCTAAAGCCTTCATTTTCAAGCTTATATTATCTTTTCTGTCTTTGGTTCATTTAAAATTTATTGATCTGGAAATTTGTACAGGCAACTGTTCTAAGAAGATCTCAGAATCCTTCAAAAGATGTGGCATCTCTGAAAACTCAATGTATGTCCTCATAGCTCGTTTCAGTGCAGCTGGCGATGAGGTGTGTCAGTTAAGTCATAAATAATGCAGAGTTCTAGAGACATATATATACCTCAGGGCCTCCCAAAATTTTCCATTCCTAAAGATCTTGGGCATGCCAAGTCTTTGATCCCCACTGCAATGCTCATCACTGGTGTTGCTATATTGGTTAGAGAATATAAGTTTATTATTAGCTCAGAATGTTCTTAGAGATTGAGACAAATATAAGAAGGCAAGTATGATTTTCTAGATCAATTATTATGTATTTATCTTTGTGAGTGGTATTTGGTTGATTAATGTTTGTTTCATTGGTCTCAACCTATGCCATAACCTGGGTCAAATTGATCAATTCCAAATTGCTGCCTGTGGAGGACTAGAAATATTGTCGTCGTTGATAGCTGGACATTTCCCATCAGTTAGCTCATATTTGCCTCCTTTCATTGAGATACAAAAACATGGTTTGCCATCCAAGTCGGGTCTCGAATTTGATCAGCAGAGTGGCAAACATCTCACTGATGGTCGCATTCACTGTTCACTAAATATTAATACAGAAACCGGGAGGCTATCAGCTAGAAGACCAAATCTGCAGGTTCTATTTCATGTTTTTTTTGTCATTTCTATTCAAAATAGTCTGCCTTGACTTTAGCCTAACATCCGTTTTACTTTAATAGTCTAATGGAAGTGGAAGCTAATAAAAACAAAATGGTTATTTCTTGGACCATAGTGCACTTTCTTAGGTGTTTAATCATAAAGTTATTTTATCTTATATTATTTTATCAAATTCTCTCAAAAGAAGTTTATAAAGGGGCTACTGAACTCATGAGAATGTTTACTGCAACTTTCTGTTACATACTGTTTCTTCTGAAAATCTTCTTAGAGTCTTCATACTACTTGCGCGTTGTGGGTCAAAAAGTAGGCCCTAGGCATAAGTTATATTGTAGAATGTATTGTTTCCTTAAAGGTTATGGGCTGCCATCTGTAGTTTTAAAATTTTTCAAAATAAAAAATATTAAATGCATCCACTTTGATAATGTTATATTGGGAAGAACACACTCGGTGATGGCTTTTTCTGAACTATTTTGGATGTTACGTCCATCTTCTATAAATCACTGTAAATCAGAATCAGCCTGCTTTGGAGAAGGACCGATACAAGATACGCCAAGCATTTATAGCTGCACCAGGAAACTCCCTTATAGTTGTTGATTATGGGCAGGTGAATGAATTTAACATGGTTTTTATTTTTAGTATCATCAGTGGCTTCAAGATGTTACTTCCAAAAAAAAGAAAAGCTTCAATTTGTAATATATTTACATTAGTTGGATGCAAAAACTATTTTTGCTTCTTTGAATCTGTAAAAATGATTGCATGCTTTAACTTAACTTGTATCCTTGTGATTTGGTATCTTTGTTGAATACTAAATTTGTTCTTTTATTTCAGTGGGATAAGGCATGTGGATTAACGTACACACAAGAACAAATTGACGAAGTACGGGATGAGTGGGCAACGCAGCTTCAACTTGTATGAGTTAAAAGATTTTAGCTTCAACATATAGCTTCTGGTTCATCTCTTCTCTCTTATGATTGTGACATTATTGTTGGTCTCTAAATAGAGTTCACTTTTATAGGAAGCCCATCTCTTTGGTGCTTCAATTTTAGCTTACAGCCCATTTTACACTGTGCAGGTGGTGTACAGGTTTACAGTTCAGTGATATGGATCTTTTTGTTATTTTCTGTTACAGGTTTTTTATGGATAGTTTAATTAGGTAGTAGTTTAATTTTATCTCTCTCGCGAGATCTATAGTTACAGATTGGTTCTACAAGAGGTTGGATTAGGGTCTGGATCATCAATAGAGGAGGAGAATATCATATCTCGAGGTGTGGTGGTTCGGTTTAACCAGCAGAAGGGTTACGGATTCATAAAACCCGACGATGGCAGCGACGATCTCTTCGTTCATCATACGGAGATCAAATCTGACGATCTCTTCTTTCTGTTGATTGATAAATATTTCTTCTCTCAGTTCCTTTACTCTTTGATTCTAGGGTTTCAGCTAGTACTCGATTTACTATGGCACCGGATCCAAACAGTGCCAGCGGCAGCGGAACAACCCGAGATGAGGCATCAGTTAAGGTTACTTCCAAGGACCCTAAGAAGAAGGACGAAAAGAAGTATGAGGATCTCGTAAGTTCCTTGATTTGTTTGGTTGCATCGATGAATTTCTTCATTTTTGCTTTGGAATTGTTAATTTGATTGAAACTTGTGGGTTTATAGTCGGAGGAGGATTTGGCGTTGAAGCGACAATTGGAATTGTATGTGGAGAGAGGAGAGAGGAGAGTTTGCATAGAGCTCTCTGTTCTCTAGTGCTTATAATATGTAGTTAAGTTCTGCATCAGCCAATTTTCTTTAGTTTCTATTATGCGTTCCCACCATTTTATGCATTTTGCCTATTGATGCATCTTCTTCTTTCTCTTGGGCAAGCATGCTGGGAAAGGAGGAGAACTATCAGGTAAAGAGACAACAATCATCTCAGGAGCACTTGAGCTCACAGAGAAAACAACAAGGGATGCTATGACTCCTGTGTCTAAAATATTTGTTGTTGATATTATTGCCGGACTTGACAGGTATAATGAATCTTTGTTATGGGAAACCAACTCAAGTTCCCTTCGTACATATCTTATTGCCCTGGTAAGATTCATCGATTTATGTCCACAAAAAAATCACTATGCTCTATTATATATAACTATGTGGTAGGGCTCTGTTATAATCGATATTGGAGAATGGTCAGCAGAGTGCCAGTATATACCATTAACAGTTAAGAAACATCATTGGACTTATTCTGGTAATTGTGGTTGACTAATTCTTGCAAATTTCCATTAATCATGTAACTAAAAAAATTAGAGACTTGACAAGTCATCTGGTATCTTAAAATGGGTTGTCCCATTCTATATAACTGAGTTTCCTCAGTTTGAATTGGTTCTTCATGGGCATTGACTGTACACTGGTAAGATTTGAAAGGCTTCAATGGGAAGACATCTTTAATATGACGGAAAGATTAGTAGTTCCTCTAACTTGTAATATCCGAAGGTTACCTGTAAATAGTTTCACAATTATCATTGTCGTGTACTTTGCCAGTTGGTTCAGCTAAACATCATTGATTCCTTTCTAGATGTCTGGTACAGCAGGCCTACTAACTATCATAACCTATACTTATCTATTGCCTCAATTTTTTTTCTTGTATTTCAAGCATATCTAGATGCTGTCACTCAGTTGATTTTGATTACATTTTCTCTAATATTCTACATGCAAATTGCAGGTGAAAAGTTTATTGGCCATAAATCCTGCGGATGAGGTACCAATAAATATGGCATAGTTTTGCATCTTCTTCGTCAGCTTGTGAAGGATGCACTGCATTTTGAAGAAATTGTGTCTGGTTCTACAACAGGTCTTATCCATGTTGATGTGAAAGTGGAGGAGTTGCAAAGCAAGGTAGTCTGAGCAAATAAGTATTTTCATTTTTTGTATTTTCTGATAATGTTTATTGCAGTTTACATAGGCTGGAATTGTTGATGCTCAGAGTCTTGTGACAGTTGCTTCTATAATTTAGTCATGATACCACTATAATTTAGTCTTATACAGTAATTACTCAGTACTGAGGGTATAAAATACGTAACCTTTGACTATAAAAATTTCTTGGTTGTAGATGGAGATAAGTCGATACTTGAGGCAGCATGCACGCAAAATAGCTGGAAAGAAGCAACTGTTTATAAACTCATGAAAAAGCTATTGAGGTAAGTGCTTTCAAGATTTCCATGAAGATGATTTACGTCCTTCTCTAAGATAGTAGCCATTAAGGCATAAGTTTTTGGGTTTTGCCCTGCAGGTGGATGCTACATTCATAGGAACAAAGTGAGTAGTAGCTATGAGGAAGTCTATGGACCATCCAGCTCCTCACGTACAGTTTACTAATTGCAACGACCTCTACATGTAAGTTGTAACATGTACTAAAAGAAGACACTAGTACAAAGTAGTAAATCGACAACACTTAAACCGTGTAAGCTATTAGGTTCAGAGTTCATAGTGTAAGCTATCCTTCTATATGGTGCTTTATATTTTCTTTGGAACTTGATATCTGTAGTGCACTTTATGGTGCTTCACTACACAGTCTCATAGACATTTCCCCCCCCCCCCCTCCATGGATTCACTAGTTTAGTAGTTTATGCAATTTTAATGTTGTGATGCTTAAACATGACATTGATTAATTATAGTGATTAATTAGTTACTGATTCCTTTTCATTTGCAGGCAAAAGAAGATGGGGACAAGAAAGGGCAGACAGCTTTTGTTGCACGAATGATTGGCAGACAACTTTTAATGTACGAATGATTAGACCACAGTTTTTACTTTTTCTTTCAATATTTCCTGAATTTATTAGTCTTATGTTCTGAACGGATGATTTCTCTTATTTTATAAGGCACCACTGTATTGGGATCTATATGCACCGAAAGGTCTAAAATCAGCTAGAGCCTGTTTTACATGTCACAATTTCGAGTATCAAGGGATTGCACCTGCTTCAGAATTAGCATCTTGTGGTCTTGATGTTAGCCAATTAAACAGGCCAGATAGGATTATGGGCAGGTTTCGTTTTACCTTTAGTTTTGCTCCTTTCTTTTGTTTATAGCAAGGTTTCACGGAATTGGTTTCTGTAATATGCATAGGTTATGAACAGTGAAGGAAAGTGATTGAGAGTGCATTTGTTTATTAGTCTACATTTTTAAACAAGTGGTTCTTATGAAAAATAAATTATGAATAGGGATGTATTATTGGGATGTATTTTGAATTGTTGGTAATATAGGTGAACCACATTATTATTATTTTTTTCTTTATCTACAACATTTAAAAAACATTGTCTGATATACTAAACAACAACATTTTTATTCAAAAAACGTTGTGAAATCATACCTACTACAACGTTTTTAAGCATCTGTTAATTTTTGAAAAACAAATCTACAACGTTTTTTTCCTAAAAAACGTTGTGTATTGTGCTTAACTACAACGTTTTTAAAACGTTGTGTAAGGGTGTCAAATAGATGACACCCTTAACCACGACGTTTTCCTGATTGAAACCACAACGTTTTTTCCGCGTTGTCTATTTACTGTTTTTTGGTAGTGAAACCATTATCTAAATGTGTATGTAGATCAATTTGCAATTATCTGGAAGTAGTGCTATGCCTCGTTTGCACCTATATACAAAGGGTTTGAATTTTGTATAAAAGTTCAGTTTTAACAAGATATAGCAGTGATGTAGGACCCCGAATTTTATGAAATAAAAGTATTCAATTTTTATTATAATTACTATTCTGTAAATTGTTAAATTGATAAAAGTTTAAAGTTATGGGTGAAATGTGAAATTTTTTTTCAAAATAAGCAAGTGGTTATAAAATAATCATTATTGTCGGGAAATATTTGTTTGGTCGTGGAATATTCTTTCTGTCGGGGAATATTCGTACGACAGCGCAGCTATTTGTGGGCCCCATAACGAATAACGGTAGGATAAAAAAAATGACAAATTTGAGTTTTTACAAATAACGGCGTAGTTGTTACCGTTAATACTGTTGAAATACCCGGTGGTTAAAATGCAGTAATACGCGTTATTGCACAGTAGCACACGGTATTGCACAGTATTTTTAAAATTATTGATTCTTACGTAAGAAGGCACTACTCAATAATTGTTACAGTAATTACTGTTCAATATTTTATTTTATTGATTCAATAATTGCTACGTTCAAATTTTATATTATTATTGTTCAATAATTGTCACTGCATAGTATTTCCCATTATCAGATCAATAATTCATATTATTTGAATAATATTATTAGATAACATTATTGGCAATATCCAAAAAGTTATGTCTAAGGAGAGGTTTGGTCACCTAATTGCGCGCCAATAAGGATAAATCCTTATTGGAAAGTCCCCTCTTTCTTGGGAACGACTTGGTTGTCATAAATGTGATTCTGTAATATTATCTGTGAATAATTAATTATTGATTCATATGATAAGGAAATATTTATTTTATGTGGATATAAATGAGTGATATATTTTTGTAGTTAAAAATGAAGGAGTTAATGTTGAGGTGTTTTATTTGTATTTTTGTCGGAACGGAGGTATTGAAAATCAAATTAGGGTTTTTGAGATATTTTGCAAGGGTTATAATTTTTAATCCGACCGTTGGATCGTGGTAATATTTGGATATGTTATACATATATAAGTTGAGTATATGTCCACAAATTTTGAACCGTTAAAAATGAACGTATAATTTGTTATGAATTTTACGAGATGACTGGTTCAGAAATTGTTGAATTTTCGGAGTTAATCATTTTGGTGAAAAATTCTAGAATTGGTAGGCCCCACTCTTGGTTGGTGAAAAAATATGCTGAGATTTTTATTCAAATGTGGTGGGTGAGAATAGTAGCAGGTAAAGCCATCAGGTTGCAGGTTAAGTCTGCTTCGACGTGCTAACATTTTCTTATAAATAGAGGGCTAAGTTAGAATTGAAAAACACACCAGAATTCATAAGTTTTCTCTCTTTCTCTCTCTAGATTATTGAGTGTATTTTGTGAGTATTTAGATACTTTGTGAGTTTCTATTCATCAGTGCAAGTTTTCTTCAGCCTTATACCGATCAGAAGTACTGCTCTTTTGAGGTAAGTGATAGTAAGGGATTTTAAGGGTTGTTATGTTTTTCAGTTTCGTAATTTTTCTGACCTTCAAAAATTCTGGAAAAATTTGAAATAATATTTTGATGAGTTTTCTTGATTGTGTCCAAAAATGGTAATTTTTGGATGTATAGATTAAGAGTTATAAATTTTATAAGAAAATACTATTTTAAAAGTAATCGCTTATAACTTCTTGTGGTTAACTCCAAAATTGATGAAATTTTTATTGGGAGTACATGTATATGATAGGAGTATACTCTGTGAATTTCAGAATTTTTAGATAAAAGTATAATTTTTGATAAATGTCTAAATATTCGGCTGTTTTGGTCATATGAAAAATAGTAAATGACTTTTAAAAATTCTGAAAAAAATATATGTTCACTATGTGACTATATTATGCTAAATTACAGAAAAGAAATATTTTTGGAACTGATTTGGTATTTTTTTTCATGAAAACGGTCTAGTTATGAGTAAATGAATTAAATATATTTTGTGAAGTAAGAAAATTAGAAAATAGGATTTTATGGCTTGAGAATCCTATATGAGGTATATGCAGATTTTTGATGAGGGTTTTTGGTTATTGGTGATGAAATCTTATGAGTTTGGCACTTTAGGATGATTAAATGCATTATTTAGTAAAGTATAAACAATTAAAATAAATTGTTTATAAGCTTAAGAAATATTATTCTTTCAATATCATTATACCGAAATATTGGTATGTATTTTATTGTATAATTTCTACCTTTTTGTGTCGAGTTTACTATTCATGAGTTACTATTCATGAGTTACTATTCACGAGTTATTATTCATGAGTTACTATTCACAAGTTACTATTCACGACAAAATTGGTTTCTTTTTCTGACCAAATTATAGTTGGTTTATGAATATTACTCTTGAGATTAAATATATATGTTGATTATATTGATTTTATTTTATAACCCTAATGATGATATTTCTCTTTGACTTGAGTGTAAGGATGGGTAGATTTCTGGTATGATCATAACTATGTGTTCTCTTTGGCCAGTAGTGCAAAATTGAATTGTTGACTGGTATGATCATGACCATTAAATTTATAAGTGAATATCTTTAGCTTAAGTGCAAAGGTGAATTGATTAATATGGTTATAATTATTGTTCTGAAATGATTATATATTTCTTTGAGATATTAATATATTTGGCCTGTAGTGCGAATATGAACTGTTGATGAATATATTTGGCCGTAGTGCAAATATGAACTGTTGAAAAATATCTTTGGCCTGTAGTGCAAAGATGAATTGTTGATGAATATCTTTGACCCGTAGTGCAAAGATGACATGTTGTTGAATATCTTTGGCCAGTAGTGCAAAGATGAACAGATGTTGAGATGAACATGACCAACTGGTGATACGAATGAATATCTTTGGCCGTAGTGCAAAGATAAAGTTATTAGTATGATTACGAACAGGAAATGTGATTTGGTATAACCATGATGTTTGATGTTTCAAGTAAAAACATGTGATGAAAATTATCTTCGTCCTGGATGCGAAGAGGAATTTAGAATTACAATTATGATTATGAGTTATTCATATAATTGTGAAAAGAAACTGTTGATTAATGTTACAGGGATAAAACATTATTGGTGGACTTTTAATGGAGAAGATAATAGACTTTATGGTCTATTTGACTCTTCTAATGGATTGCTCGTTCCGCTGCAACTATGGTTAAAATTTTTATCATCTACCATATGTTCTAAATCTCTGATTTATTACTGATGAAGACTATTGATAATTTATTTATCTTTAGTCATGATATTCTTTACTGGGCTAGTTGTGTTCACCCTTTTATTTCACAATTCCTTTCAGGTAATAAGAGTGTAGCTGGGTCGAGCGGGGGTAACAAGGGAATAGAACGGTGGTCATCATTTAGTAGTTATATTTGGTGAAGAAAATAGGGTGAGGCGAACCCAACGTTGGAAGGGTGTTTCGTCACTATCATACAAGATGTCTAATGGCATACAACCTCGTGTCATCATAAGACATGGTTGTGCTTATCCACTTGCTGAGTATATTTACGAGCACTACCTATATAATCTTGGTGTTTGTTTGAAGTATAATTCTCAATTAAAGACAGTGGAGATAGTGATAAGTCAAGAGAAGACTCACCATTGGGAAGAATATGATAGTAATCTTCTCGTTTTTCTTTGGGGTCTATTGGGTCAACCAAGGATAATTCTGTGGCCATATGATATCTATCATAACCTAGAAGCATGGCCTCCCATGTACGAACGTTTCCTTGAGCACTTCCCAAATATTCTAGTTTCTAAAATAATTTTTGACTGTACCTTTATGTAAGGTACCTTTGTGAGGTGTTGATACATGATGGTGTCCAATGTCACATTTGGTATATATTTGTATCCAAACTCACAGCATATGTGTTGTTGTATTTTGCACGACAATTGTTGTAATAAAGTTGTAGTTATTTTCTGTACCATGTATTTGACGACTCAGAATGGGTTGGGTGGAATGGACCTATTTTGGGGTTGTCACAGGTGGTATCAGAGCTTAGGGATATGATCTCTGGCGGAGATCGGGGAATACAACTAGGAGGGGAGAGATGAGTAAATTCTTCGCTAGGTTGTCCTACCTAAGCTTATTTGTTGGTCAGTCATAATATCGGGATATTATGTGATATGTTAATTTGTTTAATTAACCTTTGTTTTATGGCAGTATTTGAGAATGGCAGCTGAGAATGCTAACAATGGAGTGAATGAGACTGTGGGGATACCTCTAATCACTAACTGTGATAATGTGATGTCAGACGAAGAAGGAATTAGAGATATCCATGTGGTGAGTGAAGAATTGATAGTTGCACCCGAGATAGTCGCAGAGGTAACAGCTGAGACTGAGGAAGAAGAGGAAAAAGA
The DNA here is from genome assembly GCA_016801055.1 of Panax notoginseng. Taxonomy (NCBI): domain Eukaryota; kingdom Viridiplantae; phylum Streptophyta; class Magnoliopsida; order Apiales; family Araliaceae; genus Panax; species Panax notoginseng. The sequence continues at coordinate 140,021,796 of CM029017.1, forward strand.
AGTACCTGAGGAGAGTTTATTAGAGGTATTATATGATCAAAATATAGAATTTCAAAATCGTATTCATGAGTTAGAAGAGCAGGTAGAAGAACGACAGGCGGTCGTGGAACAAAAGGATGCAACAATTCAAGCTTGTGTTACCCGATATGTGATGCTTGAACAGAAGCATTCTTTGGCAGAGTATAAGATGATAAAAATGGAATTTGAGCTGAAAGAAGAAAAAACTGAACGAGTGAGAATAAGTGATGCATGGGCAAAAGCCGCACGACATGTGGATATTGTGGAAAGAGATGTTCGATCTAAGAAGGCTAAAATAGATGATATGAATTTCTCTTTTTGGAAAGCAATTGGGAGAACCCAACATCGAGTTTTGAATTACCCTGTACATAGTGGTCAACCTGAATCCGATATGGATCGAAGATTGATGATTCAAATCAAAAATGAGGAGTACGAAGAGGCAGTTGAGGGAGAAATATGTCCTATAGAAACGTATATTCCAACGGTAATGATGACGCCAAATACTGCTCCAGACAAGTCAAAGACGAGTAGTTCGAGGGATGGCGGTTGTTATGACTTCCCAACAAATGAGGAACCCAAATGAAGTTATCATGGGAGATGAGCAATGGAGAAATCATGATGATCTGAGAGATAGAATCTGAAATGGAATCAAGGTATTCTCAACTCTTCGAAATACCAGGTACGTAAATTTCGGGGACGAAATTTCATAAGGTGGGGAGATTGTAGGACCCCGAATTTTATGAAATAAAATTATTCAATTTTTCTTATAATTACTATTCAGTAAATGGTTAAATTGATAAAAGTTTAAAGTTATGGGTGAAATGTGAATTTTTTTTCAAAATAAGCAAGTGGTTATAAAATAATCATTGTTGTCGGGAAATATTTGTTTGGTCGTGGAATATTCTTTCTGTCGGGGAATATTCGTACGACGGCGCAGCTATTTGTGGGCCCCATAACGAATAACTGTCGGATAAAGAAAATGATTAATTTGAGTTTTTACAAATAACGGCGTAGTTGTTACCGTTAATACTGTTGAAATACCCGGTGGTTAAAATACAGTAATACGCGTTATTGCACAGTAGCACACGGTATTGCACATTATTTTTAAAATTATTGATTCTTACGTAAGAAGGCACTACTCAATAATTGTTACAGTAATTACTGTTCAATATTTTATTTTATTGATTCAATAATTGCTACGTTGAAATTTCATATTATTATTGTTCAATAATTGTCACTGCATAGTATTTCCCATTATCAGATCAATAATTCATATTATTTGAATAATATTATTAGATAACATTATTGGCAATGTCTAGAAAGTTCTGTCTAAGGAGATGTTTGGTCACCTAATTGCGCGCCAATAAGGATAAATCCTTATTGGAAAGCCCCCTCTTTTCCTGGAAACGGCCTGGTTGTCATAAATGTGATTCTGTAATATTATCTGTGAATAATTAATTATTGATTCATATGATAAGGAAATATTTATTTTATGTGGATATAAATGAGGGATATATTTTTGTGGTTAAAAATGAAGGAGCTAATGTTGAGGTGTTTTATTTGTATTTTTGTCGGAACGGATGTATTGAAAATCAAATTAGGGTTTTTGAGATATTTTACGAGGGTTATAATTTTTAATCCGACCGTTGGATCGTGGTAATATTTGGATATGTTATACATATATAAGTTGAGTATATGTCCACAAATTTTGAACCGTTAAAAATGAACGTATAATTTGTTATGAATTTTACGAGATGACTGGTTCAGAAATTGTTGAATTTTCGGAGTTAATCATTTTGGTGGAAAATTCTAGAATTGGTAGGCCCCACTCTTGGTTGGTGAAGAAATATGCTGAGATTTTTATTCAAATGTGGTGGGTGAGAATAGTAGCAGGTAAAGCCATCAGGTTGCAGGTTAAGTCTGCTTCGGCGTGCTAACATTTTCCTATAAATAGAGGGCTAAGTTAGAATTGAAAAACACACCAGAATTCATAAGTTTTCTCTCTTTCTCTCTCTAGATTATTGAGTGTATTTTGTGAGTACTTAGATACTTTGTGAGTTTCTATTCATCAGTGCAAGTTTTCTTCAGCCTTATACCGATCAGAAGTGCTGCTCTTGAGGTAAGGGATTTTAAGGGTTGTTATGTTTTTCAGTTTCGTAATTTTTCTGACCTTCAAAAATACTAGAAAAATTTGAAATAATATTTTGATGAGTTTTCTTGATTGTGTCCAAAAATGGTAATTTTTGGATGTATAGATTAAGAGTTATGAATTTTATAAGAAAAGACTATTTTAAAAGTAACCGCTTATAACTTCTTGTGGTTAACTCCAAAATTGATGAAATTTTTATTGGGAGTACATGTATATGATAGGAGTATACTCTGTGAATTTCAGAATTTTTAGATAAAAGTATAATTTTTGATAAATGTCTAAATATTCGACTGTTTTGGTCATATGAAAAATAGTAAATGATTTTTAAAAATTCTGAGAAAAATATATGTTCACTATGGGACTATATTATGCTAAATCTCAGAAAAAGAATATTTTTGGAACTGATTTGGTATTTTTTCATGAAAATGGTCTAGCTATGAGTAAATAAATTAAATATGTTTTGTGAAGTAAGAAAATTAGAAAATAGGATTTTATGGCTTGAGAATCCTATATGAGGTATATGCAGATTTTTGATGAGGGTTTTGATTATTGGTGATAAAATCTTATGAGTTTGGCATTTTAGAATGATTAAATGCATTATTTAGTAAAGTATAATCAATTAAAATAAATTGTTTATAAGCTTAAGAAATATTATTCTTTCAATATCATTATACCGAAATATTGGTATGTATTTTATTGTGGAATTTCTACCTTTTTGTGTCGAGTTTACTATTCATGAGTTACTATTCATGAGTTACTATTCATGAGTTACTATTCACGAATTACTATTCACGAGAAAATTGGTTTCTTTTTCTGACCAAATTATAGTTGGTTTATGAATATTACTCTTGAGATTAAATCTATATGTTGATTATATTGATTTTATTTTATAACCCTAATGATGATATTTCTCTTTGACTTGAGTGTAAGGATGGGTAGATTTCTGGTATGATCATGACTATGGGTTCTCTTTGACCAGTAGTGCAAAGTTGAATTGTTGACTAGTATGATCATGACCATTGAATTTATAAGTGAATATCTTTAGCTTAAGTGCAAAGGTGAATTGATCAACATGGTTATAATTATTGTTCTGAAATGATTATATATTTCTTTGAGATATTAATATATTTGGCCTGTAGTGCGAATATGAACTGTTGATGAATATATTTGGCCGTAGTGCAAATATGAACTGTTGAGGAATATCTTTGGCCTGTAGTGCAAAGATGAATTGTTGATGAATATCTTTGGCCCGTAATGCAAAGATGACATGTTGTTGAATATCTTTGGCCGTAGTGCAAAGATGAAGTTATTAGTATGATTATGAACAGAAAATGTGATTTGGTATAACCATGATGTTTGATGTTTCAGGTAAAGACATGTGATGAAAATTATCTTCGTCCTGGATGCGAAGAGGAATTTAGAATTACAATTATGATTATGAGTTATTCATATAATTGTGGAAAGAAACTGTTGATTAATGTTACAAGGATAAAATATTATTGGTGGACTTTTAATGGAGAAGATAATAGACTTTATGGTCTATTTGACTCTTCTAATGGATTGCTCGTTCCGCTGTAACTATGGTTGAAATTTTTATCATCTACCATATGTTCTAAATCTCTGATTTATTACTGATGAAGACTATTGATAATTTATTTATCTTTAGTCATGATATTCTTTACTAGGCTAGTTGTGCTCACCCTTTTATTTCACAATTCCTTTCAGGTAATAAGAGTGTAGCTGGGTCGAGCGGGGGTAACAAGGGAATAGAACGGTGGTCATCATTTAGTAGTTATATTTGGTGAAGAAAATAGGGTGAGGCGAACCCAATGTTGGAAGGGTGTTTCGTCACTATCATACAAGATGTCTAATGACATACAACCTCGTGCCATCATAAGACAGGGTTGTGCTCATCCACTTGCTGAGTATATCTACGAGCACTACCTATATAATCTTGGTGTTTGTTTGAAGTATAATTCTCAATTAGAGACAGTGTAGATAATGATAAGTCAAGAGAAGACTCACCATTGGGAAGAATATGATAGTAATCTTCTCGTTTTTCTTTGGGGTCTATTGGGTCAACCAAGGATAATTCTATGGCCATATGATATCTATCATAACCTAGAAGCATGGCCTCCCATGTATGAAGGTTTCCTTGAGCACTTCCCAAATATTCTAGTTTCTAAAACAATTTTTGACTGTACCTTTATGTAAGGTACCTTTGTGAGGTGCTGATACATGATGGTGTCCAATGTCACATTTGGTATATATTTGGATCCAAACTCACAGCATATGTGTTGTTGTATTTTGCACAACAATTGTTGTAATAAAGTTGTAGTTGTTTTCTGTACCATGTATTTGACGACTCAGAATGGGTTGGGTGGAATGGACCTATTTTGGGGTTGTCACAAGTGATGTTTTGTAAAAGAGGTTTTTTTAAATTCTTGTGCTCAATAGTAATTGAGGCCTTTGATACTTCCATTTTATTGTGTGTTCGACTTGATTGCTTTTATATTCTAGATGCGAAGCAACTTCGAGAAAACAAGATAAAAAGCAGTGTCGAATTCCTTGTGGGCATGAGAGCCTTCTAAGGAAATTCAAACACCGTGAATAATTTATAAGACATGTACAGCTGAAAATGTCCATCACGGGAATCGAATCTAGATTCAATAGACTGAATCTATGATCACATGATTCCTAGGCTCACATGATGTAGCAGTTTGTATGAAAGTTGTAAACAGTATATATATATATATATATATATATATATATATATATATTTACATTCCTGTCTGGCATGGAGTTCACTTCGTGGCCATTTATTGCTTTTATTTACATTTCGTCCCGTCTAGAGTTTACAGAGTTTACCTCGAAGTAAACTCTAGACGGGACGAAATGTAAATAAAAGCAATAAATGGCCACGAAGTGAACTCCATGCCAGACAGGAATGTAAATATATATATATATATATATATATATATATATATATTATCGAGATATATATATCTCCTGTCATCAAACTCTGTTTGATTGAGCCTGAATTTATATATATATATATATATATATATCTCCTGTCATCAGGCTCAATCAAACAGAGTTTGATGACAGGAGATATATATATATATATATATATATAAAAGTAATAAACCACGAACCGACGGTCCGGGCATACACACACGCGCGACTCTCAACGTGAATAAAAGTGTGTGCAAGAAGTGAGGAAAAGGCTTTAGATAATGTAAGAAGGCTTACAGTGGACTGCCAAAGAAGACTTCAATAGTTCCCACAGGTAAAAAATAGCGAAATATAAGCTCACAAGTGTTTGAAATGAGAAAGCACTCAATTTATAGTGTGTACAGAGCAAATTGGACAGACCTTCCTCACCTTTTCTCTCTTGAAAATGGCTGCCCCAAGCCCTCTATTTTATAGAGGGGGGAGCCATAGGTGTACCTGCGGCAGCTGTAGATGTACCTGCGACTGCCAGGGGTGCCCTAGGCTCCGCGGGTCCTGCCGTCTCGAAGTACATGCACTCGTGCAACGTGTTGTCCACTCGAACCTTCAAAACTTCAATTCGGGCATCCGATCGAGGTGTATAAGACCTTTTACAGCATGTTGTTGTCAAGAGATACACAAAGACATGGGATAAGAGGTTGTACGAAGTAAGAAAGATGGGTCCATGCCCAGGTCTTCAAGCTTCAAATTCTATCCAGTGTGTTGTCTTGTGTATTAGTCACTCGGGATTGGAGCTCTGATTCTTGTAGGACACTTCTATTTAGCATGTATATTGAAATGTTGAGACGACGTAAATGTGGGATCGAGGTGGCAAAATGATGATTTTGCCCCTCACCGGGGTTATCTCCGGTTCTGGGATAATTTAGCAGTCGTTACTCAGCGTTATCTCTGAGATTGGGCTGCTGCAAGTGCGTAATGTCCTCAGGGTTATCTCTGAGGTGTGCCTTTCCTCCCGGGGTTGTCCCCGAGTTTGGAACTGAGTGCCTTGGGGCTATCACCGAGTGTTGAAGCTGATCGCAGGGGTTTGAAACAAGCATTTTTGGGGCTATCTCCGGAACTGCAACTGCATGCCTCGGGGTTGTCTCCTAGATTTGAACTGTATCTCCCGGGGTTGTCTCCGGGATTGGAACTGAAGATCTCGGGGTTGTCTCCGAGATGGAATTAAAGATTCTGGGGTTGTCTCCGGAACTAGAACTGCATTCCTTGGGGTTGTCTCCGGAACTAGAACTGCATTCCTTGGGGTTGTCTCCGAGGTTGAAACTAAAGCTCCCAGGGTTGTCTCCAGGACTAGAATTGAATATCTTGGGGTTGTCTCAGAGATGGTAAAGACTGAGTATCCCGAGGTTGTCTCTGGGACGGTTCTGCTTTGACTTCTAAGGTTATCTCTGGAAAACAACTTTGCCCTCCTTCAAGGTTAGTAACAGGAATGCAAAAAATTTCGAGTGTCGACAAGCAAGAATTGACGAATAGAGGAAATCTCAACCCTCGATTTATTGTTCCATTTGAAATCCTTGACCGAGTAGGAACTGTGGCCTATAGACTCGCGTTACTGCCAAGTATGTCTCGTGTTCATAATATTTTTTACATATCTATGTTACGTAAATATGTGGAAGACCCGAACCATATTATTGAATTAGAATCAGACGAGATAGCAGAAGATTAAACGTATGAAGAGGTATCTATTAAAATCTTGGATAAAAAGTAACATATTCTACGCTCAAAGAGTATACCTCAAGTCACAGTTTTATGGAGAAACCATGATATTGAAGAAATGACCTAGAAGTTAGAATCTAAAATGAAAATAAGGTATCTTCAACTCTTCGAAATACCAGGTACGTACGTAAATTTCGGGGATAAAATTTCATACAGAAGGGAGATTGTAAGACCCCGATTTTATGAAATAAAAGTATTCCATTTTTCGTATAAATATTATTCAGTAAATGATTAAATTGATAAAAGTTTAAAGTTAAGGGTGATATGTGTAAATTTTACAAAGTAAGCAAGTTGTCATAAAATATTCGTTTGGTTGGGGAATATTCTTTTTATCGGGGAATATTCATTTTATCGGGGAATATCCATACGACGGCACAATCATTGGTAGACCCCACAACAGAATGACTGTCGGATATAGAAAGCAACAGAAATAATATTTTTATAAAAATAACGGCAAAACTTTTACCGTTAACTATTGAAACACCGATGATAAAAGAACAATAATATGCGTTGTTGCACAGTAGCACACGGTATTGCACAGTATCTCTGATTATTGATACTTACGTAAGAAGTCACTCAGTTTTATTCAATTTTTGCAACAGTAGTCGCTGCATAATATCTCATATTATTGATTCAATTATTGTCACAGTATCATATGCACAATATTTTATGTTATTAAATCAATAATTAAGACTACTGTTTATTCATATTATTATTTGCATTATTGACAATGTCAAGAAAGTTATGTCGAGGAAAGGAGTTAGGTTATTTAATTGCGCGTCAATAAAGAGAAATCCTTATCGGAAAGCCCCCTCTTTCCTGGGAATGATCTAGTTGTCAATATTGTGAGTTATAATATTAATGGTGAATAATTGTTGAAATATTAAAAATATGTTTATTGAAGATAAGTGAATTACAAAAGTTGAAGGGGAATAATGCAAACTTGGAAAACTTTAGGGGTACCAAAGTGTAATAAGTTAACCAATCCATGTGAACTTGAATCAACCAATCAGAGAAGAGATGATGCAAGCATGATGTAAGCATGGCAACATCCTTAAAGAAACACAAAGATGATGTCATCATCATGATGTCATGATGATGTCACCTGGACTAAGGTGCAATTAATGAGGTACTAAACTGTAATAAGTTAAGCCCCTAACGTGAAAATATCGAAACTATGTTTTCCTATAAATAGAGAGCTAAGTTCATTAGTTCTTCACCAATTCACTAAAACTCCAGAGAGAGAAACTATAGAGAGAAAGAAGAAGAGTATTTTGCTACTTCACTATAGCAGTATCCAATCTCCTACTAAGGTAAGAGATATTATTTTTGTATTCATTCTTTATTAATCTGCGGGAGTAACCTGTCTACGCGGATTACCGCATGTATGGTGAATAACTCTTTGTACTCATTCTTTATTTGTGAAAAAGATCTGTTTACACGGATTACCGCATGACGGGTGAAAATTCATTTGCAGTTTCGTATATTATTTCTTTTCATATTCCTAAATCTAAACTTACTATGGTAAGTATTGCTTCTATAATCCCTGAAATTAGTAGAATATCCTTGAGTTTTGCGCTTCATCTAGTACCGTTTCATTGGAATATTAGTCTGAACTTTCTTATTAAATTTCAATATTTTCATTCGGGGTACTATTCACTCAAGGTACTATTCATTCGGGTACTATTCACGGGATACTATTCACTCGGGTACCATTCACTCGGGGGTACTATTCACGGGTACCATTCACTCGGGTACTATTCATGACAAAATTAGTTTCTTTTCTGTCCAAATTATCTTTGATATATGAATCTTATTCTTAAATTTGAATCCACGTTTTGATCATCATGTTGACCATTTGGACATTCTTGAACTCTGGATAAATTGAATTATAAATCTCTAATATTTATCATTGATCTCACTTGATTAGTTCCTTATATCATTGTCATCATCCTCATGATTATGTTGTGGTAAAAGTCATTTTTGGCCCGTAGTACATAGATGAACTGTTGATTAGTATGATTATGACCAGAAATTATGTATTGGTATAATCATGACCTGTAATGTTACAGACAAATGTTGTGGTGAAAGTCCTCTTTGGCCCGTAGTGCATAGATGGACAATTGTTTGACATGATCATGGCCACTGGTGATACTAACGAATATCCTTGGCCCGTAGTATAATTCGTTGATGTGAAATATTTATTGATTGTTGTTACAGGGATAAAATATTGATGATGGACTTTTAAATCATAGAAGATAGTAGACTTTACGCTCTACTTGACTCTTCTAATGGATTCTTATTTCCGCTGCAGTTGTTAATCTAAAACTTGTTGTCTATTGTATTCTATCAATTTTTTCTCTGTTGAGGACTAAGGATAATTTGTTCTACATTATCTTAGTCATAATAATATTCTTTACTGGGCTAGTTGAGCTCACCTTTTCCTTTTGGTTCCATTATTTTTCTCAGGAGGCGAGAATGTAGCTGGGACTAGTCGGGGAGTGGAGTAATGGTTCAAGGTGGTTATTTTAGTAATCCTCACTATTTTGTAAAATAGTGTGACAATAATTGTAATAAGAATTTTATTTAAGTTTGGATATTATCTACGAGACAATATTTGTATTAAAACTCACAACGTATGCTTTGTCGTATTTTACACGATAATTAATAGTTCTATAAATAAAATTTGAATTTAAATTTTGTACCATGTATTTGGTGACTCAGAATGGGTTGTGTGGATCTATTATGGGGGCGTCATAGTTGGTATTAGAGCTTAAGGATATGATCTCCGTCGAAGATTTGAGATTAGAACTAGGAGGGCAGAGACGAGTAAAACATTCGCTAGTGTGTCCTACCTAAGCTTATTTATTTTTTAATTGGTCGGTCAGAATATAGGGATAATATGTGACATGTCAATTTATTTAATTAACCCTTGTTTTGTGGTAGTATTTAAGAATGACATCTGAAAATGAAGAGATGAACTCATATAGAGTTTTAAGTGATGAATTGAGGAGAATTTATTATGAGAATTTTATGGTCGAAATATAGAACTACAAGATTGTATTCGTGAGTTTAAAATGCAGGGTGAAGAAGGCGATCATAGAACTAAAGAATGCAGCAATTCAAGATTTTGCTACTTGATATGCGAAGCTTGAACAGAAGCTCTCTTTGACAGAGTATATGATAATAGAGTTGGAATATAAAAATGTAAATGTCAAAGACCAGCTGAAAGAAGAAACAACTAAACGAGTGAGAATGGATGATGCATGGGTAAAAGCCGCACGACGCGTTGATATTATAGAAAGAGAAGTCCGGTCCAAGAAGGCTAAAATAGATGATATGTATTTCTCTTTTTGGACAGCAATTGGGAAAACCCAACATCGAATTTTGAACTACCCTGTACAGAACAGTAAACCCCAATTCGATATGGATCAAAAATTAATGATTCAAATCATGGATCAGGAGTACGAGGAAGAGATTGAGGGTGGAATGTGCCCTATAGCAAAATTATGCTAAAATTGACTATTTTCGTAAGGTCGTTAGTTTTCATATTCCTACCTAACCTGTTATGCGAATTCAAGCAACCAAACCACTAAAGTCAATCACTGTCATATCAAGCCATAAAGCCATTCGTTTATTGAAAAATGAATGTCAAGCTTTCTTAGCCCATGTTATGGATTTAAACAAAAATACGTCAAATTTGAATGATATTTCTGTTATTAATGAATTTTCTGACATATTTCCCGAAGAACTTTTTGGCCTACCCCTGAGCGTGAAATCGAATTTTGTATTGACCTTGAACCCAATACAAAACTCATTTCAAAAACCCCATATTGAATTGCTCCTATTGAACTTCAGGAGTTAAAAACCCAACTTCAGGAACTGTTAGACATTGGTTTCATTCGTCCTAGTACATCGTCTTGGGGTGCTCCTGTTTTATTCGTAAAGAAGAAAGATGAGAGTATGCGACTTTGCATTGACTATCGGGAGTTGAACTATGTCACCATCAAAAATAGGTACCCGTTACCTCGCATTGATGACCTGTTTGACCAGTTGCAAGGTACTAAATTCTTCTCAAAGATCGATCTTCGTTCTAGATATCATCAGTTAAATATGAGAACCGATGACATTCCAAAGTTTGCCTTTAGAACTTGATACGGGCATTACGAATTTCTAGTTATGTCTTTTAGATTAAGCAATGCCCACGCTGCCATCATGGACATGATGAACCGAATATTCAACGAATATTTGCATCATTTTGTGGTTGTCTTTATTGATGACATCCCAATATACTCCAAATGTCTCAAATATTTCTTCACCCAGAATGAACTTAACATGCGCCAAAGACGTTAGCTCGAGCTGTTGAAAGATTACGACCATACCGTTCAATACCATCCTGAAGAAAAAAAAAAAGCGAACGTGGTAGCTGACGTGTTGAGTAGAAGATCGTATGTGGGTATAAGTACGATATTGTTAACACAAAGACCCATTTTGTATGACTTACAAAAGATGGAGATAAAGTTAAAAACTTCAGGGACCCACATGATGATGTCAAATATACGAGTAGAACCGACTTTAATCGATAAAGTTAAAGTTGCTCAAGCTATAGACCCAGAGCTGATGAATATGAAGAAAAAATTACAAGAAAGTGTTATTCTAGAAGCAAGAATTGACGAATAGAGGAAATCTCAACCCTCGATTTATTTTTCCATTTGAAATCCTCGACCGAGTAGGAACTGTGGCCTATAGACTCGCGTTACCACCAAGTATGTCTCGTATTCATAATATTTTTCACATATCTATGTTACGTAATTATGTGGAAGACCCGAACCACATTATTGAATTAGAACCAGATGATATAGCAGAATATTTAACATATGAAGAGGTATCTGTTAAAATCTTGGATAAGAAGGAACATATTCTACGCTCAAAGAGTATACCTCAAGTCACAGTTTTATGGAGAAACCATGATATTAAGAAAATGACCTAGGAGTTAGAATCTAAAATGAAAATAAGATATCTTCAACTCTTCGAAATATCATGTACATACATAAATTTAGGGGATAAAATTTCATAAGTAGGGGAGATTGTAAGACCCCGAATTTTATGAAATAAAAGTATTCCATTTTTCTTATAAATATTATTCAGTAAATGGTTAAATTGATAAAAGGTTAAAGTTAAGGGTGATATGTGCAATTTTACAAAGTAAGCAAGTTGTCATAAAATATTTGTTTGGTCGAAGAATATTCTTTTTATCGGAGAATATACGTAGGACGGCACAATCATTGGTGGACCCCACAACAGAATGACTGTCGGATATAGAAAGCGACAGAAATAACCTTTTATAAAAATAACGACAAAACTTTTACCGTTAACTGTTGAAACGCAGATGATAAAAGAATAGTAATACGCGTTGTTTCATAGTAGCACACGGTATTGCACAATATATATTGATGCTTAAGTAAGAAGTCACTCGGTTTTATTCAATTATTGCAACAGTAGTTGCTGCATAGTATCTCATATTATTGATTCAATTATTGTCACAGTATCATCTGCACAATATTTTATATTATTAAATCAATAATTGAGACGATACAGTTATTCATATTATTATTTGCATTATTGATAATGTCAAGAAAGTTCTATCGAGGAAAGGGGTTAGGTTATTTAATTGCGCGTCAATAAAGAGAAATTCTTATCGGAAAGCCCCCTCTTTCCTGGGAATGATCTAGTTGTCAATATTGTGAGTTATAATATTAATGGTGAATAATTGTTGAAATATTAAAAATATGTTTATTGAAGATAAGTGAATTACAAAAGTTGAAGGGGAATAATGCAAAATTGGAAAACTTTAGGGGTACCAAAGTGTAATAAGTTAACCAATCCATGTGAACTTGAATCAACCAATCAGAGAAGAGATGATGCAAGCATGATGTAAGCATGGCAACATCCTTAAAGAAACACAAAGATGATGTCATCATCATGATGTCATGATGATGTCACCTGGACTAAGGTGCAATTAATGAGGTACTAAACTGTAATAAGTTAAGCCCCTAACGTGAAAATATCGAAACTATGTTTTCCTATAAATAGAGAGCTAAGTTCATTAGTTCTTCACCAATTCACTAAAACTCCAGAGAGAGAAACTATAGAGAGAAAGAAGAAGAGTATTTTGCTACTTCACTATAGCAGTATCCAATCTCCTACTAAGGTAAGGGATATTATTTTTGTATTCATTCTTTATTAATCTGCGGGAGTAACTTGTCTATGCGGATTACCGCATGCATGGTGAATAATCCTTCATATTCATTTTTTATTAATCTATGGGTATAACATGTCTACGCGGATTATTACATCCATGGTGAATAACCATTCGTATTCATTCTTTAATCTGTGGGAATAACCTGTCTACGCGGATTACTGCATACATGGTGACTAACCATTCGTACTCATTCTTTATTTGTGGGAAAGATTTGTCTATGCGGATTACCGCATGACGGGTGAAAATCTATTTGCATTTTCGTATATTATTTCTTTTCATATTCCTAAATCTAAACTTACTATGGTAAGTATTGCTTCTATAATCCCTGAAATAAATAGAATATCCTTGAGTTTTGTGCTTCATCTAGTATCGTTTCATTGGAATATTGGTCTGAACTTTCTTATTAAATTTTAATATTTTCATTCGGGGTACTATTTACTCGGGATACTATTCACGGGATACTATTCACTCAAGGTACTATTCATTCAGGTACTATTCACTCGGGTACCATTCACTCGGGGGTACTATTCACGGGGTACTATTCACTCGGGTACTATTCATGATAAAATTAGTTTCTTTTCTGTCCAAATTATCTTTGATATATGAATCTTATTCTTAAATTTGAATCCACGTTTTGATCATCATGTCATTTGGACATTCTTGAACTTTGGATAAATTAAATTATAAATCTCTAATATTTATCATTGATCTCACTTGATTAGTTCCTTATATCATTGTCATCATCCTCATGATTATGTTGTGGTAAAAGTCATTTTTGGCCCGTAATGCATAGATGGACTGTTGATTAGTATGATTATGACCAGAAATTATGTATTGGTATAATCATGACCTGTAATGTTATAGAAAAAATGTTGTGGTAAAAGTTCTCTTTGGCCCGTAGTGCATAGATGGATAGTTGTTTGACATGATCATGACCATTGGTGATACTAACGAATATCATTGGCCCGTAGTACATGGATAATTCGTTGATGTGAAATATTTATTGATTGTTGTTACAGGGATAAAATATTGATGATGGACTTTTAAATCATAGAAGATAGTAGACTTTACGCTCTACTTGACTCTTCTAATGAATTCTTACTTCCGCTGCAGTTGTTAATCTAAAACGTGTTGTCTATTGTATTCTATCAAATTTTTCTCTGTTGAGGACTAAGTATAATTTGTTCTACATTATCTTAGTCATAATAATATTCTTTACTGGGCTAGATGAGCTCACCTTTTCCTTTTGGTTCCATTGTTCTTTTCAGGAGGCAAGAATGTAGTTGGGACTAGTCGGAGAGTGGAGTAATGGTTCAAAGTGGTTATTTTAGTAATCCTCACTATTTTGTAAAATAGTGTGACAATAATTATAATGAGAATTTTATTTGAGTTTGGGTATTGTCTATGTGACAATATTTGTATTAAAACTTACAGCGTATGTTTTGTCGTATTTTACACGACAATTAATAGTTGTATAAATGAAATTTGTATTTGAATTCTGTACCATATATTTAGCGACTCAGAATGGGTTGTGTGGACCTATTCTGGGGGCGTCATAATTTGGACTTTGGAAAATTAAGTTAAAAATCACTAAGATCTATTTTATCTTATTATTCAGATTATTTCTGTCCATTCATTATATATATCATTGTCACCATCCTCATACTTAAATTTGTGTTGGAAAGTTATCTTTGGCCCGTAGTGCAAAGATGAAATGTTGATTAGTATGATTATGACCAGGAATTGTGTATTGATATAATCATGACTATTGATTTTACAATTGTATATCTTTGGCCCGTAGTGCATAGATGGACTGTTGATTATTGGTTTTACAGTTGTATATCTTTGGCCCATAGTGCAAAGATGGACTGTTGATTATTGGTTTTACAGTTGTATGTCTTTGGCCCGTAGTGCAAAGATGGACTGTTGATTATTGGTTTTATAGTTGTATGTCTTTGGCCATAGTGCAAAGATGGACTGTTAATTGGCATGACTATTGGTGTTACAATTGAATATCTTTGGCCTGGAGTGCAAAGATGAATTTAATGGCATAATTATAAACATGAACTGTGAATTGGTATAACCATGATCTTTGGTGTTTCAGGTAAAGACAGGTAGTGAAAGTTTTTCTATCTTGGGTACAATGAAGAACTGTTGATTGGTGTTACAAGAATAAAATATTGATAATGAACGTTTAATTTGGAGAAGATAGTAAACATAATGTTCTACTTGACTCTTCTAATGGATTGTTGATTCCGCTGCAATTATGGTTAAAAACTTTTATCATCCACCATATGTTCTAAATATATGATTTATTAGTGATGAAGGCTATTGATAATTTAATTATCTTAAGTCATGATATTCTTTACTAGGCTATTCGTGCTCACCCTTTTGCTTCACAATTCCTTTCAAGAAATAAAAGTGTAGCTGGGACTAGCAGAGAGAACATGGGTATAAAGTGGTGTTTCAAATTAGTCGCAATTCTCATCAAGTTATAGAATAGTGTAACATAATAATTGTACCGAGAACTTAAAATGTGTGTGACGTATTTTATACATCATTTAATAGTTGATTCTGGTGAACCAAATAGGGTGATGCGAACTTGAATTTGAAAGCGTCAAAAATGCACTCCATTAGAATGAGGAGGACATAAATCTTCTCGTGTTCCTTTGAGGACTAGAAATATTTGTTGTTGCATTTTATATAGCATTGCAATAATTTGAGTATGAATATTGTCGTATTATATACGTTACAATATTTGTATTGAAACTCACAGTATGTGTTGTCGTATTTTGCACTACAGTTCAATTGTAGTAATAGGAAAGTTCGCGTTAGTAGTGTTGTTTTTGGTGACTCAGAATGGGTTGTGTGAACCTATTTTGGGGGCGTCACAAATGTTAACTCTAAGATTTGTCCACGCGCCTTAATCAACAAAGTGCGTCAAATCCTGAACAGAAACAAAGTCACACCAAAAGCTTGACAGCTTGGGCCGCCGAGGGATAGCTCCGGTGTGAGAATAAGTACAAGTTGAATAAGGTTTAACAATGGATGCTTAGTGCTCTAGTGTTGTAAAATAATATGAATATGTACCTGATAATTATGGTATAGCCTTGTATTTATTGTGATCACACCTCCTTCCCCGTATAGATTTAAGATTCTTCATTAGGTATGATTACTTAATGGGATTGAACAGAATCTCCCTAAGGAAAGGAAGTCGAATTATATCCTGACACTTCCCTTAAAAGTTGGAAATTAAATGTAATTAGAAATCTTTGATTCTAATAAAATATTTAACTGCCCAAACAGGTTCCTACGCAAGGTTAAATACCTCCATGTGGACTTTGACATACCATATAATTCAGGCCCAATTATTTTATTAAAGGAGATGAGAAAAAAAAAATAATTTTTTGAAATTGTGTCACATTTTTATCTTCTTTTCTCTCTCTTTCACGTTTTATTTCTCCTCTCTCACTTTTTTTGAGAACTTAAACTACTACAATTTTATAAATCTAGCATACATTTTTATTTTTCTCCTCTATCCCATTCTTTTTTTTTGTGAACATAATAAATGTAGCATACATTTCCATTCTAAGAGTGTCTGAGGAAGGGAAAAGGGGTAAGGAGGAGAAATAAGGAGAAATTTTGGAAAAAATTATTTTTAAAATTTTGCACTGACTGAATTCTAACTTTTTATTAGGGGATAAACTTGAATCTGTTACCTTAGAACATGTGATATATATATATATATATATATATATATATATATATATATATATATATAGAGATAGATAGAGAGAGAGAGCAAGGATCTTAAGCTCACCCTTATTGAGCTCACCCTGCCTTTTTTTTTATAAAAAAAAAATAACTAATAAAAAATGTATAATAATTATACATTTTTTATTAGTTATGTTTTTTTTTTTATAAAAAAAAAAGACAGGGTGAGCTCGGAGTGAGCTCAATAAGGGTGAGCTCAAGAAATGGACTATAAATATATATATATATATATATATATATATATATATATATATATATATATATATATGCGGTCCGTCTCTAAAGCGAACCTTAAAGAGTGAACCAAAGACGAACCGTCGTCTTTGGTGTCTATGGCGACGGTTCGATCCGTCACCATAGCCATGTAGTCTTTGGCGACGGGTCGAACCGTCGCCATAGACACCAAAGATGACGGTTCGTCTTTGGTTCGCTTTTTAAGGTTCGCTTTAGAGTCTCTCTCTATATATATATATATATATATATATATATATATATATATATATATATATAAGAGAGAGAGAGAGAGAGAGAGCAAGGATCAAGTGCATACCCTTTATCTTACTCACCCGTGCTCACCCCCCCTTAGGCGACGGTTTTTGTCATACAACCGTCGTCTATACTTTAGCGACGCTATATGTTGTCTGTCGCTAAAAGTATAGACGACGGTTGTATGACCAAAATCGTCGCTTAAAGGGGGGTGAGCACGGGTGAGTAAGATAAGGGGTATGCACTTGATCCGGACCGTATATATATATATATATATATATATATATATATATATATATATATATATATATATATATATATATATATGGTCCGGATCTTAAGCTCACTTATTATTTAACTCACTTTGTTCACCCCTCTTCAGCGACGGATCAGACAACCATTCAGTTCGTCGTTATATATAGAACCGTCGCTATATGTTGTCCGTCGCTAAAAGCTAAAACGACGGTTCTATATATAGCGACAGACTGAATCGTCGTCCGGTTCGTCGCTAAAGGGGGTGAGCAAGGTGAGCTAGATAAGAGGTGAGCTTAAGATCCGGACCGTGTATATATATATATATATATATATATATATATATATATATATATATATATATATATATATATATATAGAATGCCGATCAAATCCGGGAGTCCGGATTTTCTTAAAATCCGGACTTTTTTTTTTGTTTTTTTTTGCTTTTTTTTTTAAATAACTAAAAAAAAATATTTAATATTTTATGGAACTGAATTTTTTCCGTAATACAATGTTTTGGACGTGTTTTGAATACCTATACCAAAAAGTGGGGGTACAGTCTGCACAGACAGTACCACCATGTTTTGTTATACGTACCCAAATCACACCCAAAACACTGTATTATGAAAAAATTTCAATTCCATAAAAAATTTTTTTTTTTTAGTTGTTTCAAAAAAAAAAAAAAAAAAAAAAAAATAAGGTTCGTATTTTATAGAGTCCGGAATCCCGGACTGGATCCGGACTCTATATATAGTAAAGAGAAATCTTTACCACTAAATTATCACATTTGGTCTCGACTCTTTAATCCTAAAATCTCTTTGAATTTTATAATTAGTTACCTGACCACATAATTGTGTATGTAAATAAGAAAAAAATAGTGAGAGAAAATAATTAAGAGTGATAAATAATAGGGGTGAAAACCAAGAATCTAAAAATAATTACCACTATTTACTCCCGCTTAACAATATAAATAATTTTTTTACATATTTATTTATTTATTTTAATTACACATACATTAATCACAAATAAAAAATAAATAAAGCCATGACAGAAAATAATATTTCTATGTGAAATGTGTTTTTATAGGGACGATTTTTATCTTTGCTGTCTCTAGCGACACTTTTGCGTGAAAGTATAAAAAAAAAACAAATACTGAATATGGACCGACTTTCGGCTAAAGGCAGGAGTGGTATAATTTTTATTGGGCTGAGCTTAACATTAGGAACTCAAACTCTTCCGTCCGGTGAAGTCAAAAATGGAAGCCTCCACCTCTACCTTCACCTCCGGTGTACGGCCACCGGCGAAGAAGAGCATGAAAGCTCCGACAACGATACAATCCCTCAGCTGTGACAGTTTCTGTATAATTTTCTCTTTCCTCGACTTCATTGATCTTCTTCACTGCTCCGCCGTATGCAAATTCTGGTAACAATATTGCTATGGAAGTATAATATTCCCTCCTTTCCAAAGAAAGAGAGTAGAATTTAATTTGTAAAATTCTAAAATTCAAATTTTGATGTGAATTGATTTTTTTTAAAAAAATAACATTTTTGTAATTAGTATAATTTTGAGTAGCTTATGATACTAATCAAATGAATTCACATCAATTTTGAATTTAGGATTTCACTATTTACTAGGGAAAAATGAGATTTTTGTGTGATGGAGAGAGTATGTTTTTATATTCACTGCCTAAATGTAGAACCAAGTTATATAATGTAGGTTGTAAAGTATTTTAAATCTTTATTTTAACTTATAATGAATTTCCATCTCAGTCTTAAAGTCATTTTCCCCCTTCATGTTTGATGAAGTTCAATATATACATCATTAGGCACAATAACTTGCGGGAAAAGTATTAAGATGCCAAAAGTTGAATTTTTTTATGGGAATAATACTCTGCTAATAATCTGTTATTTTTCTTTTCAAATATTATAATGTAAGAGGGATGTTTGAAATGAAAGAAAAATATTCTCATAGAGTTGTTGATACACATGATAAGTAGTAGTTTCTAGTTGCTTAGATGTGCAGAAATACAAAGGCAGAATAGAGACTGAAGAGTGATAAAAGATGAGAAGTAGATGAAACTGAGATCAGAGATGTTAAGAATGAACATTAGCATTTTAGAATAGTGGAAGTTACTAATGAAATATTTTTCGAGATTATGTGTGGCATATAAAGTGAAATACCAAGGTCTGTTTTCACTCTCTGAAAGTGTTTCTTCTCTTCAATCTTTTTCTCAGCTACAACAATATGATGTAATAACCAAAATAATACCAACCCCAAATGATTTTTATTGTGCATGAACTTGTGATGGAGACGGGGTCTTGGGACAAGGGATAATATCACACAGATAATTCTCACGCAAAACTCAATCAATTAATCATTCAATGTCTCCAAATAATAAAGTACATCACTATTTATAATACTCCTAAACAACTTTCATAACCTAAATTGAACTCTAATACGATAACTACAAATTAAAGAAATTAATTAAAATACAATTTCTAATTCATATAGGCTTCTAAAGCCTTTTATATTGTTCTAACCAACCTTCACGGACTCGTCCTACATCAAGTCCTTAGAGACCAAAATCAGTGGTCAACTGTTAAGGTTGAGGAAAGGGTTTTATTCATAGGAAATAGGTATTTTAAACTGTACTAATCACCACATCGTAATGAAGGAGATATCTTGATTATTTTTCTTTTATGCATATCTCAATTGCAGCGAGGAGTACGAGTACATATAGATGGTCGATGTTTCTCCCTCTGATTAATTTTTTTTCAACTTTTAATTGGTTTCTGGCCTTTTTAGGTTAAGCTAACTGTATTTTTTTTTACCATGTCAAGAGAAAACTAAAAGGTGTTGAAGGTTATCGAAGGATTATCGTAAATGCTACATTAGTATTTGCATATTTAGGAGTTTCTAACAAAACTTGAACGTCATAAGATTAGAATGGACATAATATCATGGTGTAATCATTGGTCCGATCTATGCACTTCATGTTCTCATGCACAATTACTAGTCACTCATTAAGTTTTATTCAAAATGCTCAGCTTGGCTAAAACATGGTGGTCCATAGTAAATTTTGGTGTTTCTTGTGTCAAGCTTACTCTTTTAAACATGATAAATAAGTAAGCAATATGAGAGTAGCATCAAGTCAAACAAATCAAACTTAAGAATCAAAGCTTTAAGATAGTCTCTGACTCTTTGCACATCCTCATTCTCTTGAATGGTCACTATTGCTG